>LODT01000039.1:0-600000 GCA_001606155.1 Tieghemostelium lacteum
AAGGTTTTAAGATGATAGTCATCCATTCCTGACTACCTTTTATGTATACTTTATACTAATCTATACTGTACTCATGTGTAACTTGGTAAGGAGCATTCTGATAAAAAAAAAATTTTTGTAACGTTATTTGACATAAAATTTGTTTTTTTTTTTGATTTTCATGTTTAGTACTTTTGTCCGAGTGGTTAAGGAGTTAGCTTTAGGCGCTAATGGGAAACCGCGTGGGTTCGAACCCCACAGAGTACACATCTTTTTATTTTTTAAAAATAAAAAAAAAAAAAAAATACCCACCAACCACAACTCTGCCAATCTACACGGTATATTCCCTAGGGAATAGCTAGAATTGTTCATCACAAAGGTAGAAACACCTTCTTTAGATTTTTTGCAAGATCTACACTAAATGATAAAAAAAAATAAAAAATAATAATAGTAAAACCCAATTTGAACAACTGAAAATAAAGAAGAACTTACAAACAAGAACTAAAACAAGAAGAAGAACACCCACCTATCACAACATAAATGTATTAATCACAATCAAAACTCACATCACAAAAACAAAAAAATCAATCATAACTTTTTTCAAACAATGTAACTGATATTGATCCTTGATAGGTAGTCTAGGTATTTTAGCAGTTTCCATTAATATTAGTTTACCAATATATTTTTTAAGTTCAATTCTTTAAAGAAATTAATCAAGTTTCTTGAATTTAAAAAATTATTTTTTTTTTCCCATTATTTTTTACGTATTGATGAATGAACAATTTAATCCCACACTATAAAGAGATCTATGCTAATGAAAAAAGAATCAAAAAGAATTTTAAATTCAAAAAATCAAAGAGTAATTTTGCACAATCTAGAAAATCACTAATTAAAAATGAAATTGAATCATTAGTAGATTTATCAAAAGATTATGAAATCTATAGACAATCCATTTTAGAATGGTTTAATAACGATACTGTTTCATCAGTAAAAGTAAATTTGAAAATATTACAATCAATAACTGTGTACCTTAAAAAGGATGAATTTAAATCTAAAGGTAGAAATAGACTCCACAATATATCTAAACCTTTGTATTATATATACTAATATATATTATATATTATATTATGATAGAATTTTTAGATTTATTAACAGATAACAATCCAATGAAAAGATATTTATATCTATCACTATTGTTAAATGAACCACAGAGTTTATTTTATTGTGATGCTAATGTTATTAAACTACTATTCAATGATCAAGAAATTGGAATTAGATTGTATACAGGACATTTGATTGGGTTAAATGTAAAGGTGCTATATGAAAAATATTTGGTATTCTTACCTGAATTTCTTCAGGTTACCAGAGAGTATCCAAATTGTTTTACCTATCTAATTCCAAAAGAACATTTTAAACTTTTTGATCAATTGGATTATAAAGATTTAAAAAACCATTGGTATCATAAATCATCAGTAGAGTTTATTGGTATGATTCAGAGATTGATAAAAGAAATTATTAAATGTATATCAATAACTAAACCCAGACATAGATCACCAATTAAAATAGATTTCATTTTTAATTATCTAAATGATACTGATATATCAATTACTGAAAAATTGGTTTCACAACAAGATATAGTATCAGGCCTTCAATATCTATTTGGTAGAATTAATTCTGAAAATTCACATTATGTAGTTAAAAATCAATTGGATACACTATTGAAGGTTTTCGGTCACCAAGTTATCTATGATGGTATGGCAAACGCAATAGTCAGTGATAAGAGAATATTCGAATGGTTTAAAACATTGGATCCTGATTTTGTAGCTGAATTAATTGAAAGAAAAGGAGTGGAATTTTGGAAAGAACCAATAAGAAATTCAGTTTTGGTTGGTAGATATTCACCTTATAGTACAGACTTGAGTGTAAAAATCAAATTGTTGGAAATCATGTCATTGGAAACCAAAGAATCTCGTCAAGAGTTTTTTAAGAAAAAAGTAAATGGTCAATTTGTATCAGAACGTGGTATTTGGTTTTATATATGGTTACATAGACAATATCAACAAGATCTCTCACCAATGTTATTCAAGGATTTTGAAAATAGAATATTAAGAGGTAGCATTTATGGTAATCTTATGGAATCTCTATTGAGATTCTATCTATTGAATAGAAAACCAGATATGGAATATCCACGTGACTTTATAGAAGTTTTATATACCCAATTACAAAAGTCAATTAAAACCAATTATCTACCCAATCTTCCTGGTGTCATACTAATTTTGGGTAGATTTTTATCAGATGATAAAATTATGGAACTTTTCCAAATCTACTTTAAAAGGTATATTACAAATGGGCTTATTATTGATGAACTATATGGAGTTTTAAGAGCCTATCCAAAAACTATATCCTATATAATAGATTCCATTATTCAAATTCCAATTTCTCGAAATATTTTTAATAGTCATACATTATATCGCCTAATTAGTACAATTGTTAGAGTAGTATCACAACTAAATATCAGCGTACAATCAACATATTCACAAAAACTATTAGAATTATTTATAAATTTTAGAGATTATTCACTATATAGAACAACAATTCCAATTGAATATCCAAAATATTTATTCAGTATCATTCAACTATCTTCAAATCCATTATTTTACTATTCACTATTATTAAATTGTAATCATTTTTTTGATCCAATAACAAAAAAATTTAATTTATTTTAAATTTTTAAATAGTAATATTAATAATAATAATAATAATAATAATAATAATAATAGTAAAATAATAATAACTAGAGAAAATATTAATAATGAAAATTTAATAATACCAATAATTATTGTTAAAAAAATATTAAATTTATCAATTCAACCAGGAATTTCAAAGAAAAGAATATCAACTAGACAACATTTACATTGTTTAATGTTAGTTTCAAAATCTATAAGTTTATACATTTTAAGAATTTTACCATTTAAACAGTGTAGTACACATAGAGATATTTTAGAATATATAGTAAATGATAATCATAAATTAATAACTATAACACAATCACCAACTGATAATATTATTAATAGTTTACACTATAATAATAATCAAGTTAAAAGTTTAACTATTCATGTACTATCAAATGTTAATAAGTTTCAAATGTGTAGTGGTGATTCTACAGTATTAAAATTTCAAGTACCCTCTACACATCATCTAATGGAATTGGTTAAAGATAAAATGGAAAAATGTACCATATTAGAAACTCTAAAAATTAAATGTCATTTTATAGTAGAATCTGAAAAATCAAAGCTAACAAGTTGGTTAGAAGAAAATGTACCAATATCCATTGTAATACATTTAACCATTAAAAATGATAATTCATCTATGAAACTTTGTTATCAAAGAATTGGTAACGGTAAGAAATTACATAGATATTCAATTCATTGTAAACCTAATAATAATCATATTCCATTTCAAAATTTATTTATTGAAAATCCAAAATTGATTAGTATAAGTTCTTCAATAGAATTTTTTATTAGATTTGTTGAATATCTATCAAAGAATTCAAACAAACAACAATCTGTAAAGATTTTAGATTTTACCATTATCAATCTAGAATCTTTAAAAATGGATACCATTACAAATATTTTAACAGAGAAATTAAATCAATTATTTCAATCTTTAGTTGTTTGTACATCCATTATAAAAGTTTGCCTATCATTAAATGATCAAATACCAATTAATTGTAATTGGTCATTAATTAATCTTCATAATATCTATGAACCAAATAATAATTTTACAATATTTTATAAAAAATAAATAATAATTATCTAATATATATATAATATATATAATATAATATAATATCTAAATGGCATTTTTATTATTATTTTTTTAAAGAAAAATGAGCAATTTGAGCTTCGGTATCAGAGATATCACCTCTATCCCAACGTACAAACTTATTGAGTTGAAGATTTTTATAAAAGATATATTCACAATAACGACCTTCATTGGTAGTATCTTCAAGACCAGAAGCACGAAGAGTTTTGTAATTGTCTTCAGTTTGTTTAGTGGTAATGTAGGAAAGGAAAATAGTTGGCATATTACCATTGGAAGCAACAATATCTGCAGCTCCTTGAGATTGTAATTTTCTATCTAAATAATCTTCAGTATTACCAAAATGAGTTACAATAACATTGACATCGGTATTATCAATTTTTAAAACTGCATCGATAAGACAAGCCAATTCACCTTCTGGTGAAGGTAAAATGACATGTTTAGATCTGACAATTGGATAAATGGTCAATAGAGCGCATCCCCAGGTATTTTCACTAGGAGCAGGACCAAAATCACTGTACATTTTCAATTCATAGGATAACCATTCAACTAAATCTCTGTTACCAGTCATTACACGTGAGAGATCAGATTCTAAAATACCAATGATATTGGTATTGTGAGATTTAATAGCAGCTGTGATATTTGGGAATGAATTTCTACCAAAATTATCATAACCAAAATGAATAGTCCAAATCATTGCCTTGATATCTTTTGGTGGAATATTTTCAACATGAGTCATATTGGTATGTCTTTCATAGTGTGTACCTTGAACTAGAGCATCAGTTGGATGTGTTATAGCTCTATTTACAGAGAATAATAACATTAAAACCAATAAAGCAAATAGGAAATTCCAAATTTCTCTATTTGGATAGGTAGTATTGGATTTCTTTAATAACTCTTTAGATTGACTATCTTTGGAATTATCTTGACGTGATGAAGTGGATGAAGTATCACTGAATGAAAAGGATAAAATACCAATTGCTATACATAGAATATTAGCAATAATCATAGTTTGATGACGTTCTCTTAATAAATTTGCACCTAAATACCATGGTAAGAATTTATAAGATACTACAATAATTGCCCAGAATAACAATACAACATAGGTTATAATAGAGAAGAGGAATAATTTTGGTTTAGAAGTTGCTTGATTCATACGTTCAACCATTACAACCCATAATGATGAAGTATACATTGCCAAGTAACTACCACATATTAAACCTAGGAAACCAATCATTGGTGGAACAGTTCCAGAACAGAAACCAAATACAGTACCAACAACCAATGCAAAAATATGATAATTTCTAGAATATAATAAATTTGTTTTTTTTGATAAAACAACACCCATCATTAAACCTATAATAACCAATAAACCACCTGGGAATGGTGTCAAATCAACCCAACGTGGAATTAAACCATAAGTTGAAAATAATAATTGATTAAAGAAAATTAAACCACCAAAACCAATACCAACACTAACAGAAGGACCATTGATATGTAAACTTGATTTTGTATTATGAATGGTAGTTTTTTCATCTTGAACTTCACGTAATAGGATGACCAAACATACAATGGAAAGAATCAAACCAAAGACTATCCAATTTTTCCAAGTTACAAATGGATTAATACTAATGTATGGTAGTCTAAAGATGGCATGTAAAATGATTGCCAAAGCATAGGCATAGGCAGTTCTTTCTCTCTGTACTGTTGATCTGGCAGTACTAAACTTATTACATTGAGCCAACCAATCAATAGCCACTGCAACTGAGATAAAGAAAGTTTTGGTTACATGTGGAACATTAAATAATCCAAATTCATTCTTTTTAATATTGGCCTTGATGATGGTATAGGGAAATACTGATAGAAATCCTACAAGTATTGCTATAAATCTAATTTGTGTATTAAATCTACTAACAAATCTATTTATAAATCCCAATGACAATAAAATTGGTGAGAAAATGGCAACTAAACATATTTCCCATCCAGTAAAACCCATATCACCCATTGGGAAAAACCATATAACTGTAATGAATTCAACTATAAAACTCCAATTTACAAATGCTAAATAAACTTCTGAAAATAATCCTAAAAGATATTTCTTATTAACATCTCCTACACTATAGGATTTGTTTGTATTAACATTTGTAGGTTTGTTCATCTTTTAAAAAATATGAAAAAAAAAAAAAAATTTTTTGTATTAAAAAAATTATTAGATTTCATAGATATTTTTAAGAGAAGTTCAAAAATTTTTGTAAAAGAAAATTATGAAAATGATTTATTAATTAAATTAGTTTTTTTTTTAAAAGATTAAGATTTGTTTAAATTATTTATCATTATCTATATTGATTTTTTGATTGATTTTTATTTTAATGTAGAATAGAATTAATTCTATTATGTTTATTAAAAGTTAGGTATTTGAAAAAAAAAAAAAAGTAATTAGGAGTTCGTCATGTAATCGATTTCTTTCTCACCTTAGAACCATTTATTATTATAATTCTTTACAAAAAATAAAAAAAAAAAAAAAAAATTTTTTTTTTAATTTAATTTAATTGTTCACTATTTTCACACTATCACTATAGTTATTAAGTTATCAAATAAAAATGTTTAAAAAAGGTTTAGAAGTTTTAAATAAAACAAAAGAAGCAGCAAAATCATCATTACAAGTTGAACAAATTGAAGAAGCTGAATTTGTACAAACTGCTAAAGCATCATATAAAAATATGAAATGGACATTAAAATTATTAATTGAATCTGCTAAAAATTATTATATTGCTGCTAGTAAGTAATAATTATATTTATATTTATACATTTTATATTAATAAACAAAAAAAACAAAAAATAGATAAACAAGTTGAAACTGGAGGACAATTTTCAAATGTTTTACAATCATTTAGTGAAAAAACATCACATACCAGTTATATTACAAATCAAACTGTACCATTATCAGTAGCATTAAAGGAGACTGGTGAAGGTGTAAAGAATACACAAATCTATTTCCAACAATATACACAATTATTCACTGATAAATTTGCTAATCAATTACAAACACTCTATAATAGTAATGTAAAGAAAATTAGTCAATTGATTAAGCAACAAGAGGAAGTTAGATTCAGACATAACCAAGCTCAAAGTAATTTGAAATCTGCTCAAAAATCTGGTACTACTGGTCAAAAACTAGCAGAGAAACAAACTGAGGCTGATAATCATAAAGCTCATTATGATAAAGTCAATGAAAATCTAGAGAGAACTATAAATGAAATGGTAGTCTATGTTCAAAAAGAAGTTGCCATTGCTCTCAAGACATTTGTACAGGAACAACAATTACTAGTTCAAGAAGGTATTAAAATTTGGACTCAATCTGAAAATCGTATATTTGGTGTTGAATCTCCAATCACTAATCCACCACAATCTTTTGATAATGGTTCAACTGTACCTGTTTCATTAGAAAAACTTTCAATTGATCATGAACCAGAACATCAACAACAACAACAACAACAACAACAACAACAACAACAACATTATCAACAACATAGTGAACATAGTGAAACAACTAATACTACATCACCAAATCCATTTGATGAAAAAAATCCATTTGATACCAACTTATAAAAACTCAATTCATTAATAATAATAATTTATTATATTTATTTTTTTTTATAATTCTTTTATTAATTTACCATCTTTCCATAAACCATTTGTACGAATTTGATTTTTTAAATAATAACCAGTACCATTTGGTATACCATTTATAAATTCACCATTATATATTGAACCATCAGATTTATGATATGTACCTCTACCATAAAGTGTTGTTTTAGAAGAAGAAGGATCAACTAAAGTCTCTTTAAATTCAGCTTGATAAATTTCACCATCTATGGTTTTTAAAACACCTGATCCAATTTTTAAATTTTTAATCCAATCACCATTATATGTTGAACCATTAGACCATGTCATTAAACCTTTACCTTGTTTATATCCATTCACAAATGAACCTTTATAAACAGATTCATCAGAATAATATTCTTCACCTTTACCATTTGGTATATAATCTTTTAGTTCACCTTTATATATACTTTGATTATCTTGAGAATATAAAGCACCATTTTGTAATTCACCATTATTCCAAGAACCTTCAATTAATAGACCTGTTTGATATAATCTACCATTACCATTTGGTTTACCATTTAACCAATGATCATTCTCAATCATTTGATTCTCTGGTTTATTATACCATGATCCTGTACCATTTGGTGTGTTGTGTTTTAGACTACCTATGAATACAGAACCATTTGGAAATGATATTCTTCCACTACCAGTCCATAAATTATCTTTAAAATCACCATAATATTCCATTTGATTTTCTTTTAAAACTTGATGACCATATACTAATTTACCTTGTACCCATAGACCTTTAATCTCAAAATCCTTTGTTGAATAGATACCATATCCATGTAACTCATCGTTCTTCCATTGACCTTCATGTGTTATACCTTCAGCAGTTATCCATTTACCACTACCATTTCTCTGATCATTTTCCCAATCACCATCAAAATGATTACCATTTTTACAAACTAATCTACCTCTACCCTCTCTACGACCATCTTTAAACATTCCCAAAAAGAAATCACCATTTGACAATTGTAATTCTCCAAATCCATTTGGTATACCTGTATCACTAACTTGACCTTCATATACAGATCCTGATTTTGATTTTACAGTTGCTTTTAAACCTGCATTATCAAGATAGGTAACATCTTCTCTCCTACTACTGTTATCAATATTATGAAAATTTAATATATGTCCTTTACCATCATTATGATATTCTTGTTCAATTTCAAATGGAAATTTTAATTTATCAATTTCAATTGATGATTTTATAATATTATCATCATCTATAGTTAAAGATTGGAGTTTTGATCTTTCTATTAATTTTTCAATCTCAATTTTAGGATTTGGTAAATTTTTTAAAATTTCATTTACATTTGTATTATTATTATTATTACTACTACTACTACTACTACTACTATAATATTTAATATTTGAAAATGATATTATTCTATTTTCAATAAAAAATTTAATTAAATATACGTTTTGTTAAATGATTCATTTTGACAAAATTTTAAAAATCTTTTTTTTTTTTTTACATATCAATTTCATTGCCATCACACACAAATAATGTTTTAATTGCTGTCAAAATTTATAAAATATTAAAAGTCTAAATCCACCAAAATTGGATTTTACCAATCTGATCACCAAATTTGAACTGATATATTCTTACACATCATTTAGTCTTTATAATTATAATACGTTTACACTTTTATGAAATATAGATTAATGGACATTGAATTAAAAAAAATTAAAGATTCTTTATTATTTATGAACTTGAAATTAAACAATTTAAAAATTAAACTATTTCTAGAAATTTAAACCAGCAAAATCATAAAATAAATTAAAAATTTATTTTCTCATCCCTTTTTTTTTCTACACTGATGACCATATCACTGGTATTTAATGTTTGTATTTTTTAAATCTAATTACTTAAATTTGTGATCTGATTTCACATTAATATTTAACGTTGTCGGTGTAAGAAAAAAAAACTTAAAAAAAAAAAATATTACATGAATGTAAAATATTACATAAAATAAAACTTACTAATTTTAAAGAAAACGTAAAATAGAGAAATTTTGAAAACAAAATTTGCAGGCAATAGATCTGATATCTTAATAACATCTATTTATTATCTCAATGAGATCAGCTTTTTCATTGTAGTGCATTCATTTGGAATAAGTTTTTGAATCATATCCCTTGACCAGTCTGAGATCTCACGTCTCTTTTCATTAAATGACTGTTCTGTAATATTTCCCATATCACATGCTATTCTCAGATATCCATCAGCAAGATCTCGCATTTTTCGTATCGCTCTAATATTTCCATAAAATTGAGTAGCTATATAATATGCAAGAGCATATGCCTCTTCTAGTGAGAGTGTATCGGGATTTTTAATCTTCTCTATCATCTCGTTTTGATTATCAAATAGTGTATTTCCAACATGAAGAGCATCCTTGACCTTTGAAATCAAATTAGCATTTTCAAAATTTGGTACATCAGAAAAAAGATTACTTGGAAGACTTTGAAGGATAGTCTCCATTTTTTTGATTAATTCACCCGCTACCATTAAAACCCTTTTACCTGTATCTTCATGTATCTCGAGATTATTTAAATTAATGGCTTTGCGGCATTTGGGACAAAAGTCACTGTCCCATCTTATAATTGCCTCATATTCAAATACATGATCAACTATTGATCCACAATCTACTTTAGCTGGAATAACTATAGGTTCTCTAGTGATATCGCATGTAATACCATTGGGTGGATTTTTCATGTACTTTTCATAAAACCCCTTTATAATTAATTCAATTATAGGAGCAGTTTGTTGCATCTGATCTTTAACCATCGTAACGTCATTTTTAAGATTTGCTACTTTTATACAAGCGCTATTATAGCTGCTTGTCCCTTCAATTGCTCCTGCAGTTGCTATACCTAGACCTCCTACAGCTACTGCTCCTATTACAACTCCTTTCACAGCACTACCAGCTATACACCCAACAATTACGCCACCGACAGCACCACCGACAGCACCCACACCAAATCCAATCCCTGCTCCTACCGCCATTCCTGTAATTGTTGAAACTGCAATAATCTTTTTCCGCTCTTTTTCAGCTTCTTTATCATCACAGATTTTTACAGTTAAGCCAATACCATTTTTAGGATCAAAGCTCAACTTCATAAAACTCAATCTGTTTATGGTGATTGCCATATCCTATTTTCTTTATATAAATAGTGAGTATAAATAATTCTTTTTATTAATTAAAAACTTTACCTTTTTTTGGACGATTTTTAAGTTTTTTTTTAGTTTTTAAATAAAAAATATAATTTACTTTTTTTTTTTAACATATTTACAATCAAAATACACAAAACACAACATTAAAGACTTTTAAACACTAAATTATTTATTTTAATAATCTATAGGATACTATTTAAAAAGTGTTTATTTGTTCTAAAAATTTTAATAATTAAAATATATAGAAATGTTAACTATTTACAAGAAAAAGAACAGTTGAATTATTACCTGATTTCACAGCACTTGCTAATAAGTATAAATGGAATTATAGATTCATTTTACCTGGACATATGTTTATTTTAATGCTGGAATCTTTAGAGACAAAGTCAGACTTTTTTTTTTTATCTTACAGAGTCTTATACTGATGGTATATTCATATTTTTATTTTTTTAATTAACTTAAATTATGATCTGATTTCACTATCTAATGTTGTCACTATCACTAGTACGGTAAATCATCAGTGTAAGAGATAAAAAAAAATTAGGATATATACACATTAAAAACATTCTTAGTTGATCATTCCATAATATTAATGAAGCACAGTTGGTGTGCTCATATACAAAAAATGGTAGTGTTTTTGATTGTAGAAGTAAATACCCTCTCTCGTACTAACTTTTTTTTTTATTTTCCCACATAGGTAATTATTTATTAAGTTTATTTGAGATATCAATGTACCAACTTTATTTAGAATATAATAATATATAAATTGTAGGAGAAATTTAGCAAACAAGTGTGAAACTACACCTAATAAATCATCAAATTTTCAAATATTAGAAAATCATCAACCTATTTACTGTCAGCAGATTCAGATTCTAATCAAAATGTATATATTAAATAATAGTAATAGTAATAGTAATAGTAATAGTAATAGTAATAGTAATAGTAATAGTAATAGTAATAGTAATAGTAATAATAGTAGTAGTAGTAAATCAATGTGGACAACACCTTCAACATCATTTATGAACAAGGTGGTAAATTAGGTAAATCTATAGCAGTACCACTTTCTGAATTATTTTCAAGTCAACAACATAACAGTGTAACAGGACTCTATGGTGGAAGTGATGATTTAACACCTCAACAACATCAACTACAGTTTATGAATAATATCATACAAAATTCTAATTGTAATCAATCCAATAATAACAACAGCAACACTTATACTATTGTATCAAAGATGCAAGAGACATTGGAGAGAAAAAAGCAACTAAATGAAAGAAGTATGCTATAGATTACAGAAGAATATACGAAGCTGCATACTAAAATTTTTTTTTGTGGCCTGTGTAATTAGCAATACGCTAATACGGCGGCAATCAGTTATATAAGTTAATTTATTGAATTATATTTTTGGTTACATTAGTTTATATATTGTTGTTAATTTGTTAAGTTGGGTTGTATTATTGTGAGTAATTTGTTTTTAGTGTTGTTTTTTTTTTGGTATTCTTCATTTCCTTGTTTCTTCTTGAGGTGTAATAATATTTCAATTGAGTGATCTTCTAATTGGTTCAAGTTGTGTGATTTTTGTTTTTGTTTTTTTTTTTTTTTGGAATATGTTTAATTGTGTGGAATTGGGAGGGGTTTAAGAGGAGTTTGGCCAACTCCTATTGAATACAGATTTTAGCAGGACATCATCAATATTACCTTTGATTTTAGATTGATACGCTAGGTATTTAAGTAGTTTCCATTTTGCCGTGTTGATGGTGTCTATCTGTTCTTTTTGGATTATAGCAGTGTTCATTTCGGGATGTCAGTTTCAAAGAGATTATAGCATACAATTTTCCACTTTTGGTGCATTACTATCGAGATCAAGTTAGGATATACTTTTTCTGTTTTGTTGATAGTGGTCAGGTCAGTAGCATGAATGTTCCAGAGGTGTATCTTTTTGAATGATAGATGGTTCACTATTTGGACAATAGCAGGGGCATATGACGTCACATTGCATTGGAAGAAGAAGTGGACATATGGATCAGTGATCGATTGACGACATGAATCTATTGGACAGTTCATTCTTTGATGGTTGATGCCAGGAAGGCAATCTGAAAAGTGTGTTTCTTCCTTTGTGGTGGATAACTTTGGATATCTTTTGTAATATACCGGTGATGTTGATATTATACCGTAGGTTCTTCTGACCATCTGTAAGTCTAATGGACGTGTATTTCTTAATGACTAGGTTGGCGTATATGTCTCTGAGTTTGATTGGTCTGTTAGACATGTTTCTGAATCCATTTACCCACTTGACATCTTCAGTTTCTTCATTTAGTTTATTCAATTTGGGCATGGTAGCAGCGTGGTTGGTTCTGTAATCTTTCCAAGCTTCCATTTGATTTCTCAGAATGCTAGATACTATTCTACCTGTTGTTACTTGTTGAATATACCACTGTTGGACTTCATTACATTCTCTATCAAAGTGGATGCATAGGAGTCTATTCATGTTCCATATCTTGAATGCTTCTTGTCTGAGTTCCAGATCCCACATCTTAATACCACCAACTTCCCAGTCTGCATAGGCTCTGTCCATTGTCATTAATGTTTTGTATTTTGTCTCTGGTTCGAAAGTGTTTCTCATAGAAGAGAATAGGAACCATGTAGACACGTTGTTGACTTTCTCTATTTGTTCTTTGGTCATCGAATCTATGTAACATTGGTAGGTTAGCTTGGATAATGCATAGGTTTTAAGGATAGACATTTTTGATCTAAGGGTGTAACCTTCTTTTTTCCAGTTGCTTAAAAGTACTGTTATTTCCTCTATTATTTGATCTATTTTGCTATTCAGCCCTTTACCTGTGAAATTTAAACCCAGGTATCTTTCAGGGACATCACTCAGTTGGAATGGGAGGTTTGTAGGAGTACTTTTTCCAGTTGCAATCATTATGGTCTTGTCTGCATTTAGAGATGAAGATGTATCTTTACAGTAGAGCTTGATCCATTCCAAGACTTTGTTGAGATCATCAACTGATGAGTTGATGGAAGCTATGTCGTCAGCAAAAGCTCCAATCTTAATTGGTGTTGTCAATCTTTTTAATAAAATCCCTTTGATTTCTTTGTCATTTAAAATAGCTTGGATTAGAGGTTCTATAACTATTGCAAAAATGGTTGAAGAGAGAGGGTCCCCTTGTTTGGTACCTCTCTTTATAACCACTTCTCCTGACATAGTATTGTTCACTTTCACTCTGTTAGAAGCCCCTTTTTTTTGATAAAGAAAAATAATAGAAATAGTTTGCATTTTCACTTCCATGTTTCCTTAAACAAATTTTGAAGTTCTTAATTTGCCACTTGTTGATTTTTGTTTTTTTTGTATTTGATTTTTTTTTTTTGTATAAATATGACAACAATTTGCAATATAGTTGATAAATCAAAAGTTGGTTGCCCTGAACGACCTTCTTACATAAAATATATTTCAAAACAATTGAAAAAAGAACAAAAAACACCCCCACCATTAGAGTGTGTTGTATGTGGTTGTAATTATTCAGAAGGTTGTCCAAATAGAAAGCACACCAAATGCGGAAATTGCAAATCACATAGCTATGAATCATGTCAATTACAAGGAGCACATATTGCTGTTGGTACTCACCCTGATCATCATGGAAATACAAAGTATCCAGTTTATCTTGTACCGATGTGTAAATCGTGCAATCTCCAACAAAGGGGTTGTTTTTTTAAAATCAAACTTGATAAAAATTATGTGGTAGAGAACTGCAAAGGAACCAGAAAACAACTTGGCTTAGATTAATGCTCTACTATTTTTAATGTGTTAGCTGATTAACCATTATTTAACCAAATCAAATCATCTATCTCTTGTAAGTATCTAGTATTATCTGTATTATAAGTAATAGTGTATATATTTATAACATTTTAAATATGAAATCCAATCACAAGGAATATTTTTTCATTTTCATTATTTTTTGTTGAACATGCTCTAACAACAAATAAACAAATAAAATTTAGAGTATGTCTCACACAAAGACAACAATAAAAAAGAAAGATAAAAATAAATGTATATATAGCAATAGATTAGATTAAAATACATACCTGAATAAAATCATGTAATCCTCTTTTTAGATTATCATAGTTTTCTTCTCCTCGAAATATTAAAAATGGATTGGATTCTCTTTTGGATTTATTATTATCAAAATAGATAAGCAACCAACTTCCTGGTCATTAGCATGGTTTTTGGACATTACAGCACCATCAAAGTGAACTGGTAACACTATTAACCATCGATCACTTTTTAAACCCAATTCATTATGGTATTCAAATTTTGGTCTATTAATACCATTTAACTAAATTAAGATCATCAAGTACAATTAATATATAAACATTGTATTTTTGTATGCACATTTATATATGACGTGGATATTTTAGCTGAAATAAACTTCTGACATGTTGATCAAAATCCAACATACAACCAATCATTCGTCTAACTTGTAAAAGCTTGACAGTTAGATCATCTATTATTTTTTTATTACTTTTTTAATTCTATAGGTAGAAACAGTTATTGTGTTAAAGTTCATTTTAACCATAGCTTTTTTTACATTTTCGAATGATAAACTATTAGAAACCTTAAATGCAGCTTTATCATACGAATTAAAATTTAAATCATATATTAATAAATAAATTTATAAACAGCTATTATATTTATATTTACTCTTGGTTGATTGGAGAGTATGTTCTGCACTAGCTACTTTCAATAATGTGTTATTTTTTATCATGGTACAACCTTTACAATGACTTACTATATATTCTAATTAGAACCCTCATCAAAATTTTCATGATGAATTTATGTAAGCAATAGGTTTTTGAGGTTACTTTATTACAACCTAAATGTGGACAAATATTTGAGGTTTCAGATTCACTCTCTTCATCAGAACTCTCTTCATTCTCTTCAAATTCTTCTTCTAATTGTTGATCTTCATCAGATTCACTTTGATAGTCAGGATTGTAAGACTTAAGTTATATTAAGGATAGTTATATTAAGTTCTAAAGTGTTATATGTATCTTTAACGTACTATAGACCCTACTGAACCACAATGGTTAATGTTTATTATATATGTTTATTAGAGACCCTAGATCTCTTAATATTACTATATATGGAAATGTTACTAGTTTTGTCTATTGTTCTATACTAAGACAAGTTACCTAAACAGACCAATGTCTGACACAGGATCATTAATAATATCTGTATTATCATCACTATTTTCATCACATTCAATATTTATCATATTATGTCTTTTACAAAAATTATTATCAACATCTATTAATACATCAACTTCATCATCATCATCATCATCATCATCATCATCATCACATTTTCACTATTATTATTATTATTATTATTTAGAGCTCCCAGATTAAAACACAAAACTCTGTTTACTATATGTATATATCTCACGAATCTGGATATTAAAGAGAAACCGCTCCATGTAGATCTTCTCAAATGTACTAACGAGTATTCAGGTCATAATGAAGATTTAGAAAGTGATTCTGAAAACTCTGATATGAATATTAGTGATGATGAATCAGCTACTAGTGGTGAATCTTTATCTAGTGAAGAAGATGATGAAGATGATGAAGATGATGAAGATGAAAATGTTGAAGATGACAAAGATAATGATGAATATGATTCATATGCAAGTGAAGAGACATTATACTCATCTGAAGATGAATGATTTTTTTATATATAAATAAACATTTTAAAGTTTAATAGATAATTTAAACAACATTCTAGTATAGTTACACAACTTCAAACATATGTGATTTCCACGGTTTATTATTATTATCTTTATTATTATTATTATTATTATTATTATAATATTTGATTATTAGAAAAATTTATTTTAATATTATTAGTGGTCAATTAAATATTTTATTTATAAAATTTCTTTATATTTTTTTTATCCAAAATGTCTACTTTTAAAATAGATACAATAGAAAAGCTTTTTAATCTATTAAATTTAAACAATAATAATAATGTTAATAATAATAATAATTTTGAAATATTATTAAAAAATACATTAGAATAAGATAATTTTGTTTATATTTTATTAAATTATAAACAAAGTGAAAATTTTATAGATATAGTATTAAAATTAAAATCAATAGCTTCAATAAATTCTAAACCATTTAAAGAAATTGAATTATGTACAAATCAATATGGAATTATGGTAGTTTTATTTTTATATTATTTGATTCACTAGATATCAATCATTGTATATATCAAAATTTTAATTATAATTAGAAATGAATTTAAGTAACAATAATATAGACTTTATAAATAATAATATTCAAATAAATATACCATATAAAGATACAAAAATACCTCTTAGAATAGATTTAGGATTGATACATTTATCCTATCTGATTTTTAAAAGTAAAAATTCTATTTTGGATAATAATAATAATACAACAACAACAAAAATCAATTTAAAAAACCAATTTTCAAAGAAAAAAGTAAATTTACAATGTTTGGGTAGTGGTCATACATCATGTGGTTGTAATCATTATAAGAGAGAATTACACTATCTATCATTTAAACCAAATGATATTTCAAATTTTGAATTGTTGAATTTAAATTTACCCAATGGATGGGTAGAATTTAAAAATGAATTTAAAGATTTAAATTCATAGTTAATATTATATCAACACATGTCCATTATAAATCATAGAGAGATAGTAAATCCAGAGAATAGAGAAGATATTGTTATTACATTTGATACTAGAAAATTTAAAGGAAAAGAAAATCTTTTTTTAAATGGTAATCAATTAGTTGAACATTTAAAAAAAAATTGTCAATTAATACAATTTCTATCAACTAAAGATTATCATTTAAATGGTAAAAGAGGAAGTTATATTGCAATTTGTTATAGTGCCAAAAAAGATTTGGATAAAACTATAATTTTTAAATTTGGTAATTTTAGAATGGTATGTAAGATTTTATATTTTTTTTTTTTTAATCAAAATCAAGTGATCATCTAACAGATTTTTATTAGATACCACTAGATCAATCATATGAAAAAAAAACAAAATTAACAATAGATAAAATTTTAACACCTAGAAATCTACAAGCTCTGAATGCATCCATTCAATCAAAAATCAATCATATTAAACTATTAAGAATTAAAAATTCTAATCAAAATAATAATAATAATAATAATAATATAGATTATGATAGAAGACAACTATTAGAGTTTATTCACAATGATTGGCAAATAGAAACCAATAATATAACTAAAACACACAACAATACTCATTATATAATGACAAGAGCCAGTACAAATAATGAATGGAACAAGTCAGAGATTATACTAAGTCAAATGGTAAATGGTTTAACGTGTAATCATATTCTCTATGAAAATCTTTGTCATAATTTGGCTTTCTCTATTGAAATTGTATCTGTTATGAATTTTAAAGTAACGGATAGAGCTCAGCAAATGAAAGTATTGACTAAAGTCAAGTTTGGTGATGTTATCTTTTATAATTCACCTGATAGGTTTTCTCGTAGACAATCAGATTTTAGAATTTTGGTAAATATACTCTCTAAAGTTGATTGTGATTTGATTTTCTTCAATTCACCATTCCCAGAGATTGATGGTTATTTGGTAAAATTAAATTTCTTTCGTCAGACATTAGAATTGGTTAAAAAGAAGGAAACTACAGAATTACCTGGTAAACATATCACTTTTCAGTGGTATTTATCAAGTTTGGATGAATATTTCCCCGTCTATCTTTCTCTCTCAATGGAGCATGGTCTTTATTGTCAGACATTGGTCTGTTTAGGTAACTTGTCTTAGTATAGAACAATAGACAAAACTAGTAACATTTCCATATATAGTAATATCTAGAGATCTAGGGTCTCTAATAAACATATATAATAAACATTAAACCATTGTGGTTCAGTAAGGTCTATAGTACGTTAGAGATACATATAACACTTTAGAACTTAATATAACTATCCTTAATATAACTTAAGTCTTACATGACGATAACTTAGGATTTTAAAACCTCATATTATTTATCTGTTAAAAATTATTTTTCAAAAGTCAACATTTATTAAAAATGGGAAAATGAAAAATTTAAAAAATCTATATAGCAATGGTTTAAAACATTTGGTATGTAAAAATGGTTGTTTGTATACCTGACAATGACAAGAGATTTTACATAGAGGCTGATGCTTCGCTAGATAGAGTTGGATACGAACGTATACGAAAAGATTAGGGTAGATGTGCTTATAATATTTAATGATGATGTGGAATCGGTGGTTAGACCTGAAGGTCTGGATAGGAATACCGATAAGGGTATTGAGATTGATGAATCTCTGCAGATTGACTGGATGTCAATAGTAATAGTAATATACCATATGATATGGAGGTTGATGAACCTTTGAAGATTGGCAAGGAGGCCAATAGAGAATTATGGAATAAATATATTACGAGAACCACTGATTCAAACAATGACTGTAGTGATGGGACCGATGGTGCTGCAACACGAGATATAACGTTAGTAGATGGGTTGATGGTCTTCAACCGGGTACTCTACAGGATATAACGTTAGTAGATAGGGTTGATGGTCTTCAACCGGGTATTCTACAGGATATAACGTTAGTAGATGGGGGTTGATGGTCTTCAACCGGGTATTCTACAGGATGAAACGTTAGTAAATAGGGTTGATGGTCTTCAACCGGGTACACTACAGGATAAACTTTAATAGAGGGGTTGATGGTCTTCAACCGGGTACACTACAAGATAAAACGTTAGTAGAGAGGGTTGATGGTCTTCAACCGGGTACACTACAGGATGAAACGTTAGTAGATGGGGTTGATGGTCTTCAACCGGGTCCACTACAGGATATAACGTTGGTAGAAGGGGTTGTAGGTCAACAACCTGTACTTCACAATGATCAAATGCAAGTAGATCTACAAGGAAAAAGGTATAATGCTGGGAAAAGGGTAGTAGATGAGGTTGTAAACCAACAACTGGTAAGTTTACTGCCAGAGGACAGGGCTAAAAGGGTGACTGATATGCTCGTAGACGAGGTTGATGGTGACGATTATCAATCTGGGACTTTACAACATGTAGTGCACCAAGAGTTAGCAGGAGTCCAAGGTAAAAGCATTATGGGATCATTGGATAGTAGTGTCTCTACGGAATCTGGAAATACCAAAGGAAAAAGGTGGGTGGAGTATCTTCAACGAAATTCCAGAAATGGTGATGAAGAAGCCGCTCATAGAATATTGGATGATTTACTCATGGATATTGAGAAGTTCAAAAAGATAGAATTAGAATCTTACATTGATATAAAGAACTCAAATCATCTGAAAGAATGGATAGAAATTCTAAAGAAAGAAAAAGACGAAAGAACCAACAAATGGAGGAATAATGTTATAGAATTATTTGAGCTAGAGGAAAAGGAGCCAACCAAGACTAAAGAGATTGCTAGTCTAGTTGAAAAGATACTTAACTCTAGAATGGGTGTTGGAATGTTACGTATAATGGCTAAAAGATGGGTAACTGGTAAGAGAAAGAGTGCTAAGAAACATGTAGAATATTTAGTACAAATATCTAACCAGAAAAAGTGGTTCAGCTCAGAGGAACTTAAAGACAAAGGTTATACCAAGGATAGTGTCAATTACAATCAAGAGAAATCAAATGTCTCACAAGCTACCAAAGATATTGTGAAAGAATGTCTGCAAGACAAATATAAAGATCAAGTAGTGACATCACTGTTAGTACTGTCTGATAAGTGTGGTGGTGTACTATTAGAAAAGCTGTTCCAAGTCTTAGATAAGGATCCAGAAGTCTACATTCCATCCTAAGAAGAAAGGGGGGATTGTCAGACATTGGTCTGTTTAGGTAACTTGTCTTAGTATAGAACAATAGACAAAACTAGTAACATTTCCATATATAGTAATATCTAGAGATCTAGGGTCTCTAATAAACATATATAATAAACATTAAACCATTGTGGTTCAGTAAGGTCTATAGTACGTTAGAGATACATATAACACTTTAGAACTTAATATAACTATCCTTAATATAACTTAAGTCTTACACTTTATTCACTAAGACATGTTGAAATTTGTAAAGTCTTAGAGAAAACCTATGCAAGTTTAACAACTGCAAAACATGATCAAGTACTTTCAAAAGTATTTAAGATCTTTAAATACCCTGAGAATCCTTTGAATTTAATTCAAGGAATACAAAAGCAACCAGTTGCCACAATTGATCCAACTGTTATCATCTTTTCAAGAACTTCTTCTGGAATGGGTATTGGTGAGGGTGATTCAATTGAATTACAAAATGAACTTATATCTAGTCTTTATGAAGGTATAAAAACAATTGCATCATGTTATAGTTTTCAACCTCCACATGAATTTCTAAACTTTGAAGGTTTGAATACAACCAAAGAAAAGTTAGCTTTAGTTTCTAAATCAACAGATAACTTTCTTATCTATAATCTTGCAGAATCTTCTGCTCCTGGATCAGTTTTTCTTACCACTGCTATTGACAGAACTTTTCGTTGTAGATATTTCCTTGAACATTTCTATAATACCTACAAGAATAAGGTTAAGATTATTACATTGTTTCCTCCTCAACCTGTACTTTCTAAACTTATTCAAAATAATCAACTAGAAGATGCATTTTTAAATGTTCCAAAAAACATTTTTAAGTAAATCAGAGGTTAATAGTAATAATCCATCTATTAAAACCTATTTGGATTATGTTAAAAAACTGGTTCTTAAACATGAAAGTATTTTTAATGGTACTCAATGCTTTAGAGCTATATTATTTCCAATGGTTTTGGAAGATAATAATTTTAGTCTTTTTTCTGATGCAGTTGAGAATGCTTTCAAATTCAGAATTTATTATCATGCATCACACACTCATATTGAACTGGGAAAATTAAAAAGTTTTCAAGTTGATAAAACCAAAGACATTGAAAGTCATTGCTTATTTGCTTTCTATAATTGTTCCATAAAGTTTGATAATCATACGATATTTGAAACTATCCAAAACTCAATTGAACTCCATGAAGGTAGAATAACTGTTAATGGTAAAAATAGAACCATGATATATTCTGGTAGTAGATACTTATCTGATGGATATAAGTTTCAAATTTTGGTAAAAGATTTTTACCAACAGTTACAAAAAAAGTTGATAAATATTAATTTCAAGTTAAATTTGGAAACCAATGTTAACAAATTACTTGAAAATGAAAATTCAACTGATGAAGAAAAAACTGATAATGATGAGAAAGAAGTTGATAATAATAATGAAGAAAGGAGTGAATCAGAGACTTCCAAAAAAAAGAAACCTAATATACAAAAAAGAAAAGAGCAAAAGGAAATGGTAGAGAAACTCCACAACCATTATCACCAATATAATCAGCTTCCATCTTTTCAAAATCCTAAAGAAACAATTATAACAGAAATGAATCATATGATAGGAATGTACAAATCTTTAGCAAAACAAAATATCAAAAAGAGAAATATTGAAAACATTTCAATTTTAAATAATAATAATAATAATAATAATGATGATGATGATTATTTGTAAGAAATTAAAAATGTAAACATTAAATAAAATTGATCAAATTTTTTTGAAATATTATTATTATTATTAATGTTATTATAAAAAATCATACATTTTCAACCTTGATACTGATTTCACACCAAATTATTTACAATATCTATGGTATTTATTGTTATCACTAGTATTGGTAACGAACGAAATCAGTGTGAGAGTTTAAAAAAAAAAAAAATAAATAAAATAGAGTGCACCACTTTAAATCAGTGTGAGAGGTTAAGACTGTCTCATTAACAAAATAATTTATTTATATGTAGTGTCGTTTCAAATCCTCATATTAAAAGTGATCAACTAAGAGCATTTCTTACCTGTAGTGAAACACCCTTACTAGTCGCTTAAAAACCTATAGGTTGTTAATTTTTTTTAGTTTTTTTTTCTCCAATTGGAGAACTTAAGTTTGAACCAACATTTCCACAAATACCTGTATTTGAATAGTATGCAGCTTCGTATATTCTTCTGTAATCTATAGCATACTTCTGTTTTCTATAATAATTTAGTTGCTTTTTTTCTCTCCAATGTCTCTTCCATCTTTGATACAATAGTCATTGTTGTTGTTGTTGTTGTTGTTGTTGTTGTTGTTGTTGTTGTTGTTGTTGTTGTTGTTGTTGTTGTTGTTGTTGAAGGTGTTGTCCATATTGATTTACTAAGTATATCAATACTATTACTATAGTTACTCCCTGTACTATCTCTAGAACCACTACCTCCCAATAGAGAATCACTAGAAGTATTATTATTACCACCACTACTACTATTACTACCTATACTATTATTTAATATACATGTATATTTGATGAATATATAATAATGAATGTTTATTTTGATTCTCCCCCAACCCCTTTTTTTTTTTTTTTTTTTTTTTAATCTCTTACACTGACATATCACAGTTTTTCGAATATAATTTTTAAACTTTAAAGTGTAATTAGCCGTTTTAGCGTATTGCAATTGTCAGAGTAAGAGATATATGTCAGTGTAAGATTTTTTTTTGGACCTGTGTAACTAGCAATGCGCCAGTACTACGGTAAAGTCTTAATTACGTTTATTTATTGAGAGGTATTATCTGTTAAAATTGTGTTGTGGTTGGTGTTAAATGGTATTTATCTTGGTTTTGATTGTTTTGTTTTTGTGATGTGAGTTTTGATTGCGAGTTGTGATTGATACATTTATGTTGTGATAGGTGTGTTCTTCTTCTTGTTTTTGTTTTCTTCTTATGGGGTCTTCTTGTTTTAGTTCTTGTTTGTAAGTTCTTCTTTATTTTCAGTTGTTCAAATTGGAATTTTACTATTATTATTATTATTTTTTTTTTTTTTTTTTTTTTTTTTTTTTTTTTTTTTTTAATATTACTTTTAATTGTGTGGAATTGGTAGAGGATTGTAAACTGTTTGCCAGTTTCTATTGAATTCAAATTTAAGTTTAACATCGTCATTGGAGTTGTTGATCCTTGATTGGTAGTCTAGGTATTTTAGCAGTTTCCATTTGGCGATGTTGATTGTTTCGGATAGTTCTTTTCTTATTATAGCTGTGTTCATTACAGGTGGTGGTTTATTGGATTTGTCAGTTTCAAAGAGGTTGTAACAGATTATATTCCACATTTGGTTCATTATTATAGCCATCAGGGTTGGGAATGTTTTCTCATGGTGGCTGATTTGATTTAGATCTATGGCATTTAGACTCCAAGAGTGGATTTTCTTGATAGAGAGTTGGTTGACAATGGGAACAATTTCGTTACAGTGTTTAGTTGATAGCTTACAGTTGAAAAAAAAGTGGATGTATGGGTCAGAGAATGTTAAACTACATTCATTTAGAGGGCATCTCTTTCTTTGGTGATTGATGCCAGGTAGACATCTTGCAAAGAATCTAAAGAAGGTGTTTCTACCTTTGTGATGAACAATTCTAGCAATTCTAGGGAATATACCTTGTAGATTAAGGTCTAGTTGGAGATTGGATTGGCCATCAGTCCTTCTAACTCTAGAGTTGTATTTCTTGATGGTCAAGTTCTTGTATATATCTCTTAACTTGATGGGTTGATTGTGGTCATTTCTAATCCCATTTACTATTTTGATATCACCTATTTCATCTTTTAGCTTTCTTAGTTCAGGAGTCGATCTGGCGTGGTCTTGTCTATAGTTTTCCCATGCATCCACTTGTGGTCTGAGAATATCGGAGACAATCTTTTTGTTTTTGATTTGTTTAATGTACCATCCTTGGAACTCGCTAACATTATTATCATGGTGTAGACAAAGCAGCCTGTTTAGATTCCATATCTTGAAGGCTTCTTGTCTTAGCTTTAGATCCCATAGTTTTATACCTCCTTGCTCCCATTCTGCATACGCCCTGTCCATTGTCATCATTGTTCTGTAGTTTTCATCTTCATTGAATGTATTCTTTATTGAAGAGAATATGAACCATTTAGAGACATTCATGATTTGGCTTATTTGTGCAATGTCAGTGTAAGAGATTAAAAAAAAAAAAAAAAAAAAAAAAAGGGTTGGGGGACTAGCGAGAATCGAACTCGCGTCTCATTCACCCTAAGAATGAATTCTACCACTTAACTATAGTCCCTATTGATGATGTTCAAAATTATTTACACTTTTTTATAAATAAGTTCGAAAAACTTCATTATTCTGTAAGAATGCTCCTTACCAAGTTACACAAGAGTACAGTATAGATTAGTATAAAGTATACATAAAAGGTAGTCAGGAATGGATGACTATCATCTTAAGACCTTTTAGCGTAACTGTTAATACTGTATCTCTTACATTTTTTAGTTCATTTTATATATTAAATTATAGTTAAGAAAGTTGTATCTCTCACAAACTTTAGATCCAACTACTACATGTTAGGGTCTGGGCATAGGTACGCCTTTAACAAAAACGAAAAACGTCATTCTTAAAAAAATTTCAAAAATCAAACATTTCAATCAAAAATAAAAGAATTAAAAAATTTTATTTTCTAGTCACACAACAACAATGAGCGAAACTATTAGCCAAACCAGTTCGGATAGTAATTCTAGCACTAGTGGATCTTTAATTTGGAAGAATTTCAGCATTAACCAAAAACAATCATTTGATGTTTGTAATACTATTTTGGGTTCAACACAAGAACAGTTGGAAAGTTTGATTATAAAAGCAATAGTTGCTGCTTACCTACCATTCTCAATAACAGAGATTCCAGAATTTAGTAGACTTTTGAGTTTCGGAAATTCTTTTTTAAAAATCCCCAAAGGGGATGCAATAAAGAATAAAATTGATAAATTGTTTTTAACACAAAAAAAACAAATAATTTCTTTATTTGAAAAGGTGGATGCTATTTCCATCTGTTCAGATGTGTGGTCTTCACCTCATGTTCAGTACGTATATCAAAATTTTTTTGGGATTTTTAAAAATTAACAAAAATTTTTGAATATTTTTCTTTTTTTTTTTCTGATCAGATATCAAATTTTAGGTGTAACAACTCATTTTCAACTAAATGGAACTAAATACCATCTTCCGTTAGATTTAATAGAAATCTCTGAAAGTCATACAGCTGAAAAGCTATCAAAATCTGTTTTTGAAACATTACAAGAATTTAATCTTCATACAAAATTGGTATCAATTACAACTGATAATGGTTCAAACATGATAGCTTTAGGTGAACCATTAAAACGGTTAATACAAGAATCAATTGGGAATGTTGGTTTATTCAGAGGTAACAAAAGCAGAATTAGATGTTTGGCACACACATTTAACCTCCCTGCACAGACATTTTCTGAAAATTCAGATATTAAAGAGATAATAATGATTTTCAAGAGAATTACAAAAGTAATTCGAAAATCAGGAAGAACTAGGGAACTATTTAGAGAATGTTGTGAGCTAAAAGGATACAACAACCTTATAACCAAAATAGATGTCTGCACTAGATTCGTATCAAAATTAGAAATGGTGGAGAATATGTTAGATTTAAAACCTGTTATTAATTATTTTTTTTCTAAACTAGATGAAAAAACAAATTATTACAGTAAGAGTGGATCTAATAACAAAAAGATAGTATTATCAAATGCACCCACAGAGATTCAGTGGGATAAATTACAAATTATAAAAAGTGTATTAGAACCATTTGGACAAATAATTAGATTAGTATCAGCCGAGGATTGGTACGCTTCCAATTCACTACCTGCTTTCAACTACGTACAAGAAAAATTAAAAGAATTTATCTTTTTAGCTAAATCAACAAAAGAAAAAAAAAATATGGTTTTTTGAAAGAGGCACTGGAGGAATCCTATGATCATTTGGAGAGATATTATGTATTAACTGATGAAACACCACTATTGGCACTATGCACAGTCTTGCATCCATGCTTTAAAATGGATTTCTTCAAGGAAAAATGGGTCCATCATCATCCCGAATATATAGAAATAGTGGAAAAATATTTAAGAGATGAATACGAACAAAGGAAATCTATAGACAACTCAGATAGTAATCAGGAAGAAGATATTCAACAACATAGAAAGGTTGGAAATATGGAAGAATATTTTGGAATTCCACAAATAAATCGATTTTGCGACTCTGAAATTGATGAATATTTAAAACTACCCAGAGCAACAGCAGATTATTTCAAGACTCCCCTCAAGTGGTGGTACAACAATCAAAACTTATTTCCTACACTTTTCAAGATGGCAAAGGATTATTTGATTATAGAAGCCACTTCTATATATTTAGAAAGGTTATTCTCTTCATCAAAACACATTGTGCGACCTGAGAGATCATCTCTTAGCTGCAAATCAATTGGAACCTTAACATTATTAAAAAAATGGAATAAATTCATTGAAGAAAATAATGAATTATTCTAAATTTTATTTAATTACAGTATATTAATAATAAATCATTAATTTTTTAGAATTGAATTTTATACAGTTAATATTTTTAATGTTTATTGCTGTTTGGATGTTCGATATTGTTTGATAAATGTTCGATATTGTTTGATTGGGTTTCGAGCAAACATCAAACGTTTGATAGCAAACATCAAACAAACAAACATCTACTTTTTCCTATCCTCTCAAACCAAACAATTTCGATCAAACGTTTGTAGGAGCATTATAATTGAATTGAATTATAAAGGCGTTTCAATTGGCTGCTCTTCCTTCAGCTCCCCAATAAAGTTTCTTTGGACAAATGTATATTCACAATTATTTCTAAAATATGATCCTCTGTTCAAACCCACACATGTAGAACTCAAAAACTCCACAAACTCAAAACGTGCTATTCTGACTGTACTTTTACTAATTCCAAAGAATAAAGCTAGTATACTAGATGATCATAAAGATAGTGTCTTAAATTCATTAAACCTAATCAAGACAATTTAATACAGAATTACAATTCATAGCTCTTTTTTTTTCCCAGTTAGTATATTTTAAGAGATTCTATATCTAAACATTGTCTATCAATTCAAGTTCAACACATTGAAAAACCGCCTTTTTTTTTTTTTTTTTTATTTTTTTGTTTGTTTTTTTTTTTTTTTTTATTGATTTTCATTTAAAATAAAAAAATCATGTCAAATAATAATAATACAACAAACAATTCTACAACAAATACAATAAATACAAGTGAAGAAGAAATTGAAGAAAAGATAATAAATGAAGAATATAAGATTTGGAAAAGACATACACCATTTCTCTATGATATGGTAATTACACATGCACTAGAATGGCCATCACTTACAGTTCAATGGTTACCAAGTAAATCACCATATAAGGATGTATATTGTATAGAAAAATTAATATTGGGTACACATACTTCAGATGCCGAACAAAACTATCTGATGGTTGCCAAAGTTCAATTGCCAGTTGATGAGGCAACTATAGATTCACTAAAGTATGATGATCAAAAAGGAGAAGTAGGTGGTATAGGAAATGTTGCTGAGAAAATTGAAATTATTCAAAAGATTAATCATGAAGGTGAAGTCAATAGAGCTAGAGCAATGCCACAGAATCAATCTGTAATTGCAACAAAAACTGTAAGCTCTGATGTATATATTTTCGATACCAGTAATCATCTATCACTACCCAGTGACAATAAATGTACACCAGATTTGGTTTTGAAAGGTCACCAAAAGGAAGGGTATGGTGTAAGTTGGTCACCTTTGAAACAAGGTTATCTTCTCAGTAGTTCTGATGATGGTACAATTTGTATGTGGGATATCAATGATGTTACAAAATCTGATCGTACAGTGAATGCTTTGCATACTTTTAAAGGACATCAATCCGTTGCCGAAGATGTTGCATGGCATTATATACAAGAAAACTATTTTGGTTCAGTTGACGATGACAAGAAACTCTTCTTGTGGGATACAAGACAACAAACACCAGTTCAACAGGTAGTTGCTCATTCTGCTGAGGTTAATAGTTTATCATTTAATCCATTTTGTGAATTTCTAATTGCAACAGGTTCCAATGATAAAACGGTTGCACTATGGGATATGAGAAATCTCTCTACTCGTTTACATTCTTTGGTATCTCACAGTGAGGAAGTATTTCAAGTTCACTTTTCACCACACAATGAAACCATTTTGGCAAGTTGTGGTTCAGATAGAAGAGTTAATATTTGGGATCTCTCTAGAATTGGTGAAGAACAAAATAATGAAGATGCCTCTGATGGTCCACCTGAATTATTATTTATTCATGGTGGTCATACTTCTAAAATTTCTGATTTCTCTTGGAATCCAAATCATCCTTGGGCTATTGCTTCTGTTGCTGAAGATAATATTATTCAAATTTGGCAAATGGCTGAAAATATTTATAATGATCAAGATGAAGATGAAAAAATTACTCCATCACATTTAGGTGAATAAAAAAAAAAATTTTTAAATAAATTAAAATAAATAAATAAATATTAATATTTTTTTTTTTTATTTATAAAAAAATCTTTATAAATAAATATATATATTATTAAAACTAATAGTTCTATTAAATATTAATATTATATATTTTTTTTTTTTTTATTTTTTTTTTTTAATTGTTGAAATGTCAGAAAAATCAGAACAAAATAATGATCAAATAAATCAACAAGAAGAAAATCCAATAGTTTTTTTTGATATTGCTATTGCAGGACAATCAGTTGGACGTATAAAGATTGAGTTATTTGAAGATGTAGTACCAAAAACTACAGAAAATTTTAGACAATTTTGTACTGGTGAATATAAAAGAGCAGGTTTACCTGTAGGTTATAAACATTGTAAATTTCACAAGGTATCAAAAGATTTTATGATACAAGGTGGTGATTTTGTAAATAATGATGGTTCAGGACGTACATCCATCTATGGTGATAAATTTCCTGATGAAAATTTTAAACTTCGTCATACTGGTCCAGGCATGTTATCAATGGTAAATGCTGGTCCAAATAGTAATGGTTGTCAATTTTTTATCACTTGTGTTGCTACTGAGTGGTTAGATGGTAAAAATATAGTTTTTGGTCAAGTTATTGATGGTATGAATGTTGTTAGAACTATTGAAGAAGTACCTGTTAATCCTCAAACTAATAAACCAAAATATGATGTTGAAATTATTGAATGTGGTCAATTATAAAACAAAAAATAAAATAAAAAAACATCCTCTCTTTTATGTATATATATATTATTATTTATATGTATTTATATTTAAATTATTTAAATATTTTGTGTGTAGTTTTTTTTTTAACCAAATTGGAAAATTGAATATTATTATTAAAAATTATTCGTTTTTTTTTTTTTTTTTAATTTTTTATATTAAGAATTTATATTAATATCTTCTTGATTATTATTATTATTATTATTAATTAGTGAATTTATATTTTGAGTTATTGATGAAATTTTATTTGGTTCCATGGAAGAGGATATTGGTAATACTATTTTATTCGATTGTGCTGTTAATTCCTGTAAATTATTATTATTTTTATTAGATATAGTAGTTGGATTAGGTTTTATATTTAATGGTAATGATTGAATACTATTATCTTGTGGTTGTTTAATGACAATTTTTTTAATTGGTGTTGTATTATTAATCTCCTGTGGTGGTGTACTATTTTGTGATGATGGTAATGATGATCCTGTTGGTGTTGATGGTTGTGCTGGTAATGTATTACCTGTTGTAGTCTGTTGATTTGATGATTGTTGTTGTTGTTGTTGCTGTTGTTGTTGTTGTTCAATTGCGCTAGATTGATGGTAATTGCAATATGGGGTAGCTCTTGATTTTGATATTGGGATATTACATTTCTTATTATTTTTATCACGTGATATATATTTACAATAAATGTAATCTGTATTTGGATCCAATGGGCTATGATGCCAGCAGTATGGTGATCCTGGACTAGCTTTACCTTTACAAGGTTTATTATCTTTACCAATGCATAAGCCTTCTCTAGTAGCTAGTGTTGAAGTTAAATCATCAATTTTATATTTTTTACTATTACTACCTTCTCTATTACCACTATTTTGTGATGAAGATGATGATGATGATGGTTTTATATAATCTCTGATATTACTTGATCCATTGTTTGCGTTTAATGAATTACTATTATTATTATTATTATTTGATGGTGTTAAAAATCCATTAGTTGATCTATTAGATTTATGTCTATGAGTTTGTTCAGATTCACTATCAGAATCTGATGAAACCACTTCAAATTGTAAAAGTTTATCTAATAAATATCTAAATTTTAAAAATTAATTAGATTTTGTTTGTTGTTTATATATAAACTTGATTTCTTTTTTTTTTCATTTTCAATAATTCACCCCCATTTTCACACACTAACAAAAATTATTTTTCATTTTTAAATATAGTGGTAGTGTGTTATTGTGGTGGTGTGGATTATCCAAGTAATAAAAAATAACAATACAAACTATACACTATTATATTATTACTGTGAAAACTATATATATATCTATCAAACTCTCTCTGTTTATAAATATTTTTGTTTTTGTCTTACTTTTTCTCTTTTGATAATTTTTTAATTTCCTTTTTTGCTTGTTCTAATTGAATTGAAGTCTGTTCTTTACTATCAGTTAAATCCGAAAACTTTCTCTTTAATGAAACATATAGGGCTTTATAGTCTGATATTATTTTTGTTAGTGAAAACTAAAAATAGGTGACATCATTAATGATGTCAAATTTGGATATTTATAATTTACCTTCTTCACTATTTGTTATCTGCGTATTATTTGGTGTTGATGTCATATTTCCAATTAAAGGTTTACTATTGCTGACTTTATGATTTTTATTATATGATAATATATTGATTTTGGTATCTTCTCTACTAATCATTTTTTAAATTATTATTAATATAAACTCTACAGTTAATATTTTAATTTGGAGGAATTTTATATTGAATTGTATATTATTATATATATTAAACTAAATAATAATAAATAAAAAAAAAAAAAAGGTAGAGAATATATTCTCTATTTGAACTATTGAATAATATTTTGTTGTTGTTTTTGATATTTTTTCTAAAAAAAAAAAAGTGGGGTTTGATAGAGGTAGAGAAATGTGTATTCCCCAGAGTGTTTGTAATGAAATTTATTATCTATTTGGTATCAATGATATATAATTGCTGTTTTTTTTTTTTTTTTGTTTTTTTGTTTATTATTGAAAAAGATATCAACAATAAGAAATAAAAAAAAAAAGAGATAGTTTGAATCGAATGTGGATGGTGTGTAAGTGGTTTGTCCCAAAAGACCTTACAAATATATAATGTACCAAAATTGCTGTTTTTTTTTTGTTATTACTGATGTTTTTTTTTTTTTACACTAGTGTTTAGAATCTATATCTCCTCTTGTTCTTTTTTGGCTGATGTTTGGAGTAGTTATTGTTGATTGTAATTATAATTCAAACAATTGTGCTTTCATAATCACAAATTTATCGATTTTTTTGTAAACTCTTTTTGAAAGGTTCAAATATAGATTATTTTTTTTTTGTTTTTTAAATTTTTTTGATAAATTCAAATGTAAATCATATCATATTCGATTATGACATTAGAGATTATACTCACTTTCATAAAGATATAAATATAAATCTTATATCTTTAATAAATAAAAAAAAAAAAAAAATTTTTTGATTCAAGTTGTTAAGACCTCTGACTCTGTATTTTTTGCGAATGGTTTGACAACGAAACGAAGGTATGCATTTATAAAATTCAAAAAAAAAACAGAGAATTTTTCATTGAATAATTCCGAATTATCTGTTCTATTATCATAGGATTATTCCCTCCTTTTTTAACCACCATTTCAATTTGATCTTCATATACCAGTAAAATTTCATATGAAATTATCTCACCCAATTGAAATTTTAAAACAAATTAAAATTCACTTTTACAAATAATTAGTTTTTTTTATTAATTTCCATGAACCATATAATATTTATTCAAATTCAAATATATTGGATATATTTAAATGAACAAATTCTATTTTAAGAATTGATTGATCAAAAAAAACAAAATTTTTTTTTTTTTTTTTATTTGATTTCAACTTCAACCAATTTGTATAATAATGGTATGTCTTATGAATATTCTTTTTTTTTTTTGATATTAAATATGATTTATTAATTTTGAAATTGGTAATTTAGTCACACACTATTCTCCTCTTACAACCAACAGGTCATAAATCATCACGTACTTTTCAAGACTATGATTCAGTACATCAATGTGTAGAGGGTAACTAATTTTCAATAACAACAATAATCTTAAATAACAACAATATATTGATTTATGAACAAATATGTTTAATTATAGGAATTTGTGCATTATTTGAAGCAAAATTAAAACAAACTAGATCACACCAAAAAAACATTACATATGATATTTCACAATTATTTGCCTATTTAGATGAATTTACAGATTTATCATGTTTAGTTTACTCTTCACACATCTCAGCATATCAACCATATAATAAGGATTGGATAAAAACCAAGATTGTTAATCATCTTCAAAAATTAGCTCATTAATCTATTAAATTCATCGCAACCCCCTACATCAAAAAAAAAAAAAGTACACCCCCCTCATCACAAACCCCTCCTCTTCTTAAAAATAAAAACTAACAACAATAATTACACTCAAGATCACCAAGATCAACCAACTTTGCCATACAAAAAAAAAAAAAAAGTAAATAATAATCTACCCTAAATATAAATACTAAATATTAATTATTATATTTAATGTTTATTAGGTTTATGTTTCTTTATAATCTTTTTAGAATTTGATTTAGTAGAATTATTATTATTATTATTATTATTATTATTATCATCTTTAGATATTTGATCATTTTTTAAATTATCAAAAGTTCTCTTTTTTTGGGGCCCTCTAAATTTGGTAATTGATTTTTCATTTGAAGTCATAGTTGAAATGGAATCTCTATTAACACCTTTTTTCTTGAATTCAAATTTATCTTTTTGAGAAGTTTTCAAGTTATTCATCCATTCTGGTATTTCAGAACCAGATTTTTTCATTGCTTGTGCAATAGTTGGAAGCATAGGTTGATCAGATTCAGTAAAGAAAGTATAGGCAGTACCTGGTTTACCAGCACGACCTGTACGACCAATTCTGTGAACATACGATGCCAAAGTCTGAGGAAAATCAAAATTAATGACAAAATTCACACCTTTAAAATCCATACCACGTGCCATCAATTCAGTACAAATCAGTACCCATATCTTACCGGTACGGAATTTCTTTACAATAGTATCTCTTTGGAATTGTGTACGATCACTGTGAATTACATCTACATTGATACCATCAAATATCAGTTCTTGAAAGAGATCATGTGCTCTCTCTTTAGATTGAACAAATATCAATATAGGTGGTTCCAAACCCTTCTGAATGAGTTGTCTAAGTGCTTGTATTTTACCATCTTCTTTACCAACATAGATTAAATGTTGATTGATAGTATGTGATGCTGCATTCTCTTCACCAATTACAACTTTAATTGGATTCTTCATTATAGATTTTGCCATATTCTCTACCACTGTATTCATAGTTGCTGAAAATAATGCAATCTTTAATTTTGAATTTTGACATGCATCAACCACACTATCAACCTGTTCCAGAAAATCTCTATCAAATAATTTATCTGCTTCATCAAATACTAAAAATTCAACTCTATTTAATGTTATATTACTTTCTTTAATTAAATATACTAATCTTAATGGTGTTGTAATTAAAATATCTTTTGTTTTTTTTTTTTAAAGTTAATATATATATTAAACTCTAGAAATCAAATGTAATCTGTACATACCAAAATTTTTAATAATTTTATCATCATTTTTTTGATGAATATTCTTTGAGAGTACACAAATTCTAAATGGTTTACTTTTTGAAAATAATTTAAAATTTCTGTAGATTTGTTGTGCTAATTCTCTAGTTGGGGCGATAATGACTGCTCTGAAACCATCTTTTGAAGGTAGACGAAGTGTCTGAAGGATTGGTATGGTAAATGCTGCAGTTTTACCAGAACCAGTTGGAGCAATACCTAATACCTCTCTTTCTTTTAAGAGAATTGGTATGGTTTGCATTTGAATTGGTGATGGTTCTTGATATTTCAAATCACTGATATTTCTACATAGATACTTTTTAACTTTAAATCTACTGTAAAGTTGTTCAAAATCTGTTAATGGATCTGGTATATCTGTACCTTCAACTTTAATTCTATTTCTATTTCTAATCTTATTCATTTCCATCTGATGTCTTTGTTCTTTTGTCATTTTACTTTGTTTTTTTTTAATTTCTTCATTTTCTTCTTCTTCATCTTCATCTTGTGGTTTACTTTTACTAAATATTTTTATATCTTCTTTTTCTTCTTCTTCTATTTCTTCATTATTTTCTTTATTATCATCATCTTCTTCAATATAATCATCATCTTCTTCATTATTTACTTCTTCTTCTTCTTCTTCTTCTTCATCCTTTTCTTTATTTTCACTCTTTTTAGTTTCTTCTTTTATATTGGATTGTTGTGGTTTTTCAACAATCTTATTATTGGTTTTAAAGAAATGTATTGATTTGTTTGTAGTTTTATCTAAATCATGTGATGTAATACCCTAAATATTAGATGTATTAATAAATATATTAGAATCAAAAGTATTTGTTTTTTTTTACTTACTTTAAACTTATTTATATCTTTAGAATATCTATTTTGTTTAAAATTGATACCATTTCTTAAAGATTGAAATATACTATTATCCGCCATTTAAAGTGTCGTTCGTTTTTTATTAATAAAAAATATATTTTGTGTTTTTTAATTTTTTTTTTAATTTTTTTATACAAAACATTGTGATTTACAATTTAACAATCAAATTAAAAAATGGTAAAATTTTAAACATTTCAAAAAAACTTAAATCTCTGTTTTAAAATGTTAATCAATATGGATTTATTATTATTAGGGTCAAACAGATAGTAGGATACAGCCACAACAAATAAATAAAAATCAAAATATATATCAACAACAACAACAACAACAACAACCACAACAACAGACTCCAAATTCAATTTCAAATACAAATACATTAAATCAAAATCAAAATAATAATAATAGTAATCAAATTTATACAAGTTATTCAGTTGAAAATCAATATAAAACTGATGAAATTATTACAATTAAACATATAGATAAAAAGGAACATGTAGACCAAGAATCAATAATGATACAAGATATACCAAATTTCTTTCCACTTTTGACTGATGAAGGTGAAAATTGGAATCCTGTTGAGAATTCATTATCAGTTAGTGATCTAGATTATAGAGGTATTTTAAATTTATGTATAGATTTTCAAAATTATTTTAAAAACTCTACTGGTTACATTAATGATAAACAACAGGAACTAAATCAAAAAATTAGATTAGTTGAAACTAGACAAGCTAGAAAGATAAATAGTATATTACAAATTAAAACAAGTGATGCTACACATGCTCAATTTGCAGTTAAAGAAGGTATGTTATTGTTATGCACAATCATAGGTTTGACCTTTAAAATAATACATGTATTAATTAACATTACCATCATTACTTATAGTTTTAGATAAAGTAAAAGTTAGTTTAGATAAAAGTAATGAAAGTATACTAAAGATTTGTCAAACTATTCAATTGTTGGAATCAGTATTACCAGATGACGATGATAAATTTAAAAGTTGAATTTTTAGAGGTTTTGGAAGAAATTCAAAATCCAACTTATGTATAGTAATAATCATAATAATAGTAAATAGTGGTATTATTATGGAATAAAATTCATATATGTTCTATTTTTTTATTAATAATACCCATGGGAATTCGGACAGAGTCATATTAGTAAATTTGGGGGGAGAAAACAAAATTTTGTAAATCTTTTAATAATTTTATATATATATGAGATTCATATTTAAATATAAAAACAAAACCTAAAAGATGAAATAATTTAAATTTTATTTAAATTTTTATAATTTTAGTTTTTTTTTTTTATAATTTTTTTATTTTAGGACATAAAAACGTATTTTTCACGATATCTTTGATTTTTTTGTATTACATTTGAAATTTCGTGATTAGTTATTTTTTTTTTTTTTTTTTTTTTGATTGATAAATCAGATTTATATTTTCCCAATTGTTCCTTCTAGAAACTTAAACTTCCTCCTCTTTTTTTTTCCAACAATAAATCAAAATGGTACCCATTACAATTATGGATAAGAGTAATAATAGTCCAAAACAATTACATATAAAAACACCACTTTTAGAATCATCCATATTATCTAAAAATTATAATAATCAAACAACAACAAATGGTACATTAGAAACAGAGACAAAATCAACAACTAAAATATTTTTAAAAATGGATAGTTCACAACCATCTGGATCATTTAAAATTAGAGGAATTGGTAAATTATGTCAACAAGTAAAAGAACAAGGTGCTACACATTTGGTAAATTCATCTGGAGGTAATGCAGGAATTTCTACGGCTTATGCTGGAAAATGTTTGGGTTTAAAAACTACTATTGTAGTACCAACTACTATTGCACAAGAGACTATTCAAAAGATGAGAGATTACGGTGCCAATGTTGTCGTTCATGGAAATATTTGGAATGAAGCAGATTTAAAAGCCAGAGAAATTGCAATGGCTGATGGAGGAATGATTGGATATATCCATCCATTTGATGACCCTGTTCTATGGGATGGTCATGCTACCATAATGGAAGAGGTCTATCAAGATTTTAAAGAAGGTCGTATGGAAAAGCCAGATGTTGTTGTATGTTCTGTTGGAGGTGGTGGACTATTTCTAGGAGTTTCCATGGGACTTCACCAAGTAGGATGGGGTGATATACCTATTTTAGCAGTTGAAACTCATGGGTCACATAAATTCCATCAATGTTTTAAAGAGGGCCAATACACAATTTTGGAACCACATCAAGTTACATCAATCGCCAAAACATTGGCAACTAGAGCTGTTTGTAAAGCTGCTTGGGAACAAACTAAGAAACATAAAGTCATTCCAGTTCTTGTAACTGATAGAGAAGCTGTAGAGGCTTGTCTAAAATTTGTAGATCATGAAAGAGTTCTAGTTGAACCTTCTTGTGGTGCTTCTCTAGCTGCTGTCTATAAAAAAGTTCCAGAATTGGATGAACTCAATCCAAAGAATATTTTAGTTATAGTTTGTGGTGGTAATGGCACTTCTTTTTCCATTCTGACAAAGTTTTCTGAAACTTTACCAAAATAATTCAAATAATAATTATAATAATAATAATAATTAGTTTTTTTTATATAATATAAAGTTAAATAGAAATCATAATAGATTTTGGAAAACATTAATATTTTGAAAAACCCAATTACAGAATTATAATTCTATTCTTTATAATATTCACATAATCTCACATTTGGAGATAAAATAATTTGAAATTCTCTACAATCTTTAAGTACAACAATAGTTTTTTTAAAGATTTTAATTTATTAGTTACTAAATTTTAATTATTATTATTTATTTGAGAAAATGATTTATCATAATTTACATAAAACTTAAAAAAAATTTTTTGATTTAATTTTTGTTTTTTTTATGTAAAATATCTATTTTATTATGATTTAATATTCCCACATGTTTTTAAATAAGTTAATAAATAATAATAATAATAGTAATAGCAATAGTCCTGTAAAGAATCCACTTTCAATTAATAATGATCAAGCAGTTTCAACAACACCAGTAAAAAGTGGATTTAACACACAACAGGTTAGTGGATATCAACCACAATCAGCTTTAAATAGACCAAAACCAATTGTATTATCACAACAAGTATCAGATATTAATCAATATCTAAATTTATCATTACTAAGAGATAAATCACAAAATGAACTTTTGATGGCTTTAAATGCCATCTTTAAAGGTAAACCAAAAGCATTAATTGTAGATCCACAAGTAAAAGGTTTTTTAAATTTATTTACAGATACAACATTTTTAAAAGTATTTATCATCATATATATATATATATATATATATACACACAATATAATAATATTAACTATAAAAAACAGATGCAAGGTATAGAGAAAATTTATGAATTAAAACCTGGTAAATTTGATAGTGAATGTAAGAGTATAGTCTATTTGATTAGACCTAGAGTGAAATATATGTATACTATATCAGATCATATTAAACAACATATGATTGAATTTATGAAAAAGGAATATGCAATCATTTACATACCAAAGATTGATAATATTTGTCAGAGAGTTTTAGAGGAATTGGGGGTCTATGGAAATATATCGACATTTCAATCATTCCCTTTAGATATAGTACCTTTTGATAATGATTTATTGTCATTGGAAATAACAAATACTTTTAAAGACTATGTAATTGATAATGATAAATCATCATTATTGTCCATTGCAAAATCAATAATGAGATTACAATCCTATTTTGGATATATACCTGTGATTAAAGGTAAAGGTCATTGCAGTAAAATAGTTTTAGATCAACTAGTTAGAATGAGAAAAGAGGTAACTCAAGATGATAACTCAATATCACCAAGTTCTGAAATTGATTCACTTATTCTAATTGATAGAGAAGTGGATTTAATAACACCTCTATGTACACCTTTAGTTTATGAAGGTTTAATTAATGAATATTTTCCTATAAAAAATAGTAGGTTTTATCTTAAAATTGATTTTATAATATTACACCAAAATAAGGAAATAATAACACAGATTTTATCTACATATAGATGTAACATTTATTGAAAATAATATTATAAACCCAAATTTAGAACAAAATGTTTATTCTTCAAGTGCAAATAGTTTATCACCATTTCCTTTGCATAGTGGTGATGTGATATTCAATGAAATTAGAGATTTAAATATTGCAGCTTGTAGTGTGGTTTTAAATAGAAAAGCAAAAAGTATAGATCATAAGAAATCATTAACTGGTAAGGAATCTCTGACGGATTTAAAGACCATAATGAGAAAGATTACAACAGGACAACATGAAGAATATTCATTAAAAGTGCATGTAGGAATCGCAGAGAAACTCTCAGCTATCACCACATCAAGTTATTTTAAAAATCGATTAGAAGTCGAACAGAATTTCTTGGCATGTCATGAAATTGATCAGGCTGAAAGGTACATTGACGAATGTATATCTACTAAAGACAGTATATTAAAGATCCTCAGGTTACTCTCTTTGGCAAGTCTGACATGCAATGGTATACCTCACAACGACTATGAACTATTAAAAGCAAAAATTACTCAAACTTTTGGAATTGGTATGATTATAACTCTAAATAACATGGAGAGAGCTGGATTCATTAAGGTAAATGATCATCTTGAGGGACCTGACTCCCTTAACCCTTATAACCAAATCAGAGAACAATTACGTCTCATTAACCCTGATGTGGATATCAATCAACCTGATGATGCATCTTATGTATTCTCAGGATATGCACCATTGTCAACCAGGTTTATACAATACAGTTGTTTTAATCCACATCGAACATCACTACCTAAACCTTTGGAAGAGACTCTGAAACTCTTACCTGGTGGATCCTATTTTGAGGAGCTTCAGTTCCCCGCCTCCACTCTATCATCACTCTCTCCAAATCCTTCACCTATCACTTTAGTCTGTTTTGTGGGTGGTATTACCTATGCTGAGATATCAAGTCTTCGATATCTAGGTAAACAACTAAACAGAAGATTTATTATTCTCACAACCAATTTCCTAAATGGTGATGGTTTCATTGAGAATTTTGTTGAAATTTTAGATCATACTTTATTATAAAAACAAAAAATAAATCATCTTTACACAAACCTTTCCACCATTGTATAAATCAAAAAAACACAAATCGCGTTGACAAAGATATTTTTCATTTCAAATTAATTAAAAAAATTTTTTTTTTTTATTATTTGAATAAGATTTTCTATATTTAAGTATTTTTATTCTTCACTAGAGTGTAAATCAAACAAAAAAAAAAACTCTACTACTATCTATCTATTTATATATTTATATCAAAAAAGACCAAAGGTTCCAAAAGTCCTATAAAACCACATATTTTAAAAAATAGAAATTTTTTTAAAAATTTTTTAACAGTGGGCCTATTTTTATTATAATTTAGGTGATTTTTTGACTTAGGGTACAAAAATAATTTATCATTACACAGACTCTTTTTTGTTTTTGTAATATATATTTTTAAAAAGTTGGGTTGGATTGTACCAATATTCAAACCAATTTTTATAGAGACACACATCACAGTCTGTCTCTAATTAAAACACCACCAACATGGAATCTCTAGATAAAACAGAACAAAAGAAAAAGGAGAAGGATGTAAAGGATAAGGAAAAGAAGAAAGATAAAGAGTTAAAAGATAAGGATAAAGAACAGAAAAAGAAAGATAAAGAATCTAAGGAATCTAAAGATAAAGATGGTGGTAAAGATTCAAAAGATAAGAGTAGTAAAGGTGGATTATTTAGTAAATTTGTATCAACTACATTTGGTACTAATGAAAAGAGTAGTAATAGTAGTACTACTCCTACTAATGGTAATAGTGCGCCATCTACACCTACAAACTCTAATATGCCATCTGCAATCACCTATCTACCAAATAACTCGACACCAACCACACAGGAAAATCATAAAAAAGCTCTTGAATTTTGGAGTAATACGACTACCTCTACTTCAAATGTTTCACAATCAACTGTAAACAACAATAACAACAGTTCTAATAATAATATTAATAATAATAATAATAATAATAATAACGCAAATCAATCTAAATCCAATTTGAGTAATAGTAATAATAGTAATAGTACTAATAGTAGTAATAGTACTAATAGTAATAACCAATCACCAATTAATAATAAGAAACCTTTGGGAACTAGTGGTAGTGATCAATCAGATTTATCTGGAGAAGAAAAGAAAAAACTTATTACTACTTTACAACAATTTCTGACTACCTATTCCGATAGTATTAAAACACTATTGGAGGTATTCTATCAACCACTTAGAAAAACTGATATACTATCACCAGAGGAATTTAAAAATATATTCTCAGTAATTGAATCCATTTCCACATTTAATCAAGTCATTATTGAGGATATTCGTAAAGTACTATTAAATTGGTCAACAACTGGTCCTTCAACTTTATTTTCAATATTTACTCAATTTGTATGTAATATCTAAAATTGATATCTTTATCTATTAATATTAATATTCCTATCTTTTAGATTGCATTATTAAAATTATATAGAGTTTATGGATTACAATATAATTATTCATTAATGACATTGTGTTCATTATCATTTGATAATACTAGATTTGATAGTTTTCTAAAAACTCAAGAACAAAAACTACAAAATGATCATAATTATAAATTAACACCACTGGTTACTCTATCTACTAGTGGTACTATGAAGCCAATTAATTTAATTGATATATTGGGATCACAATCATCAACTGTACCATCAATAGCAATGAATAGTAGCAATAGTAGCAGTAGTAGTAATTCAACTACAAGCAACAAGAATTTATCAGCATATAAGAGAGCTACTGCAACATTTGGTGCATTGGCTAATAATCAAAATAGTAATTTTAGTTCAACTCCTAATGTTCAAGGTAAATTCACTTTGGAATATAATTTCAGTAATGTTGCATCACTGTTACTTGTACCTATACATTTCCTAGCTAGATTCCAATCCTTTTTTAAATCCCTAGTTGATTTGATACCTGTTGTCTCTCCAGACTTTAAAACCTATCAACAATTGTACAAACAAATTGGTATCATTGCAAAGGATATTGTAACTGAAACTACCAATATCAACAAAGTAATTTCAATTTCAAATTCAATTAAATCTCCAACTATTGGTCTATATAATGTTTGTATTTTATATTAAAAAAATCATATGATTATATTAATATTTTAAATATTTTTGGATTTCATATATATAGAGAAATGAAGTTATAATAACAAGAAGATATTTGAAAGAGGGTATTTTGATTGAACAATTTCAAAATCAAAGAACACCATACTTTACATTTTTATTTAATGATTTAATAGTTTTTACTCAGGAGATTGAAGATACAGCTACAGCAGGTGTTGGTAATCTATTGAGTTATAATGGTAGTTTTTATCTATTAAAGAAATTAGAAAAACTCACTAATATTCAAGTAGATGATCCTGAATTGGGTTTTGAATATCGTAAAGGTTTTCAAATTAAAACTAAAGAAAACTCTATATTTTACATGACCAGTTCAGAGAAGGAGAAATCAGCATGGTTCCAAACTCTATCTCAAGCATTGAATAAATTTGAACAAAAGGATGGTAAATCTGATAGCAGTAACAATAACAGTAGTAGTGGTGGTAATAGAGATTCAATTATTATAATTGAAGAGGAAGAAGAAAAAATTCAAGAAGAGGATATTAAAGATTTAGCAACTCTAATGAAAGTTATAAATAATGGTCATAGACAGAAATTTGAAATCAACCCACAGGTATTGAAATTGGCAACTGATATGAAACCATTGTTTACTCTGTTGGCTAATACTAGAACTGCTGTAAATTCACTAAGTTTTGCACCAAATACCATGAGTGATAAGATTATGCAAATGTCATTGACTATGCTGTCATTGAATAAGTCTATAACTCATTTGTCAGTCTGTCAGAATGCCATTAATGATATTTGTGCAATGGCTATTGGTGATGTGTTACGTTATAATCACACTTTGGTACAACTGGATCTCAATGATAATAATATAGGTGATCGTGGTTTTAGTTCAATTATTGAAGGGGTTTTGTCACATCCTTCTATATCTATTCTCTCCATGACTAGTAATCATGTTACTGATGTTGGTGCTAAAAGTATTGGACGTCTATTAAAATTCAATCAGACTCTAAATGCACTATTTCTTGAAGATAATCCTCAGATTAGTGGTACAGTTGCTGGTGAACTCTTGGATCAATGGTGTCAAACTGAAAATACAGCATTGACTCTATTGGTATTCCCAATTGTGCCTCCAGAATATAACGAAAAATTTAAAAACAAAATCAAATCCATTAAAAATCGTTTATACAAAAAGAAACAAAATTCCTCAACTAGTAATGCATCTAATAATACATCAACTAGTAATTTACAATTGAATAGTAATAAGACAACAGTTGTACAAAGTAGTAATAATAGTAGTTTATTAGATATAAGTTATTTAGAATATCCAGAAATTACAGTACAGTTGATTAATAAGTTATTATTAAATCTACCGGATAGAAAGAGAATTAGTGATCTTAGAGAACTATATTTAGATCACAATTGTATAAATACCATCTCTGGTAGTTTATTAAAAGAACTAAAGAGTTTACAAACTTTAGATCTTTCAAATAATCAATTGTCAACTTTACCACCTGAGATTACAGAACTTCGTGAATTGCGTGTACTGAACCTCAGTCACAATAACTTAAGTGGTCTACCATTGGAATTAGGTCAATTGGCTAAATTACAGCATCTGGATATCAGTTTTAATTTTATAGAGTACCTCAGTGTAGAGAGTCTAGGTCAGCTGACTCAATTGAAGGTTTTAATGGTTCAGAGAAACTATATAAATAGATTACCAGTTGGTCTATTCCAGAAATCTCTTACACAGTTGGAGAGTTTCTCTATTGCCGGATCACCATGTTTCCATCCTATAAAACAAAGAATCTATGAATGTATTGCTATAAAGGCTATTGTTAAACTTGATCTATCGGATTTAGGTATACAATATCTACCTATTGAAATTGGACTTTGTAGTCAATTGGTAGAATTAAATCTAGCAAATAATCGTATTAAAGATCTACCACCACAAATTAACAAACTCTCACTCTTGCAGTCACTGGATATCTCTGGAAACATTATTGAAAAGCTGCCTTGGCAACTATCAAAACTTGATAAACTCAAGTCTCTATCCATTCAAGGTAATCCTTTATCCATTGGTTTTGATGTTAAGTTATCTCTACCTGATATATTGACTGGTGATGATTTGAATGGTCTACTTAAATATCTAGCTGCATCACCAGGTCGTGAAAAACCATGTATGAGAATCAAGTTAATGTTAGTAGGTCAAGAAAACGTTGGAAAGACTTCAATTGCCAAATGTCTAAAGCGAGAGATTGTACCTGTTAGTAAGAAACTTCGTCAGACTATTGGATTGGGAACTAAGAAACCTAAATCAAAAGATGATGGTAGTGGCGGTAGTGGTGGTATTGAATTCTCACATTCTGGTATCAATCCATTGAATACCGATTTGAATTTGTCTACTGATGGTATTAATATGGATGATTGGAAACCACCTTCTGAAGATCAATCTCCTGCTGTAACATTTTCAATTTGGGATTTTGCAGGCCAAGAAGTTTACTATTCAACTCATCAGTTTTTTATAAGTTCACGGTCAGTCTATATAGTGGTATTTGATTTGTCTCTCTATAATCCTGATGAGTCATCACGTGTACCTTATTGGCTGCAATGTATAGAGAATTTTGGTGGTGATTCTTCCATTATTTTAGTAGGAACTCATTTGGATGAGTTACCTTCTGGAACGGATTTGAATACACTGACACAAGAGATACAAAACAAGTATTTTACAAGATTCCCTAATATAAAGTATTTCTTACCTGTCAGTTGCAAATCTGGAAAGAATATAAATAAGCTACAGAATCTCATTGTTAAACTTGGTAAAACTGAAAAGAAACTTGGTAATGTATATGACAGATCATTCTTCCAACTGGAAAATCTTATACTCTCTGAAAGGGAAATGAATACTCCCCCTATAATCACCTTTGATGAATTTACAGAGATGGCTCTTCATTGTGGTGTTCCAAAGGACTCCATATTGAAGGCTGCTGATTTCCTCAAAGAACTTGGTGTCATTGTTTACTTTAACAATACCAAATCAACTCTAGACAGTTTTATATTCATTGATCCTCCCTGGTTAACTAAATTAATGGCAACTATCATCACTTCAAAACCAAATTTTGTACAAGCTGGTGTTTTGGATCAATCTAATCTACATCAAATTTGGAAACCTCCTGATTTCCCACAACATTTACATCATGTCTATTTAGCAATTTTACAAAATTTTGAAATTATTCATCCTCTACCATCTAAATCTAATAGTAACAATAGTAATATATCAAATTCAACAACTGCAACAACTGCAACCAATGTATCAAATCCCTCAACCAATAATAATACTAGTAATATAACAAATAATAATAGTAATATATCAAAATCAAAATCATTATTTTTTGGTAATACAAATGTTTCAACTCCAACTACAACCTCACAAGGTAGTACTAGAAACTTTGGTTCCCTAACTAAAAGTTCTGCTTTAAATCTTAAAAAAGATTTACAAGAGTTAAATAACAGTAGTGCTAATAGTAATAATAATAATAAGGATATAAATATAAGTTCAAGTGGATCACAATTAATGATACCAAAATTGGTAGTAAAATATTTGGTACCTATATTATTAGGTGAAGAAAGACCAAAAGACCTATTGGAGAAATATCATCTAGACCAATTGTACCTCGAGAGAATTTATCAATTTGGTTTTATACCTGTTGGTTTATTCAGTAAATTGATGATTAGAATTATGCATTTCACTCAGGTTAAAGAGTTTTGGAAGAATGGTATTCTAGTTGAAAAGGATACTAGTACATGTTTGGTTGAATCTATACCATCAATGAATAGAATAATTATAATGGCATGGGGTAAGAAAGCTTCTAATCTACTTAGATTTATTGTAGAGACATCAGAGGTACTGATTAGTGGTTGGTATAAATTAAGATATCAATTTTTGGTACCTTGTAATTGTGCAACTTGTATGTTACTCGGAAATGCCTCACCAGAGATGATTGCACATATTCAACAACAAGCTGCTGAAAATCAACTTCCAGAGACTAAAATTGGAAATGTATCACCAAGTGCCAGTACATCAACTACACCATTATCCTCATTGAAAGATTCAACTGGATCACTTACACCTACACTCTCGCAAGGTGATATGTCACAGACAAGCTCAGTAAGCACCAATTCAAAAGATGACAGTGATGTTGATTTGGATCTTACAGATTACTTTGAAATTGATGGTAGTGTATCACCAGGTGGTACCTTAAAAAGCAAGAGAAAGAAGAATCCAGCTAAATTCCTAACCTTAGTGAACTATAATAAATCAAAAACTAAATCCATTGCTCCACAAGGCAATGCTGGAAAGAATCAGTTAGGTGGTGCCAATATCAATCAAATAAGTTCACTAATCAACCAAAATATCAATAACCTCTCATTGAATGCTCAAACTAGAGGTAATGATTTAAGAACTCTCTATCCATACGAGGATCTTGAAAAACTTTTCCTTGCCAATAAGTTTGATTTGGTATGTAAATCCTCTATAACTGGTGAGGAGAATATCATTAGGTTGGATTCACTGGTTCCTGAATTGGTAATGTCTGATATAGGATCCAATTATTCCATTGAATATAAAGATTTGGAAATTCTTGAAAAGATTGGTCAAGGTGGTTTTGGTTTAGTATATAAAGCCAAATTACGTGGTGAAATTGTTGCTGTAAAACAAATTGATCTCTCTGGAAGTAATAGCCAGGCTACTGCTGAGGATATATATCGTGAATTCCGTAGAGAAGTTTGGTTATCCAATACTCTAACTCATAAGTCTATAGTTACTTTGAAAGGTTACAGTTTGAATCCATGTTGTATAGTTATGGAATACATACCCAATGGTACATTGTACAGTTATATTCATAAAAATCCATCAGCACCATGGCCTCTAAAACTCAAAATTGCATGCAACATTGCAGATGCCATTAAATATCTTCATGGTTTCACACCAAAGATTTGTCATCGTGACCTCAAGAGTCCAAATATTCTCATGCTTTCTGATCTCTCTGATGGCAACGAAATTGTTTGTAAGGTATCTGATTTTGGTGAAACTAGAGCAGTTGTCACTAGTGCTTTGGGTAGAGATAAACTCTCCAATCCCATTTGGTTGTCACCTGAAATTATGAGAGGTGAAGAGTATACTGAAAAAGCAGATGTCTACAGTTTTGGTATTGTCTTGTGGGAGATTGCTACTGGTCTATTACCATTTGACGAATACCCTGTTGCTCATTCATCTTTTATGTATCAATTAGAAGATGAAATTACCAATGGTCTTAGACCTACTATTCCATCTGGTATTCCATCAGAATATTCAACTTTGATTACTGATTGCTGGCAAAATGATCCTTCTCTAAGACCAACATTCCAACAGATTCATAATAGATTATTATCAATGAGAGGACCTAATAGTGGTAGTTCAAATTCAAAACCACCAACTATAAGTATAAATAATAGTAATATCACAACTAATGGTAGTAACCCAATTGTAAAATCTGTATCATCATCTGGAAATTCGTCACCAATGTTGGTTTCTCAGATACTGAAGCAAAAAGATGTTTCGCCATCTAGTAAGTCGGCACCATCAACTCCTACTCTAAATGGTGTATCTGCAAAGAAACCACCAATTACACCACCAATTCATTCAACATCACCAACTATGGCACCATCACATATATCTACACCAACTCCAACTACTACAAATATAACAACAACACCAACTCCAAATACCAATCCTGTTAATACAACTACCAATACAACATCTACCACTTCAAATCCAAATCCACATAGAGTTGTTAGACAATTACCATCTGTACCTGTTGGATTAAATGCCAGTATTAAAGAAGAAAAACCAAAACAGACTAGTAAATCATATTTTATTCCTCCTAGTAATACTAATAATTTAACATCACCTTCAAATACTATACCAATTTCAACACCTCACACACCTGCTACTGTACCAACAAGCTCTATTGTAAAAACAATCAATTCTATTCTTCATACTCCAACCAACACCACAACCAACACACCAACTAATACTACACCAACCGCACCAACATCAACAGCAGTACCTAAACCACCAGTTAAACCATTACCAGCAACTCCAAATAAACCCTCTGCTCCTATAATATCAAAAGCTCAACCAACAATAAACCCTACATCAACACCAACACCACCAACATCTGTTTCAGTTACAAAATCAAATGTAATATCAGCTGCAACAAAAGAACCAACTAATACTACAACCACCCCATCATCTGTTTTAACATCACCACAATCTACTGTTCCAGGAAAATCAATATTTATTACAAATTCAAATACAACAACTACACCACCATCAAATAATAACCCACCACTAATAAGAAAACCATCTGCACCTTTATTAAAGAAATCATTTGCTCAACCAAACAAATAATGATAAATATAAAATATTAATAATAATAATAAATTTTTGAAATTATACTTTAAATTATTAACTTTAAATCTAGAAAAATGTTTTCCAGGCATCTGATTGGTTCCATTTTATTTTAGATGAATAGTAAGAGAGTTCAAAGAATAAATTGGAATTTGTTTTATACCAAAATTCTCTAATTTTTGATTTAAACCAATCCTGATCAAAATTATCTTCGTTGGGGATAGATCTCAACCCCAAACTGGTTAAAGAGATATTTCTATGTAATATATCCAAAAAACATTGTATTGAAGAATCTCCATTGATAAATACAGATTTTAAATGTGGATTATTACAAATGGATTCCGTAATTTCTGAGTTTAAAGAACTAATTGTCAGATTATGAAGAGTTGCATGATTTAATATAATAACTTCATTTTCAAAACTGTCAAGAAAGTTATTTAAAATTAAAGTTTCAATTGATGACTTTTTTATGGATTCCAGTAGAGGTAGTGGATCAAATGTATCTCTACCTGTAAATCGCAATTCGTAGTGTGTAATAGAGAGGCTACCTGAAATCAGTTGGGCGAGTAAATTAAGTTTTTTGGATTGAAAATGTATTTGTACTTTGGTGAGATTTCTATGATGCTCTAATATAGATTTTACAGGATCCAGTTTTAAAACATTTATTCTCATTTCTCTGATATTCGAAAGTGATTTCCAGAGAGTTTCAATAGGAATTCTTTTGCCTGTTGCTTTTGCCAGAATTAGTTTTTGTACACGCTTGGGTTCAATTACTTCCAAATCAGGATCAAAACCAGAGAATGATATTATAAATTCCAATTCTTCCAATAGTTGACAGTTGTTTAATAATTTTACTAGATTGGTATATGGTTCCTGATGGGAACGTAGAAATATAAAGAGTGTTCTGAGATTTTTTAAATTTGACATGGAATTACTTATAATCTGTGGATTGGTACCTGTAAAGTGAATCTTATTGGCTATCCGTAGCTTTTCAATACTTGGATTGTTTCCCAATATTGACTCCACTTCTGAGCTATCAATATTCATCATTGATAAATTAAGTGATACCAGTGTTCCTATAGAGATTATAGATAAATCAAAACCAATAATTGAATTTATTCTACCATAGGTTAGTGATTTTATCTGGTATTTGTTCATTAGAGTATTAAAATCTGAAGTTTTACTTGTACTTCTATAGCAATGGTAAAATACATTGGTAAAGTATTCCATTGGTCTATATCTTTGGTAGAGTTCCAATAGTTCATTATCTATAAGAACTTTAAAATCTATTCTCTTTCTATTGCCAAATATATTTTCCATATCAGGTAGATATTTTTTAATATCTTCAATAAAAATTTCTACATTATCAGGTACTGTTATCATAGTTTTTGATATTGAATCACCATTATTATCTAATGGTTTCGAACCAATTAATTTTAAAATTTTATATAACCGTTTGGGATTAAATTGAATTAAATTTGACGGAAACGATACAAATTGTATATTAAAACCCAATTCTAACCATCTTATTATAATATCTAAATGTTTTGGTTTATGAATATCAATAGATGGATATACTAATGATTCAACCACTTTTTTAAATTGTTTTGAAACTAGTGATAGATTTATAATAAAAAATCTATTAAAATAGATACAACTTTGTTGGTTAATGATATCTCTAAAACAAATTAAAATATATTTTAATATATAAAATGGTATTTGCATGATATGAAATTGATCAAAATTTGTATCGAATAAAAAAAAAAAAATGAGAAAATGATGAAAATGATATCAGATATTTTTATTTCTAATTTGAAGTTGTGGTGGTAGTTGAAGTTGGTAATTTCTTTTGTTGTCTTTTTTTAGAAGCAGTACGACGAGAGAATACCTCTTCAATTGCTTTTTTGAAACATGTAAAATTATAATCAATGAGACCATGTTTATCAAAATTAGATTCTCTGAGAAGACAAACCAATGCCAAATATTTGTTTACTTCTCTTAAATATAAAACCATACCGTTATTTAATTTGATTACAGAGTGAGATTCTTGATCATATCCAAGACCTTCTTCGTCTTCTTTTAATCCATAAATACATGATACATCAATAACGACATCAATCATATCACTACATAATTCATAGGTTTGCATATCAACTGGTGAATTATCAGTTGCAACATAAATTTTACTGACAACATCAACTAAAAATGCTTTTTCAATTCTTGATCTCTGTATAAATAAATTTTTAATATAATATAAGTACATATTTTTTATGTTAAAAAATATATATATAAGAGGGATGACTTACAGATATAAAGGCATCTAAAAGATTTTCTAGAGTTGGTAATTGTGGAATTAATTTTTGAATAACTTTTGAGAAGGCTTCAAAAATGGAATGATCATAAATAGAAGTAACATAGAAAGATGGATGTACAGAGAGTAAAGAAGCATCAGTTAGATCTTCATTTACTTTTTGTTGAATATCTCTTTGTCTTTCAATTTTGTGATCATCTGATAGACCATCGGATTTATGAATAAATACTTCAAAATGAATAGCTGGATTGATTTGATAGACTTTAACAATGGTTTGATGTAATTTCTGTAGTGCCTCTGTGATTTCATCTTGTGCATCAATAACAAAAACAATAGCACCGCAATTGTTTAGAATGAAATCATAATCAAATGTTGGGTCAAAGAAATCAATTTGACCTGGGAAATCCCAAATTTGAAATTGTACAAATGATGAATTACTAATATCATTCTTTACTACTTTACTAGTTGACTCTAAAAATAATGTTTCATTTGGTAACATTTTATGAAATACTACTTTTTGAATTGATGATTTACCTGATCTGTTTATACATTGTAATATAATATTAGAGGATTGATCTTTCTTTTATATATCAATACTCCTTCTTCTCTCTCCTCTCTCCTTTCTCCTAAATGTCTGTCCAAAATTTTTAATTACCTTTTTAAACCCATTAAAAAGATTTTTGGTTTATTTTCAATTTGTGATGATGAAATATCTTGTTGTGAGTTATCATCACCATAACCCATATCACCTAAAATTGAATCATAATCTTCATTTTCCATCTTCCTCTATAGTTTCAAAATTATTTGATAAAAAAAAAAATAAAAAACTAAAAAAAATTTAAAAAAAAAAAATTCATTGTTGTTTTCTTTGGAATTGAGTTCTTCTTTTAATCAATGATATTTTAAAATCTCAAAACATAAATATAAAACATGTATCATTATTAAATATTGAAAACTTAAGTTATAAATGAAAGGATTTTTTCAAAAAAACTAAAAAAAAAACAGGTTACATCAACGGATCGATTTCTTTTTTTTTTAAATTTTTTATTTTTTTCACCCCTTTTCCACACTTATATTGTTTTTATCATTATATTATCAATTCTCTATTGTATAGAGAAACAAAATTTATTTATATCATATTTTTTTATATATTGCTACACATTGGTGTGTGTAAAATTTTTTTTATATATTTTGGGTATAAACAGAAAGAGATGACAATATTTGGGGAATTCAGTAGTGAAGATAGTTCATTTGAAACTATAGAACCAACACCAACACCAACACCAACGAAAACAGATGAAGTCATTATTAAAATTCCATTTTTCAGACAATCAGTACCAGCCCTATGGGCAATGTTTGCATTGGCAACATTATTTGTGGTACTAGCGACGTTGATATCATGTCATTTGATATATAAGCATTTAAAATACTATACACAACCAGATCATCAGAGATATATAGTTAGAATCGTTTTTATGATTCCAATTTACGCCATTTATTCTTTATTATGTTTATTTTTACACCGTTTTCAAGTTTATTTTTCATTATTAAGAGATTGGTATGTAGTACATGAATAGATTATGATGATTATCATGGTAATCATCTATCTATCTAATAGGATTTTACAGATTTTCTAACTATTGTTTGGGGAATATTTATAGCTATGAAGCTTATGTATTATATATGTTTTTTGCACTGTGTGTAAACTATGGTGGTGGAGATAAGAATTTAGTTACACATTTTATATCACATCCAGTTATGCGATTACCATTTCCACTAAATTTCATAAAAGTGAAACCAAATGAAAATTTTCTACAAGTTTGTAGAGTTGGTATGCTACAATATGTATTTCTTAGACCATTTATAACATTGCTATCTGCTATATTTGAAATATTTGATCTCTATGATGAGGGTAGTTATGCCCCAAATAGATTTTATCTATATAATAGTATAACCATCAATCTTTCAGTAACAGTAGCATTGTATATTATAGTTTTATTTTCTATAGCTGCCAAAGAGGAATTGGCACCTTATAAACCATTATTAAAATTTACTTCAATTAAAATTGTAATGTATCAAATATAATATTATTCAGGAAAAAACAAGGTAACAATTAATAATTAACACTATCTATATATATAGGTTGTATTTTTTTGTTTTTGGCAATCAGTGGCAATCAGTGGTATGACAAATTTTGGATGGATACCATCTATTGATGGATGGAGTGTTGGTCAAATTTCAATGGGATTACAGAATTTTTTGATTTGTTTTGAAATGTTTGGAGTTGCAATTTTACATATTTATGCATTTCCATATGAATTGTATAGAGTTAGGGCATTTAGTGCTGCTCCACTGATTCATAGAGTGGAAATGGGTACAGTGTTAAAGAGTGTAATGAACTCAGTATCACAAAAGGATATGGTTAATGAGACTTTGAAAGCTACTAAAGGTACTCGAATTGCTAAAGGTGTAGATAGATATGAAGGTTTAGAAAATAGAGAATATAATGAATTTGATGTTGAAGCTATAGAATTGGGCGAATTCCAGTCCTATGATAATCAATTGGGATCTATCATTATAGATGAATTCCAAGATAACCAATCTCTAAATGGTGCCTCACTATTACATAATAACAAAAAGGACCATGCCATTACAGATGAAGATTTCTTCTCAATGATGAATAATGATTTTACAAATATTGATCTATCCAATTTTGATCAACAAGCCCTAGAAGATATGAATTTTGATGATGACGACGATGATTTATTATTTACTGCTAGAAGATAACAACCAATAACGGATAATAATAATAATTATTTCATATTTAAAAAAGTAAAATACTATATTTATATTTAAATTTATTTATAAACATGTTGGGGTGGGGTCGCGTGATTAATGGAATTTCCAAAAATTATAATAATTTTTTATGTTAATCTTTAAAAGTATTTAACTTGGTATGCTTTCTTTAGAATTGAAGATCCATGAACTTTGTTGTGGAATTTGAATAAAGAGTTTGAAGATGGGGTAGAACAAGCAGCTGGAATTTGGAAGAATTCTTCATAGAATGCATTTTGGTAATTGAAAACATTAGTTAAAATGACACCATCAGTGGTTTGGGTTGAAATTGACATTGGTGCACAGTTAACGTTATCCCAGAGAACAAGGGTATCATTATTCAATAATTCAATAGTTTTGTAGGCACCCAAAGAAACTTCACCAATTGGAGTAAAATCAGTTGGTAATCCAGTTGGAATTTCAACACCATTGTATGCATAACATGATTGTGAACCATTTGATTCATAGATGAAATATTGAGTGCTATTGGATCCAAATTGAATATTGGTACCATTGTAAGTTTGTCCATCACTCTCCAATTCATATGAACTGTATAATCTTTGACCTACATAATCAATAGTTACAAAATTACCTAATATTTTAAAAATTTTAATTAATATCGAATATTAAAATATACAATTTTACAATTTGATTAATGAAATTTATCTATCTACTGACTTTGAATGAAACCACCATTGTTACTGGAATAAGAAACAGATGCAAGTATTGCTGTGAAACCAATAGAGTTTTCAGAAGCACAAGCATCTTGTGATTTTACAAGAGTTGTAGCAATAACACAAAGTGCAATAAGGAATAAAATTGAATATCTCATTTTTAATTATTAATTGTTTATAATATAAATTTATATTATTTTAGAAATTTATATTAAAATTTTTGGCATTCTAGAAGCCATGGTTTTCTGTAAAGAAAAAGAGTTTTTTGGAAATTTGAGATAAATCCATCATGAATTTTAAAAAGGTGGAAAATATTTCCTTGGGGCGATGAAAATTAACAAACCAGGGATAAGATGATGTATTGATAATAAGATTTTTATTGAAATTTTCATTAATTATACCCCAGAGAAACCAAAGTTATCAAACAATCCAGATGGTAATCCAAACCCACTATTAAAATCAACAAAGGAATTGGTAAATTGGTCTAGAGGATTTAGTGATTGTTGTTGTTGTTGTTGTGCTTGTGCCTGTTGTTGTTGGACTACAGCTGCCTGTTGTTGGTAAGTTAATGCAGCTTGTTGGGCTGCCAATTGTGATTGTTGTAATAGGAATCTTTGTTGTTGTACTTGAGCTTGTTGTGCTTGTTGAATTTGTAAATGTTGTAAATATAATTGTTGTTGGGCCTGTTGTTGTTGGGCCTGTTGCTGTAGAACTTGTTGTTGTAATAGTTGTTGTTGCTGTTGATCAAAATCTAATTGTGGTACAATGGAACCACTCATACATTGTTGTAATTGTGGTGACATTAATTGTGTTTGTTGTGTTTGTGATGTTGATGATACAGTTGTTTGTTGTTGTGAACTATTATTAAATATATTTAAATAGGATTCATATGATTGGTTGATATGATCTACTTTTTGTTTATAAGGACATGATTTACAAGCACATAAACAATCTTTACCATGTTCACCAGTACCACTACTATAACTACCAGGACTCTTTTCAGATAATTTATACTGTTGATCATTTTTCAACTCACTTTTTACCATTTCCAAAATTTCACACATGGTTTGAGCATCATTGGCACAAGTGTTAATCTTAAAAGCAACATCAGCACCATCTGGATCCAAACACTGTAACTGTTTAAATGCACTTATAAACTCTTTAAATGCACTTTGGAATTCATTTTTATCAGCAGCTTCATCAGCACTGGAATTACTAACTTGTTGAGTTGATGTTAAAGTACCAGCATTACTAGTATCGGAAATGGATTCAGCAATTTGACTAATAGAATCACTTATAGATTGGTTCATTTGGGCACTGATTAGTTTTAAATCAATATTATTATCTTTATCATAGAAACAAAGTTTCTTTAATAGTCTCTGCTGTTCTTTTTGTTGATGTTCAATTCTATTTAGTGTATCCATAAGAGAATCAGTTGGAGCTCTCTTTCTCTTTTTAGCCTTTTTCTTGACTTGGTCGGGTTTGGATACAACTCTTATAGGATGGGTAATTACAAATAGACCTGGGATTTCTTTACGTGTACGTGGGTCAATTATCTTTACTTTGGCTCGGAATAACATATCCTCCAATTGACTTGATAATACTTTAATACGTAATTCGATTGTTAGTTCATTGCCCTCTTCATTTGAACGTGTTTTATATTCTAATGGTTTTACAGTTGCCGAATCTACTTCTTTTAGTGACTCTGAATCATAGACCAAATGAACTTCTGGTGATAACTGATGAAAATTCAATGATGGATCCAAGAGATTAACAATTAACAAGAATGGATTATTTTTTACTACTACATGAACATTCTTTTGAACACCATTTTTGGAGAACTTTTCCTCAACTAGACATGTTTGTTGTGCTAGTATCATTCTTTTACTTCCATTGGTTGGCATGCTTGGACTCACTGACGAAGTTGTTGGTGAGTTGATGCTTGATCCATTGGATATGGATATTGGTGACGATATATTTATATTGGTATTATTATTACTATTTGATGTATTATTAGCACCACTTGGTGTAGCTTGTGTTGAATTTACTTGTTGAATAAGTCCAGTTGGTGGTGTTGATGGTAATGGTGAATTGTAATCAGGTACGGATCTTAATATTTGTTGGGTTTGTAAATGCTGTAAATGTGGTACAACATGTTGATGTAAATTATATTGTCCATTTGGTTGTTGTGATTGAATTAAATTTCCATATGAGGATAAATCAATAGGATGAAATTGACTTGGATTCAAACTCATCTTTTAATAATATATTATTCTATAATTTTATAAAATTAGAAATAAAAATAAAATTTCTAGATAAAAATAAAAAATATATATATATTATTATTAATTAATGGGAATGTGTCAATGGTATCAAAATTAGAGGTGTGGTTAGGATTTGAATTGTATTTTCTAGTTGATAATATTTAATTGTAAAAAGGATATTAAAAATTTGTAAACTAGCTTAAAAACTATAGTTTTTTCTAGTGGAGTGTGTGGGAATAAGTGGGTTTTATTGTTATTCCTATAATATATAAATACAAAAAGTCTGGTATTCTAAATAAAAATAAAAAAATTGTGTGATTTGTTTTTTTTTTTTTTATTATTAAATTGATTTAACACTTTTTACAAATTTTACTATAAATAGTTATAGTGTTTAATTTATGTTGTTTTTTTTTTTTTGGGTTGGTGAAATCTTTTCAATGTAAAAACTATTACCCTTGAAATTATGAATAAAATTGACTGTCTACTCTATTGTCCTATATTGGGTTAACATACAAAAACACAAGTTTCAAAAATATAAATGGTGTGTGTGTGTTGGTTTGTGGATAATAAAATTTATATACCACTATTGTATGTATCAACCTTTACTTTTTGATTGAATCTTTTCAATCTCTATGTCAATGCATTGATATTGATTAAATAAAATCTATTAAAAAAATGTAGTTTGTTTTAAATAATTTGTTAAAACAACTAACCCCTCACTGAAAAAACCAAGACGATAGCTCTGTTTTTACTTGATTAAGTAATTATCTTTTAATTATTCATGTTCCTATCATTTTCCTAAAATCATTGGATAATAATAATAATAAAAATCAAAAATTAATTAAAATTTAAAAAAAAATTTTTACAAAAAAGGGTGAACTTAACAGTTAAATTTTAAAATTGCGCTTGTTTTTAAAATTTTAATAAATAAAAATGAAAAAAAATAATAAATTTTCAAAGATTTCAACAATTTTTTTGAAACCTTAGATTTTAAAAGAAAAGAAATCCTGTTTTAAAGAATTTATATATATATGAATATATATGAATGATATACCATTAAATATTAATATGATATTTATAAATTCAACAATGGAAACACCAATTACAACAGATGAAAAATCATTAGAAAATCATCCATTTGAAAAAGACTTTAATAACAAATCTTCAGAATGGGCATCAAAGTTTTCAACATTGTTTACAAGTATTACTAAAAGAAAGAAGTCAAATTATGATATAGAAATTGATGCTCTAAAAGATGCTTGTATGATCTTTATAGATGAAAATATTTAAATTATTGATAGATTTACTAATTTTATTATAAAATAGTAATATTAAATAAACCAATAAATAATGAAGAAGGAATATTAGTTTATACTTTGGATAAGACAAAAAAGTATATTCATTCATTGAATGAATTGAATATTGGATATATATATCAATCGGAAAGAGAAACTAATATAATTAGACAAAATGAAGATGAAGTAACTCTGGCGAATAAAATTATAATTCAAGCAAATTCACTAAAGAGATTTACTATAAAGGGAGTATTGATGGAGGAGATTACTACATTGGCACTGGAAGGTTTCACCAAGAGAAAATTGTCACAGGGAATGTTGTTTTTGGAGGAAGATGGTTCACTTTGTAGGATATTCTATAGATTAAAAGATTTAATTGAAAATACAGTTTATTGTAGTCATGATGATACTATTATGATTCAGAGATTACCTGGTCAAGAGGGTTATAGATTTAGATTTCAAGGTCAATACAGTAGACATCAAGTCGAACAAGCCCTCATTAGTTTCACATCACCTTCTGATCCAAAGACTTGGAAGAAGTTTATAGTATTAAAAGAACTTCAACACCACTCTTCTCAACCATTTGTTGGTGAGAATATTGCCACTAGCTTCCTAAGTAAATTGACAAAATCCAAAGAGGACCAAAGCGACATGAAAATTAAAAGAGAAAACTCAGTCATTAAATTAAAATCTAGAATGAATTTACCAATTGATGATGATGATAAGGAAAATAGAAATACTATTAATCAACAACAGACATCCTCATTTATAAATATAGTACATAAAGTAAAAAATAGTTCAATGTCAACTCTGACTGATCTATTAAAATCAACCAAAAAATCATCATCTCCAAATCTACCATTGAAATCTGATGGTAATTCACAAACTATAAAATCAAATATCAACACTGTTACAACAACTACACTATCATCGTCATCTTCTATTATAGTAAAAAGTGATAAAACAATTTTAGAACAAATTGAAAATATAGAAATTATTGAAAGTAGTGTGTCATCAGCCCCAATAAGTTGTCCTCCACCTCCACCTCCACCTCCACCCCCTCCACCAATGTCTAAAAAATCCAACACTAGTAATATTAATAATAATAATAACAAAACACCAAATATTAAACAACAAAAGAAAATGAGACAATTACATTGGAATGTAATTCCAAGAGATAAATTATCAAAAACGTTTTGGGATAGTTTATCACCAATGAAATCCAGTGACAATGATCAACATTTAGTTGAATCTTGGTTTTCATTATCTCCAAATCCAAAATTACAGAATAACACACAAAAAAAAGAGAATAGTAATAATAATAAGAATAATACAGAAGAGGAAAGAAAAAAAGATGAAGTGGGAATTATTAGATTATTGGATTTGAGAAGATCAAATAACACATGTATTCTATTATCACAATTTAAATTATCATTTGAAGCCATTAGAGAGGCTATTATCAATTATGATGAACTTAAACTCTCTTTGGAACAATTGATTGCATTGGATGCAATGTTACCTCTAACTGAACAAGAACAGATTGCTCTGACTTCTTTTGATGGTGATCGTGAATTGTTGGGTCAAGCTGAGAAGTTCTATATGGAAATGATGAATATCTCACATCCACAACAACGTATACAATCCTATTTGTTTAAATTGGAAATCAATGACCAGGTAACACAAATTGAAGAGAATCTGGAGCTTCTTCATTCATGTCTACTCCAAATTCAGAATTCCAAGAAATTCAAAAGAGTACTTAAAGTGATTCTTCATATTGGATCTATTCTCAATCGTGGTACCTATTTGAATTCATCTAAAGGTTTCAAATTGGACAGTTTAGCTAAACTCTCTGATACCAAATCTAAAGATCAAAAACACAATGTAATTGATTTCATTCAATTGTACATTAGAGAGAATCAACCTGAACTCTTAAATTTCCACGAGGAAATTGATTTGATTACTCGTGTCTCTATGATGTCTTTGGAAATTCTCTTTGAGGAGATTAACGAAATTGACAGTAAATTCAAACAATTAGGTTTGGAGATTCAATATCAACAAGAAAACATCGAAACCAAACTACCAATAGACAATTTCCTGCATCATATGGTACCTTTCTATGACCAATATCTCTGTAGATTTAAATTACTCAAATCCAAGAGTCTCCAAACTCTTAAACAATTCAATGATTGTTGTCTCTATTATGGTGAGGATACAAATATTACCTCAAAAGATTTCTTTAATAATATTTCTAAATTTACAATTTCATTTAAAAATATTCAACAACAACAACAACAAAATACCAATAAAAAATGATAAAAGAATCTACCACCATTTACCTTATAGATTATATATTTAAAATTCTTTTCTATCAAAAGAATATTTATCTTTTAATTTTTGTTGATCTCTTTGTAATGCTTTTTCTTGAAGGGCTGATAGTTTTAATATTTCAAAATTCTTTAAAAGTGATAAATGTATTTTTTTAGTTTCCTCATCAAGATCAGTATTTTCTAATAATGAATCTTGCATTTCTTTTAATTCTGCTTTAATTTGTTCTTTTGTTTGTTTTTCATCGTTAATTTGTGTGGATAGATCATCAGTGTTACTAATACTGTCTACCGCACTATTGTCTTTATTAAAAAGACTTTCCAAATCACTTATTGATAGTTTTTGTACAGAATCCTTTTTCTTGAAATTTAAAGGATTACTTCTCACCTGTTCTTTTTTTAATAACTCTTGAAATACACGTTCACTAATATTTAGATCTTTTTGAATCTTTGGTAACTCTGCCAATACCTGATTAAATATCTGACTACTACTCTTATTCTTTATATTACCCTTGTCATCAAACTTTATCTGGTTAAGTACATTTTTGAAATCATTCAGTGCATTGTCGTACACTTGGTCAATTTCCTTTTCAAATTTCTCAGAGGCGTCTTCTTTCTTGGACAGAGTCATTAGATTATTGGTAATCTCTAAAAATGCTTTAGTCTGTTCAATCAACATTTGATTTTTCTTATCTAAATTATCTAAAACCTGATTGAAATCTTTATCAGCATCATCAATCATCTTATCAAATTTCCCCATTGGTTTAAAAAAGTTCTGACTAGCAAATGTCCAAAATGACCATTGTTTTCTTAAGAATTTCTTTAACATCTTTTACTATTAATACTTAAAGATGAAATAGATAAAACGATTATATGTATGATTTACAAAAAAAAAAAATAAAAATTAAAAAAAAAAAAATCAGATTTAATTAATAAATAATAAATATCAATATTGATCACAAAGTCATCAATAATGTGTTTATGAATGAACAACTTTAAAAGATACCACTAGTGAGTTATCAACAGGTAAAAAACATTTTGAGAAAAAAAAATAAAAATTTATTCTTTTAAAAATTCGAAATTTAATCGTTGTGGATCTTTTTTTGATAAATAAATCTTATTTTTGGTTTGTTTTTTTTTTTATAAAGTCGATAACAACAATTTGTTCGAACTTGGTTAATACCATTTATGATCAGAAATCAACTTTAAGAAATAAACTAGTTATATATTTTTATTTTTATTATAACTAATAATAATATTTTTTTTTTTTAATTTTTTTTTTTTTAATTTTTTTTATATTTTTTTTGTTTATATTGGTTTTTTAAAATAAATAAATAGATAATCCAAAGTAATAGATTTTTCATCTAAAATCTTTAACCCGCCATCCTAGATCAACCATTTAGCATAGAGGTGAAAAATAAAAAAAAAAAACCAGGAGAAATAATGTCAACGATAAATGATAATCTTTCTCTTGAGGATGAAAATAGATCATTTTCTGATTTAAATAATGGTTCTCTAATGAAAAAATCATCTTCATCATCATTTATAAATCCATCTTTATTATCACCAACACTACAACAACAACAACAGCATCATTCACAATCAGATACAAATGGATTCACTCAAAATGAAGATTATCTTAATCCTGATACTGATATTTATATAAACAATAACAATAACAACAATAATAATCAAAACCAAAACCAAAATCAAAATCAAAACCAACAACAAATGCATAGCGGTAATGGATCAATAACATCACCTGAATCTTTTTTAAATAATTCAAACGATAATACAAAATATAATAATAATAATATTCCTGTTATGAATGGTCAGAATCAACATAATAATAGTAGTAGTAATAATGGTAGTAGTAATAGTTGGGCAGGTAATGGTGGTTCACAGAATAATCCACAATCACCTATGGTTCATCAAACATTTTATCAACATCCGACATCTCCACAAACTAATATACAGAATCAAAATCATCAACAACAACAACAGAGTTATTCAAATCCTAATACACCACAAATTACATCACCAGTTACTGTTGTTAATCAGTCCCCGCAGCATTATCAACAACAGCAACAATCTTCACCAACAGGTACAAAAACTACAACTACACAATTACCAGTACAAACTATGACATCACAACAATTACAACAAGCACATATGGCAAAGTTACAGCAACACCAACAACAGTTGAATCAAAGATCATTTTCTACAGGTTCAATTCCAAATCCACCATTACCTCAACCTCAACAAAATATTTATAATCAAACTACACCACAACAACAACAGATACTGTCACCTCAGTATGGATATACACAACAATTTACTTCTCCACCGCCACAACAGCAACCACCAATACCATTACCACAACAAACAACACAACCAAATACACCAGTTATTAGTAGTGTATCTCCTCCAAATCAACAACAAATGATTCAACAATTAATACAGCAGCAACAGGCCCAACAAGCACAACAAGTCCAACAGCAACAGCAACAACCAAAGCCATATACTACAATAACACAAGCACCTGCAATGTTACCTTTACCTTCATCTTTAGCTGGCTCTTCTCCTACTACACCTTCTGCAGTATCTATTAATAATAATCAAAATATTCAAACTGCAACACCTTCACCACAACAACCTCAACCACAAATGCAAGTACCACCATCCCAATCTGCAATTTTACAACAGCAATTAGCACAACAGCAACAACAACAATTAATACTGCAACATCAATTACAATTGGCACAACAACAGCAGCAACAACAGATACAAGCAGCACAACAACAACAACTTCAACATCAGCAACAACAAATGGTACAAACACCCACAATAACAACACCAACAACTACCAATGTAGCACAAACACCACCACCACCACAGGCACAACCTATATCACAGCCATTAAATTTACAACAATTACAACAACAACAATTAGCTCAACAACAAGCGGCATTAGAAGAGGAGAAAAAGAGAAAAAGAAAAGCCACTGAACAATTGGAGAAAAAAGAAACACCTTCAAAGAAATTACCTGAAAAGACTGAATTGGATTTACAGTTTGAATCTAAAAAACAAGAGATTATATTAGATAGACAAAGGGGTACAAATCCTGATTATAAATCACCTTTTAAATCTTTAAAAGATGCTTTAGAAAGGTTAAAGTATTTTAATATTTTTAATTCATTAGAACCTACAGGTAAATACATTCATTTTAATATATACAGTCACCCCATAGATTCAACTAATACTAATCTAACTAAAATTATTAGTGGTATCAGATGAAGTTTATAGTAAATATCATAGTGAGACAATGATGAGTTTAGAGAGAATGTTAAATTTATGCAGTAAAGTCTCTGAGAAACAATTTAAAGATACAAAATTTATTTATAGAGATGATTTATTTCAAATTTCAACTTTGGAAGATCAGGAAATGAATGCAAGATTGGTACCAACACAATCACAATTTTCATCACCAAATATACAGTCTCCAAATATTACATCATCTCCATTTCATCCAAATCATCCAAATATAGCAATGATGACACCACAACAACAACAAATACTATTACAACAACAAATTTTACACCAAAATGCTTTGAAACAACAAGCTCAACACCAACAACACCAACAACACCAACAACACCAGGTTCAACAGCAACAACAACTTTTACAACAACAAATTTTACATCAAAATGCTTTGAAACAACAAGCACAACAACAACAACTACTACAGCACCAACAACAACAACAACAACAACAACAACAACAACAACAACAACAACAACAACAACAACAACAACAACAACAACAACAACAACAACAACAACAACAACAACAACAATTAGTACATACAACATCACCTACATATTCAAGTAGTAATCCAACATATCAACAACAAACTCAACAAACTCATCTACAACAACAATATTTACAACAACAACAACAACAACAACAACAACAACAACAACAACAACAACAACAACAACAACAACAACAACAACAACAACAACAACAACAACAATCGCCATCTATATCATCACCACCTAATTTAATATCACTGAATGCTTCTCATTCATTACCTCAACAAATTACTGTATCAGCCATATCACCAAATCTACCAAATCACCAAAATTATAATATTATACACAATAGTCCATCTTCAGCTTCAACATCATCAACAACAACAACCGAAATTCAAAATAACCAAAATAATAATGTTGCTGAACAAAAACAACAGGAAACTAATAATAATAATGTAAAGTCTGAAAATATTAATTATTCGGTTGACGATAATAATAAAAATGTAGAAATTAATAAAACTGTTTCAACTATAACTTCCCCTCCACCTCCAATGGCGATAAATGCCAATCTACAAGTAACACCTCCAACACCAGTTACAAGTACAACAACACCAACAAATAATAGTACAAACATTCAATCACCTTATGGTGTCACTGTAAATGGAATACACGAAACATCTTAATTTTATTAATCATAAAACCAAAAAAAAAAACAAAACAAAACACATGTAAACACACAAACACAAACCTAAATATATTATAATAATTGGTTGTTGTTATTTATATGAATGAGATTTTATTTACAAGAACTTGGTGGAGAATAAATTGGTAATATCATTGATTCTCTATAAGCATCTTTAATGATTGGATTCATATCCGAATATTGGTGATATAAATCCAATGATAATGAAAGAAGTGTTTTGTTTTCAGTGATGGCATTGGAAACCGATAGAATTTGAGAAGTAGTTGGAAATTGTGGATACATGTTATTAGGTAGTAGATTTCTAGTGAAATCCAAGTGAAGTAGTGTTTTGTTTTCTTTTAGCACTCTACAGAGACATTCCAAGTTATCATCTAAGAACTTGTTACTTAGAAGTCTGGATATCTGTAAACTTGTCAATGTTGAATTTTGACAGAGTGCCAATGTACAGTCTTTAGGTGTGATATTAGAATGTAGTGTTTGAATAGATAAATGTACAACTGAAGGATGATTACTTTGAAGAAATCCAATTAGTGCCTGGTTGGAAAGACCGACATCAATTAGATTTAGGATTTTTAGATGGTTGTTAAGGTGTAGGTGCTCAAAGAACTGGTCCCATTGAGATGACTTTACAGATTGGTTACCACGTAATTCCATTCTACTTAGTGTTTTTGGGTTGTTTAGTAGAAGTGGTAAATAGGATTCTTGTACTATATTAGGACCTACATAACCACCTATGGTAATATCTTTAATTTTTGATAGATCAATTAGAGAACTTAGTTTTCTATCTAGAGGTGATATTATACATAAAGATTCTAATAATGGTAGACACGCATATTGAAATATAATTTCACTGAGTTGTTGTTGTTTAAGGTACTGTTGAATTGAGTTATCTTGTTGTTGTGCCTGATATTGATTCGGTTGATTATTACTGGCCACTATAAATGATAGTGATTTTATATTTTTATTATTAATAATTTCTTGGTGGTGGTGAAATGGGGATAGATTTTGTTGGTTTTGATCTGAATCTAAAGTTCTGTCAATACATTGAATTTTTATGAGAAGTCTTTGAATGGATTGATTTTGGTTGAGGAATTTAACTAGATTACTATACTGTATTCTGTTGCAGTCACCTAGGAAATCGTCGTGTGTGGATAGGCGTAGTTTAAGGTTACTTAGATTTCTCTTTTCGTTTAGTATAGGTAGGATTTGGTCAATGTATTTGTTACCGTATATATGAACATTATTGAATTCTAATTGCTCCAAATCAGGTAGAGATTCCAGCATTTGTGAGAGACTGTTAATATCTATATTCAGTCGATACAATAACAGATGCGTCAGAGATTTCTTTGCCATTATAACTCTACACATGTACTCGTCTAGAGATTCCAAATTGAGTGTTAACTTTTCAACAAAATTCAAATCTTGAAGTATATTTTCAAATTCATTGAGATTCTGAGACGAAAAACCAATGTTGGTAATGACAAGATCCTTAATGAGACATTGGTCAATTTGGTTACTTGTATATATTGGTTTGAGTTCATTCATCCCATTGTCACCGTCCATTACAATAAGTTCCAATTTGGTGATATTGTAAAATTGTGATTTTAGAATGATGTCGTTTAGTGACCTGTCATCTTGTAGAAAGTATTTTAGGTTGTAGACAGAGTTCAATTCGGTGACTTGGTAACTGAGTTCTTGAAGATGTTGACTGTAGGTATTACACATGTACCGTATCTTACTGAGCCTTATACCTCTTTGTAACCACTTTACATAGTACCTCTGTGACCTTTTAGTATTAATGATAAATACTGGATAGTTTAAATGAGGTAGTATAAACATTGTCCAACATTTCCTAACCTGAACCAGTTTGGTTAGAAAGTTAATAATGATATCATTCAATAGCTCATCATTATTACAATCACTGGCAAAAAATAGGTAATTTAAAATTTCTTTAATTAGAAAATGTGGAATTGTCATAATAATGTGACATTTAAACAAGTGAAAATTAAATTTCTATTTTTATATTTTAAAATTTATAAATTGATAGAGTTGGAGTTGGTTATTCAAACAAAAAAAATTTTTTTGAGTAGTTTTTTTTTTTTTTTTATTGATTTTTTGGCAGATAACTTGGTGGGCACATCATGGATTTGAAAGACGATGAATGCATCATTTGTAAAAATGATTTATATTTTAATCCTACAATGAGATTACTAAGTGGTACATGTGGTCATAATTAGTAAATATTTTGTTTTTTCTAAATTTGTTTTAAGCACAATCACCAAGCACACCCAACTACAAATTCTTGGGTTTGTTCAAGTTTGTCTTATATTGGGTTTTCATAATCATCATAATCATCAGTATCATTGAAATCTAATTATAGATTATTTTTTAAATATAGTTGTGAATCATGTTTGAATTTAGAATATATTAAAGGACCTACAATGGTTTGTAGAATTTGTAGTGTTCAATTGAGAAGAGGGCATTTCAGTTTAAAATTTGATGATGCAAGTCTTGAAAAGGAAAATAAAATTAGAAAACGTGTATTAGATATGTATGTAATGTTTTATCGATCCATCAATCATAACTATTCAAAACATTAGATTTTAACTAAAACTACTATTCAAACAAAAAGATTTAATAAAAGATTAGAGGATTTTAATGGAAATCTATTAGAATATAATGACTATTTGGAAATGACAGAAGATATAATATTTGAAATGATGGATACGAATACAACACATTTGGCGGACGCCAAAATGAAAGAGTATCAACGACTGAATCAAGCATCTATTATTACCAATAAAGTTATAAAAGAAAAAGAGGAATCTGAAATTGCTTATAGGATTCAGGAGGAGAATAAAAGATTCACTGAAAAGAGAATAGAATCTCAAACTGAGGATCAAAAAGAACTACAAGCTAAAGCTCTAGAGAATAAGAAAGCAATGGATGATTTAGCAAAAGGTAAAATCAATGCAAACGATCTAAAAGAAATGGATAAACAAAAATCTTTAAAATTAAAATTACAATTACAACAACAACAACAACAGGCTGCTCAACCTGTAATTCCTACTTCTCCAACTTCATCTATTAATAATAGTACTTCAACTACAACAACCAATGTAAATAATAATAATAATAATACAAATAATAATAATGGTGGTGGATTTAATTATCAACCACAAGTTAAAGCAGAACCAACTAAAACACAACAACAGCAACAACAGGCAATGGCACAATTAGGACCTCAACCACTAGGTACTTTTAAGTATGATGAATTGGGTCTTAAGAATTTAATACCAACAATGAAACAATCTGATGTTGGTGGTTTTAAACAGTCTTATATTGAACAGAGAGCATTTCAAGAAAGTTTTGAAAATTTATTCAAGATAATTTAATAAATCTTAAGATTTACTCTATTCCTGATTTGTAAAGAAAAAAAAAATCGTAACAGTTTAGGTTCAAAAATTTTTTCCTTACAAAAAAATTTTTACCACTTTAATTTTATTAACCCTCTCAAAACTAAAAATAATTTAATCATACATACATCAATAATATTTAAAAACTCTAAAAGCAATTATGCCACCTAAACCAAAAGGCACCTTATCAAAAGAAATTCCAAAACCTGTTCAAGGGGAACAAGAACCAAGTGGTTCCCCTGTACCATTACCTACTGCTCATGTTCCTAAACCAAAACCAAAAATTAGTGAACATAAAAAGCAACCTAAACCAAAACCAACAGTTTCAAAATCCACAGTTGTTGTACCAACTCCTGTTGTGCCATCTGCTGTTGTACCATCTGCTGTTGTACCATCTGCTGTTGTACCATCTGCTGTAGTTCCATCTGCTGTAGTAACAACTTCTATTATACCTGCTGTATCACCTACTATGCCACCTGTTAAGGAGAGTAAAGCTACTACCACCACTCAACTTAAAAAGGAGTATAATAAGAAAAAGCTTCCAAAAGTACCAACAAATCCTCCTTCTACAACAAATACAACAACTACTACTACAACTAGTAGCTCAAAACCACCAACAAAAAATCAAAAAAAAGAAAAATATAATGATAAAAATAAATCAAACAATCCACCATTACCAACAATTACTTCCCCACTACCAACACAAACTCCAACTCCAATTCCAACTCCAACCTCAGCTCCAACTCCAACACAGAGTCAAACACTAGCACAACTCTTGCAAGGTATGTCCATTACCTCTTCAGTTCCAGCTACTGTACCAGTAACAAGTAACGTTAGACAGTCTAATACTACTACTACCACTACTACCACAACTAGTAGTTCTAGTCGTAATAATAGTAATAATAATAATACTAAATCTGGTCCATTAACTAGAAATGATAATGTAATGAATTTACCTGAAGTCTCCCTGTGGGTCAATCATTTTATTGTTCAACTTAAAAACAAAACTATATACCAATATAGGGTTGATTTTAATGTAAGATTTAATAGTTTGTAACTTTTTCTCAATTTTAATTATACTAATATCTTGTTAATTTATAATATAGCCTCCTATTGAATCAAAAAAAATTAAACGTACCTACATTGATAAATTTAAATCACATATTGGGGATATTGATGTATATGATGGTGGTGAACAATTGTTTACCATCAATGATATACCATCAACAATATTCAATATTGATGAAGCATCTACTCTTGAGATTAGAAAAGTTAAACAACTAACTAATCAAGATTTTGAATCCTATCAATTTCTAAATATTGTCTTCAAACGTGTATGTATTGTTAATACTATCAAATAATTTTCAAAATTAATTAATTCTTAAAATATATATATATAGTGTTTAAGAAAACTTAAATTAACAAGGATTGGTAGACAGTATTATAATCCAACACAAAAGATACATCATCCAGCTTTCCAAAAATCACTAGTTGAATTATGGAAGGGATACAATGCCTCTATCAACAAAACTGAAGTTGGCACCAGTCTTTCGATTGATACTGCTAATAAGTTTATTAGAACTTGCACTGTGTTGAGTGAGATTCAAGATCTTCTTGCAAATAAATTCGAAAAAAGTGACATTGATTGGTCTGGTAAAACGGTGTTGACAAATTACAATAAAAGATATTACAGAATTTCTGGAATTGCATGGAATAAGAATCCAACTCAACCAATGTCACCACCAAATACACAAACTTTTGCACAATATACCTACTCTCAATATAATGTAAAAGTCACTGATCCCAACCAACCACTTTTGATTGTTCAAGAAAAGAGAGCTGGTGTTATAGAGACTATCTATTTGATTCCAGAGTTTTGTCGTTCTACTGGAATGACTGATGAAATGCGTGGTAATGGTGATCTCATGAAAGCACTTTCTAAAACCAATGTAAATCCAGAAAAGAAGTTCCAAGAGATTAACCAGTTCTTGGCTACTTTGGAAACCAATAAAGAGGTATCGAATTATCTCGATAGTTGGGGTATTAAATTTGATTCTGCTCTTAAAGTCAAAGGCCATTTACTCCCATCTCCCAATGTAGAATTTACCAACAAACCAATTGGTAAATTGAGATGGGTGTTGGTATGCCTCCCAAAGGAAAAAGATATGCTAGGTGAATTTATTGATATAATGGTAAAAACATCTGGTCTATTACATCCTGATATAATATCACCAACAGGTACATCCAACAATCACTACATTGACTGTATTACCAAACATCATAAAATCACTCAAAACAAATCTCCTTTTTATACCATTGTTATTCCAAAAGGCTTTGTTGGTAATTTCTATAATGAAATAAAACAATTGACCTTCCTTGAATTGGGGGTCATCTCCCAATGTGCATTATTCTCTAATCTAACTGACTCCAAAAAGATTAGATCCATTGTTAAAAATTTGATTTATCAAATTGCTGGTAAACTTGGTGGTCCTCCACCTTGGAGACTTAATAACAATGTACTACAAGGATTTCCACGTAGAGTAATGCAAATTGGTATTGATGTAGGCCACAATCGTGATAGACAATATAAATCTGTTGTTGGTTTTGTTGCTTCTCTAAATGATGAATGTACCAAATTCACTAATATCGCCAAACTCCAAGAAAAACCTGGAAAAGAGATTATCCATTCACTGAAACCTGCAATGAAGAAAGCTTTAGAAGAATACTTTAAATTCAACAAATTCTATCCAGAATTAGTCATTGTCTATCGTGATGGTGTTGGTGATGGTATGCTTAACCAAGTCAAAACACTTGAGGTTCAAGCCATTAAAGATGCCTTTATTGAAATGGGTAGTATTACAAATCTCCAAAATTGTAAACTCATCTATACAGTGGTCAAAAAGAATACCAATACTAGATTTTTGAGTAGTGACCAAAATGAACTAAATCCAGTACCAGGTACATTGATAACAGAGGGTTGCACTAAAGGACCCAATGATTTCTTTTTGATCTCACACAAAGCTCTAAGTAGGGAAACCACATTGAACCCTACCCACTATAACATTGTATATGAGAATGCTGGTATCCAAATGTCTGATTTCCAAAAGTTTACCTACCACCAAACTTTTCTATATTTCAATACCACCAATTCCATTTCAGTTCCAGCTGTTTGTCACTATGCTCATAAATTGGCATTTTTGATTGGTAGAAATATTTTCGGAGAACCAATGGCACTACTTTCCTATAATCTATATTTCTTATAAATTTAGATTTTTAAAAATACAACAAAATATCTATATTTCCAAATAACATAATTAACAAAAACTATCTATGTAACAATCTATTATCTATATATCAATAAATTTTTTCTATTTACATGTTCAAAAAAAACCCATTTTTTTGAGATACCACCCACTTTTCTTTTTTTTTTTTTTATTTTGATTTTTCATTTTTTTTATTCTTATCGTCCTTATAGTATTTTAGATAAACACCATGCCACCTAAACCAAAGGGCCCAACACATAAGACTACTATAAAAGGGGACCAAGAACAAAGTGGCACACCTACCCAGGTTCCAACCCCAAGTGAACATAAAAGACCTCCTAAACATTTTAAACCAAAGGCATTGGTGCCAGTTGTACCAACTTCCACTGTACCAACTGTAGATACTACACTTATACCTACAACTACAACAAATACAACAACTAAAACAACTACTACAACATCACCACCACAACCTACCCAAACCAAACCAAAAAAAGAATACAAGAAAAAAGAGCACAAACCAAAACCATCAACAACATCTCCTACTCCTTTACCATTGTCTACTGATCCAATGAATACACCTACAACTACTACAACAACAACAACAACAACATCACCATCACAACCTACCCAAACTAAACCAAAAAAAGAATACAAGAAAAAAGAGTACAAACCAAAACCAAATGTACCTGTTGCTAAAATTGCAACTACAATAACAACACCATCATCACTACCAATAACACAAATGATGGAAGGCATGTCCATTACCTCTTCAATTCCAGTTAATGTAACAGTAGAAAGTACAATTAAACCCACTAATACTACTACTACCACTACTACCACAACTAGTAGTTCTAGTCGTAATAATAGTAATAATAATAATAATACTAAGCCTGGCCCACTAACTAGAAATGATAATGTAATGGATTTTCCTCCAATAGATATTCAAGTCAATCAATTTCGTGCTAAATTCTTGTCAAGTTCAATTTATCAATATCAAGTTGATTTTACTGTAAGTGTTAAATGAATATACTTAAAATCATAGTACTTCTACTATAAAACAAAATCTAATTTCTCACACTTATAAATAGCCTTCAGTAGAAGCAAAAAGAATTAAATACTCCAAAATGGACAAGATTAAATCTCATCTACCAGATATTTACCTATTTGATGGAGGGGCTTTATTATTTACTATTGTAGATTTTAAAACTGGAACATTTTCTCTTAATGAAACTGATTCTATTTCTATAACAAAAGTTAAGACATTTACAAGTAGGGATAATGAAGCCACTCAATTACTTAATATTCTCTTTAAACGAGTATGTTTAATATACCACTTTGAAATCTTTGATATTAAATGGTTATTAATATTATTTTTAAAAAAATACAGTGTTTAAGAGAATTAAAATTAACTATCATTGGCAGACAATATTTTAATGCAGCTTATAAGATTAGTGATTTAGATGTTTTCCAAAGATATAAGGTTGAATTATGGCCTGGATACTTTACCTCTATTAATTATATTCAAACTGGTACCAGTCTTTTGTGTGATACTGTTCATAAATTGGTAAGAACTTGTAGTGTTTTGGATCAGATTAAGGAAGATCTTGACAGAGGTTATCAGAGAAATGATATTGATTTCACTGGAAGTATTGTAATGACACGTTACAATAACAAAACCTACAGAGTTTCTGGTATTGATTGGAAAAAGAACCCAACTCAACCAATGGTGCCACCAAGTCCTCAAACTTTTGAACAGTATACCTACTCTCAATATAAGTACAAGGTTACTGATCCCAAACAACCTCTTTTGATAGTTAGACAAAAGAGAGCTGGTGTTATAGAGACTATCTATTTAATTCCAGAGTTTTGCCATCTTACAGGAATGACTGATGAAATGCGTAATAATTTCCATCTCATGAAGGCACTTGATCAGACTAAAGTAAATCCAGAAAAGAAGTTCCAAGAGATTAACCAGTTTTTGACTACTTTGAAATCCAATAAAGAGGTTGCAAACTATCTAAATAGTTGGGGTCTTGGATTTGATACTGCTCTTAAGGTAAAAGGATATTTACTTCCATCTCCATTTCAAGAATTTAAACCCCAAGTTATTAAAGGTATACCATGGGCATTGGTTTGTCTTCCCAAGGAAATTGGTGATCTTAAGAGATTTATAGACTTTATGAAGAATGATCATGGACTTCCAGATCCTGTAATAGTCTCTCCTAAAGGTACTTATACCAGAGACTATGTACAGTGTATTGAACAACACTATAAATCTTCTGCAAAAGTTCCATTCTACTTTGTAGTCATATCCTCACGTGACAACAAATTCTATAACGTCATTAAGCAAAGTACTATATTGAACCTAAGTACCATCTCACAGTGTGCTAAAATCAATAATCTTACTAATCCTGAAAAAGTTAGATCTATTGTCACTAATCTTTCCTTTCAGATTGCTGGTAAACTTGGTGGACCACCACCTTGGACTCTCAAAAACAATACATTACAAGGATTCCCATGTAAGGTTATGCAAGTTGGTATTGATGTAGGTCACAATGCAGATCAAAAAGGTAAATCTGTTGTTGGTTTTGTTGCTTCTCTAAATGATGATTTCAGCCAATTCCACTCTATACCAATTGTTCAAACTACTGCAGGAAAAGAGATTATTCATTCACTGAAACCTGCAATGATGAGTGCCTTGGAAGCCTATCATAAATTCAACAAATTCTATCCAGAATTGGTCATTGTCTATCGTGATGGTGTTGGTGATGGTATGTTAAAAGATGTCTTTGACAAGGAAGTTATGGCCATTAAAGACGCCTTTGTTTCCATGGGATCTATTTACTCTGTCAAAGATTGTAAATTGATGTACACCATTGTCAAAAAGAATACTCATACTAGATTTATGTCTGTAAAGGATAAATCCAATCCACCACCAGGTACTTTGGTAACTCAAGATTGTACCAAAGGACCCAGTGATTTCTTTTTAATCTCACAAAAACCACTTGGTAAAAACACTACATTGAATCCAACTCACTACAATATTATCCATGACACTTCTGGTATCCTAATGTCTGAATTTCAAAAGTTTACCTATCACCAAACCTATCTCTATTTCAATACCAAAAATTCAGTCTCAGTTCCAGCTATTTGCAAATATGCCCATGAATTGGCATTTTTTGTTGGTAGAAATATTTTCCGTGCTCCACAATCATCTCTTTCCTCTAATCTATATTTTCTCTAAAACATAAAATGTTATCTATATTCTTCTTTGTCATCCATTTCAATTTGATTCCAAAATAAAATACAAAAAATTTATTCCATCACTATTATATAATTGAACCTGAAGAAAATTCTTTTGTCTAATAGTTCTTAATTAGTATCATATTATATTTGTGTTGATGTAATTATATTTTATAACATACTGTTTTAATTGGTAATGAATAAATCCAATCTGAAGGTGTAATTGGTAATAATCCCATACTTGAACATTTATATAGAGTTATACCTAATAAAACTAATTGTATTGCTATATAGGTGAGTTTCATCATTAAAACTTCATTTAAATCATCAAATCTTAAAAACACTGTAGTATTTAATGTTAGTATTATTGATTTCAATCTAAATCTATTCTGTTGAATCATACTTTTGTTAGTTTGGAATATAGCTTTAATTGGATTAATAACAGCATAGATTATAATTGGCATTGTAAATATATTGATACCATTTCCTACCATCCACAAAAAGAAACCAGTCATAAAGATTGATTTGGCTGGTGACTTTGCTAATTCCCATCCTTTTTTAGCTTTTAATGTCATTGATTGTTGAGTTGAGTGTTCACCCATTTGTTGTTGTTGCTGTTGTTGTTGTGTCAGTTTATTTGAACCTGTAGGTGCTATATTACTATTTGAACTATTACTTGATATTGCATTTTGTGAGTTTGTCGATGATGAAGATGATGGTAATGCACCACCTCCATTTAAATCAATAGCCCATCTCTTTTTGGAGTTATTCTCTTTTAAATTTAAACCCATTATTTCTAATATAATAATAAATAAATAGAATCAAAAAAAGAATATTTTTTGAACTTCTTGATTTTTGATTGTATCTAATGAAATAATTGAAAAAAAAAAATAAATAAAAAAGAAAAGTTGTCAGTTTTTTTTTAAGTGTGTGGTTGTGGAAAAAAAGATAGTTAATTTTTTAATTTTTAAATATTTATTTATTTATTTGTTATAATAATAATAAGTTTAGTTCTTGAAGATAGATTTAGATAAAGAACCTACCGAATAGCGAATGAATAGAATATTTGAATTTGGTAATAATTTTATTGAGGCTGCAGGTAACAAAGTTAGAGATTTGAAAATATCTGAAAATGTTGGATCTGTAGTTGGAGCTATTACTGGTGTAAAGAGCATTGGATCTGCCTATGAAATCAATGGAAGACTATATACTGTTCAAAGATTGATTGCTGAAGGTGGTTTTGGATTTGTATACCAGGTCAGAGATGACTATAACCAAATTTATGCATTAAAAAGAATGATATTACAAGATAAAGAAAGATTTGCAGCTATTAAAAATGAAATTGATGTTATGGTATAGTTTCATACATTTCTTCTTGAAATTTTAAAAATATTTTATTAATTATTATAAAACAGCAAAGATTTAGAAATAGTAATATTGTTAAATTAGAGGGATATAAAATAACAGAGAATCCAGAAAGAAGAGAAATTGAAGTTTTAATGTTAATGGAGTTATGTTCAGGTGGTAGTGTTTTGGATATTATGAATGCTCGTACCAATAGAAAATTGGAAGAAAGAGAGATATTGGCAATTTTTCATGATGTTTGTATGGGTGTTTTGGAAATGCACTCTCAGAGTCCACCAATTGCACATAGAGATTTGAAGATTGAGAATGTTCTATTATGTGAACAAACTAATAGATATAAGATTTGTGATTTTGGTTCTGCTACAACTAGAACATTTAATACAAAACAAGATCAAGAAAGAAACCGTGCTGAAGATGATATCAATCTATTTACAACACTGTTTTATAGACCACCTGAGATGGTTGATCTCTATAGAGGTGATATTATTAATGAAAAAGTAGATATTTGGGCACTAGGTTGTTTACTCTTTAAGATGGCTTATTATGCAGATCCATTTGATGGTGGTTCACTTCAAATTATCAATAATAACTATAAGATTCCTGAAAACTCTCGTTTTTCTGATAGATTAAATGGGTTGATTCAGTCCCTTCTCATTACATCACCAGTTGAAAGACCATCTATTTTTGATGTTTGTAACCGTCTATCTGAACTTAAAGGTGGACCAAAGAAAGTTTATACTCAACCACCAAGAGTAAACTCATCTAATAGTCTTTCATCAAGCTCCAATTCAACTCCATCTGGAAATAATTCACCAATATTATCATCTCATCAATCTATCAGAAATAGTAATAATAATTCACCAGTAAATTCTAAAAAATTATTTGACTTATTGGATTCAAACTCTCATTCTACACCAAACCAAGGAAGTACTAGATCATCTCCAAACCCTGTAAGACATAATCAACCTATCATTAATCAACAATCCAATAATAATAATAACTCATTTGGATTTAATGATGGTTTTGATGATTTTGATGCATGGGGTCACCCATCCATGACAAATAGTAATGGTTCTGTACCATTACCAAATAAACCTCTATCCAATAGTAATAATGTATCACCTCAACCAGTCACAAATAATCATAAAAATAATGATGGATTTGGTGATTTATTTTCAAATGTACCAACACCTCAACACCAACAACAACAACAACCACCAATTAAAAAAGTACAACCACAACAACAAACAATTAAAACATCAAACTCATCAATGTCAGATTTAGAAGGATTAAATTGGACAACAACACCAAGCAATTCAACAAAAACATCCTCATCATCTGTTGGTAACAATTTTGTTTCCTCTCAAAATAGTAATCCTACATTTGAATTTGGTGATTTTGAATCATTTAATAATAGTCCAAGTAGTAGTACTAAAAATCATGATAATTCATTTAATAGCACTATTTTAACACCTACAACATCAAATTCATCCAGTCCAATGAATTCAACCAATTCATTTAATCACACTATGAATGGCAGCGGTGGTCATTTTAATAGCAGCGGTAGTGGTTCTATTTTACAACCAATGAATTCATCTCCATTGAATAATTCACCAAATAGAACTAATTTTTATCAATCCCCACAACCACAACAACCTAATCTATTTAATCAACAACCACCAACAAATAATATGAATAATAATTTTAAACCAAATTATAATATTGATTTAAATAGTTTTACTAAAACAAATCAATCACCATCATCTTCATATAATGGTATAAACACTTTTAATAATAATAGTAATAATCAAAAGGGTGTACAACAACAACAACAACAACAGAAACCTGAACAAAAAGTTTTAAATTTTGATATTTTCAAATAAAGCTTATTATTATTATTTTTATTTACAAGTAATATATATATTTATAAATATTCATCATTAGTTTCAAATGAAAAATCATTTATATTGTTTGATTTAAATTCATGTGAAAAAATTGATTTTGGTAGGGATGATCTTGAAATATAACTATTAATAGATGACAGATTTTCGTGATATTTCAAGTGATTGAGTACATTTAATTTTGTAAAGGTTTTCAATAGTGAAATCATGGCTTTGAAAGCAAAGGATGGGTGCACACAAATTAATTCCTTAATTTGATGTAGATATTGTGAATCTATAAATTCCAAAACTTTTCGAAACCATTTAAAATCTGGAGATTGTTGACCACCAGAAACATTAGAATGAAAATATACAATGGAAAATTGTTTACCAGTGACACTACATTGTTGTAGTATTTTTATACAATACAGAAATACCTTGGTCATATCTGCATTCTTTGTGTGAATATTTTCACCAAAAATCACCACTACTGGATTTCCAGAAGTGTCTTGTGATTGATTGATAAAATTCATTTGGACCTCATCTATAAAGTCCAATTGTTTTGAACGTTCTATATACACTTTATAGAGATCTTTTTTAATATCTCTTTCTAATTCCTTGTCAGTCTTTGCCAAAAGACTATTGATTCTTCTGCGATCAGGATCCTCCTTTTTCTCACAAAATGATTGTTTTGAACTCTTTAGGTCGCCACCATAAAGAGTGTATTGTTCATTTTCTAGTCTTTCCTCTTCCTCCATTGATTTTATCATAAAATCTGGAAGATCTTTAATCTTACGATCAAAGTCTGTGGATTCACCATTTTCATCACCGCAATTGTTTGGTATATTTTGTTGACTATACATTTCCTCTTCTGTTGTTCTAGGGAAATATACTGGCATCATTTTCTGATAGATATCCAATTCTGTTATATTACCAACACAAATAATCACCCTCTCTACGCTTTTAGAATAGGGTTTTTCTAGAAATCTTCTAATGGTACGCAATGCAATATTGGCACCATTGAAAACTGGAAATTTTGAATCACTGTGAATACAAGAGAAGGCAATAGTACTTAGAGAGTTTTCATTCAATAGATTGAATGCAGTACGATAGCAACTGTTGAGTGCATTTTCACTAGCACTTATATACTTGTGATTAAAAGTAGGACACACACAGTGAATTACATATTTACAAGGTAATTTTCCAGAACAAGTTATTAGAGCATCACCATATTTACAATCATTAATTTGACTTTCCAAATCCATTTCCATCTGTGACCCGCCCCATTTAAAAAATTTGTTCAGCCAAACCAGTTCTATCAGAGAGTTCACTATTATTACTGTAAACAATTGCATCACAATCCAATTTCCACAAATCTCCAAACCAAAATACCACTTTTTTATTGATTTCAGATGAGATTTTAAATAATAATTCCTTAGAACCTTCTGAACTATTCCTTTTTGTTAATTGTGTTGCTCTATTTGATTGTTCCCAATTCACTAGAGTTTCGAATGGTATAAATTTATCCATATGTAAATATTTATTTTTTGGTATCATTTTACAATGAGAATTAATATGAGTGGTTTTAATTAATTCTTTTTTTTTTTTATAAACAAAATTGTTGAATCAAATAGCTATTTAATATATATTCATGTGTGGGTTATTGTTTTATATAAATCAGCACTTTGTGGTGTGAGTGTGTGATGAAAAAGGGAAGTGATTAGTCAAAATCGATTTCTAAACGTCACAAAAAAAAAGTTTTACAAAAAATTAGATTTTGGAGTTTCTAAGTACAATAGGTCTCTGGTTAATTAAAAAAAATATCTTAAAATCATTGAATAAAATACATAAAATATATATATTTATTAATTAATATTTTGTTTTGTTTTTTTTTTGGGACAAGGTAATTACTATTGATAATTTTAAAAGAAATTTGATTATAATAGTTTAACGTAGTTTGATGGAACTAAACCACGAACTCCATTTAATTCACCTTCATACCAATCACCAGTTGTCTTTGTAAATGAAATAATATCACCTTTTGAAAAATTCAATTCTTTTGAATCCAAACCAGTGAAATCATAAAGAGCCTCACCTTTTTTAAGTGCAGCAGGTTTTGGAAGTGGTCTACCACTGGGTGGTGCAGTTGCAGCTGGTGTCTTGAACTGCTGTGGTTGTGGTTTTGGTTTAAATTGTGGTTGTTGTTGTTGTTGTTGTTGTGGAGAAGGTTTAAGTTGTTGAGGTGAAGGTTTAAATTGAGGTTGTTGTTTAAATTGTGGTGGTGATGAAAAATTATTTGGACCTGAATTTGGAACATACATTGATTTTCTCTGTTGAATTCTATTTGTATTAGTATTATCCTGTACAGGGAGTGAACTGTCATCATAACTAGTGGTGTTATTTTGATTTATATTCATTTGTTGGAATTTAGCTGTTGGTGGTTGAGGATATATTGGTTGGAATGGTGGTGAGTTACTCTTATTCAATGAAACACCATTGCTATTTGGTGGTAATGTATAAGCTGGTTGTTGTTGTGGTGGTGGTTGGTATTCTGGTAAAGGTTGTTCCTGTGGTTGAGGTGGTTGATAAGGTTGTGGTTCACCAAAATCTCTAGTTGGTGAAGTTGTAGCAATGGTACTAGCTCTAGCTCTTGTAGGTGGTGAATTACTTGGTGTAAAGTCTTTTGGATTCTGAGTAAATACAGAATTGGATCTAATGTTTTTATTCATTGCACTGGTTTCAGAACCTGTGATTACCCATTTATGATTAGCACCATCATACTCATTGATGCCTGCAACATAATTTAATATATTTCTATAGGATTGAGAAGCCTGTTCAAATAACTCTGCATTTCTATTGATGAAATTTGCAAATACTGGATCAAAAGCCTCCTTTCTATCATTAAAGAGTAATTCCATGTCTTGTAACAACTCATTGAGTAGTGATTGGTAACCATCTTTAGTCTTTTGATGTTTACCCTCTGTCTTGGCCAAACTTGTAGAATCTTTTCCTTTATTGGCCTTAATTGTGTAATCTCTGTGATATCTATCCATATCCAATCTTCTCTGTTCCAATTCAGAGATACGTGATCTAATCTCTCTAAATTGTGCACAATAGTTTCTAAGTGGATCATGATAATAAATCTCCAATTGATCAGTAACTCTCTGTCTTTCTCTCTCAATATTCTTTTGACATTCTTGATAGGCTATAAATGTTGGATCATTATCTTTAAATGATAAAATGTCCTGTGCCATTTCATTTTGTAATATAATTATATCTATATAAATAAACTACTGTGTCAATATATTTTATAGAAATCAAAAAAATCTTAAAATATATATATATAAAATACCAACTCTTTAGAATATCTTCATATTTTGCAACATTCTTTTTTAATCTCTTTACTAATTTAAATAGTACAAATAATTTTTCAGATTCTTCTTTGATTCTAGTATCAACTGTTGCTTCAGTTGCTCCAAATTTCTCTAAAACCTTATGTTTTGTACGTGCAAAACCTGTTTTAAAACTTTTCCATCCATCTGACATTTTATATGTAATATTAGTATATCGTTGAAATTAAATAAATTAAAAAAAAAAAAAAAAAAAAATCTTTTGATTTTAATTTAATGAAAAATCTCAGGTTGATCTACGATGCACATCTTGGTGTCATATTTATTTAAATAGACTTCCTATACCTTTCATAAAATCACCTAAATCATCTTTTTTACCCGCATTGTTATTTTGACTATTATTATGATTTTGTTTATGTGAAGAAGGTGATTTTGATAAAATGGATATAGGTTTTTTCGTATTACTGTTCTCTTTATTCTTATTTTTTGAAATTGGTGTATTCTGACTTTTTGATGTTTTGGTTTGCTCAATTTTTTGAGGTTTTTCATTATTATTATTATTATTGTTATTATTATTTACATTATCTAATACAGTATTTATGGAATCTTCTTTCTCTTTGAAATAATTTTGTTCTTGAGATCTTCGTTTTTTTCGGCTAATCATTTTCTCGCCTTTTATTGGGTTTAAGAGTTGACATTCTAAACAGGTGTGAACTATTGCATTATGTGGTTTATGTATAACAGATTTACCTTTTCTCTGTTCTGATTTGTCAATCAGAGAATTAATCTCTTGATACTTGTCATTGGATATCTTGGATTTGGATTTATTTGATAACTCCTCTTTAGGTGTTATTCTAACTCTACAATTCACACCAGGAACTAAGAAACTTCCACAATTCATACAGTTCCTAGATTCTATATCTATTGGCATTCCTTTTAAATGATGAATATTTGCAGACTCTCTGAATTTATACATATAAAATCTACCTAAATTTGCATCCAATGGTTGCATAAAATTCGATATACAATATAGATAATTTAAATTCTTTTTATGAATTTCATCATCATCTATTTCATCTAATTTTCTTTTATTCATTTCCCGAATTGTAAGAGATAAAAAATATAATAAAAAAAAAAATTAAGAAATTGTAGAACATCATTATTACAAATACAATTTTATACATTATTTATTTTGGAATTTTGTATAAAGTAGAATAGACATGTTGAATATTTTTACTACGCATTATGGATCTAATTTTCATTTGAATAGGTAATTCTAGAGTTATAATGGAAGTATTGGAATTTAATGCTAGGTCTAAAATGTTTTCTTCAAAATTGGTGATAGATGATGAAAAATTATCAACTATTTTTAAGTTTTCAACAAAATTGGTGGTTAGAATCTCTTGAAGCATCTCAAAAAAGTAACCTTTTTGAAAGAGATCAGAAATATAGAGACTTTTGAATTTTCTTTGTGAACCCATCTGTTTCAGGCCATTAGGGTGGAAAGCTTTCTTATTGTTTAAGATCTCTAATGTGTGCATCTGTGGTGGTGCACTTTGGAGTAGATATTTAATATTTTGAACTGACAAACCAAAGGAATAGAAATGGAGATGTTGTATACTACTACTATTACAAATTTCACTTATCAGTTCATTTGTACCTTCTACATCGAATTCCCTTGTCAACTTCAGAACTCTTAATGATTTAGAGGCAATGATAGAAGGAATCAATAGATTTACCATAGAGGAGCTATCATGTACACACAATGACAAACTAACTAGATTTTGAAGTGGTGTTTTTAGCATTGGACAATAGAGTTTATTGGCATTAAGGTACTGTATATCCATTGGAATATGTGAGATATTAAAATTCATAGGGCATTTAAACATTATTAGTGAACTGGAGCTGCTGGATATTGGATCTAAAATTTCAGCTCCTCTATTAATTATCCAGTGAAAATTCAAAAGTGTTCGATTCTCCATTATCATCTGACTATAGAATTTAGATGGGCTATTGGTCTTAAGTTTTGTTATTGATTTGTTATGTACCATTTCTTTTATCAGATCAAAATCCTTTTCGAGAAAATTTTTATGTTTCAAATGAAGAACTTTTAATTTACACTCTGGAGATGCAACTAATTTAAATAGTTCATCTGCAAGTTTAGTATTCCCTGGTATTTCAAATTTTAGTATCTCAAGATTCAAACTCGAGAAGATTTTCTTGTAATCTGTAGAATCATCGACATAATGATTAATTATTTTTAGAGATTTTAGATCTCTAAATACATTTAAATTGAGTAACATTGCCATTGCACCGTGTCTCCATCTATCACCATACCCAAAATCTATAGATACATTACTATAGTTATTAATTGGATTTTCATCAGTACCGTGAAAAGTTTTTATATTTTCCACACTTAGTGGATTATCTTCAAAAGGTCTAAGTACTAAACTTTCACAGTTTTCTAAAACTTTTTGGTATCTACCAATACTTATTTTTTTTTCACTTGAATAAGGACTTAATACACATAATGTTGATCTATAGATATGAAATTTCACATAATCACAAAGTTCATCTAACTTTTGTGGTGATTCGTAGACTTGATAGATATCACCGCAATGTATCTCTGGGAATTTTAATCCTCTTTTTACTATCCATAAATGTGCATAGTTTAATGAAAATTGTGATCTGACATTAAATATTGGATAATTTAAACTAACCAATACCTTTTCATTCCATTCTTTTGATACTAAAAATAACTTATTTAATAGCGCTATTATAAACTCATCTCCATCACTGAAATAAGTTCCGATTTTTGAACATATTTTACTAAATGATTGAAAAAGATAGTTTAATATCTTTTTAACTATTACATGCGGTATTACTAAATTATTATTATTCGTTTCCATCAATTCAAAAATATGAAAAATAAAATCAATCGATCAATGTCTTTGAAATTGAAAAATATCAGAAAATTTTGTTTTAGTCTATTTTTATTTTAATAAATAGCAGAGGAATAAATAGGAAGTATTAATTTTTGTTTTAATAAAGAAGTGAAGAGATGGAAACTTGTAAAATTTTGATCGAGACTAATAAGAGAGGTATTAGATGACAAGGATTCTGTGAGAGAGGTTTCTTGCTTTATATCTGGTTTATCAGTGGTAGTATCTATAAATTTTAGATTCTCTACAAAATTACTCTGAAGTAATTGATTAAAGATTTCAAATGAGAAACCTGTTTGAAAGAGATCAGAGATGAAGAGATTTTTGAATTTTCTCTGTGAACCTATAAATCTTAGACTTTTAATATGGAAGCTTTGTTTAAGATCTACAATCTCCAGTGTGTGCATTTGGTCAGGTGCTTTCTGGAATAGATATTTAATGTTTTCCACTGATAGACTTAGTTGATTCAAATGTAGGATTTGTATACTCTTACTATTACAAATTTGTGTAATCAGTTCATTGTGTTCTTTAAATTTTTTAATTTCATTCTTTAGTACTAAAACACAGAGTGATTGTGAGGCATTGATAGAAGGTATTACAAAATTAGATACACTGTTACTTTGTATACTTTCCATTGTCAGTCTTATTAGATTACAAAGTGCAACTGGTTTGTCAGTTATTTCAAGACCCATGCTTGTAAGATACTTTATACTTTCAGGAATGTAATGTACATTGAAGGAATTTGGTGTTTTTAATTCAGTTAATGAATTGTTTTGTATCTCTAGAGATTCTTCTGAATCCACGTTGATTGTGATTGAGCTCCATAGAATTGTTTTTAAAGTAGAGTTTTCGTTGAGTAACTCAACAAAATGATCACTATTTAAGTTAGTTGATAGTTCAGTCACTGATCGGTTTTTGTAAAGTAAAGGAAAGATTTCTAAATCTATATTGTTACTAAATTTATAGTGTAGAGAGAGAACTTTAAGAGCGCATTTTGTGTTGACTAATAGGTTTTCTAACTCTATCTCTAATGGAATCCATCTTTCGTTTGTAAAGTTTAGATAGAGATCTTCCAATACAGGACTTTGTAGCATATTATGATATTGCATATGATTGGAGTGAAATGTCAATCTGAGTGATCTTAATGATTGGAATGCATTTAGTAACTGTAACTCTACTAAACATTCTAGACTAGATAGGTAGTCATAGATAATGGTAAGTGCACTCTTATTAGCAAGTGGATTATCTTTGCTTGTATGAAATCTAGCAACATTGAATTTAGTAACTGACCATGGTTTTTTATCTAACTGAAGTTCTTTAGAGTTATCAAAAATGGAAGGATATCTCCCTACTACTAGTTTTCTATCAATTTTACCTACGTGTGTTTTATATCTCTTGATTGGAACTACAGCAGATATCTGATCAAGTAGAAATGGTTTACGATAATCACAATCATATAAATCATGAACATTAATTACAGAGAATTGTAATTTTCTTTTTACAATCCACAAGTGTGCATATTCTAATGTAGGGTTTGATCTTATAGTAAATGGTGGATAATCTAAAGACACCAATACCTTTTCACTCCAATCTTTGTTAACCAAAAATAATTTATTTAATAGGAAAATAATCATTTGGTTTCCATGTTGAGTTGTCAAATTCACACACAAACTATTTAATGATTGAAAAAGATAGTTTAAAATCTTTTTAACAATTACATGTGGAACAATAGTTATAACTATGTTATTTTCCATTTTGTTAAAAAAAAAATCAAATCTGTAGATATTTATTTGATTCAATAAATTGATTTCTATTCATTTTCCAAACATTAAATTTTAAATAAGAATTTTTTTAAAAAATAATCTTTTCATCACTCATTGAAGCCTGCAAGTTATTTATGTGTAATTGAAAGCTATTTGTTTTAAACGCTGATTCGAAATTTAGTTGATCGAATTTTTTTTTACATTTTAAATGAATTTTTTTGTGATTTTTTTAGTTATTCATTTTATTAGATTCATTAATCAGATTAGCATAGATATCAAAAGCAAAACCATTTTAAAACATGATAATAGGATTAAAGAAATGACATACAATAAAAAGAAATCAAAGAAAATTAATAACCAAAACCAAACATCAAAAGATAAATCTTCATCTTCAAAAGATGAAAATATCAGTAAAAAGGAGAATACAATTCTAAAGATTTCACCAGAATTATCCAATTTAATTCAACAACAACATAATCAAACCCTAAGTAATAACACATCAGCAACTACAACAACAACAACTACTAGTACCAACATTGCAAGTGTAACCAACACTAATAGTTATAATAATACAACTAAAGATAAAATTCAAGAGAGTTCAATTGATACCAAAAAAAAAGTAAATGAAATACGATCGAGTTACTATGGATCAGCATTATCAAGTTCGACAGCATCCTTAAAATCATCAACATCAAGTTATTCATTGGGTTATGATAATAATTCAACAACTAGTACTACAACAAGTGAACAAAATATAAAATCACAAATTACTACTACAAAGTTACAGGATTTCTATTGTTATGGTAATAATAGTAGTAATAGTATTGTTAATACACCACAAGATGTATATTTAGGTGAGAGAAAAGAGAGTATTAATAATTTTAATAACTTTCTAAATGATCCATTGTATGCTTTGAATGGTGGAAACGGTCCTATTCAACCATCAGAAGAGCTACTAAATAATGATAAATATGGTTACTCTATTGATTGGAATCAGTATTTTCAAAAACTATTGTTGTTACCAGAAGACGATTTGGATCAAAAGTTTAAAAAGTATAAAACTCTGTCGAGTCTAAGTAAGGATTTCTTGCATGCTGCAATTACCTATGGAAAGATTATCATTGAAGAGGCATTTATAGATACCAAATACAAGACTATAAAGCCTACTTCAGTGGGTGGACAAGCAGGTGGTATAAAGTATGTCTACAATGGAATTCTCTTTAAATTTGCCCTTGATTGGATTCAAATCTATGGTGGTGACGAGTTTTCAATGAAAGCTGCTGGACATGAACTTAAATCAGTTATGAGATATTGTGGTTGTGATGGTATACATGTACCTTTGATGGTGGTACTTGATCACAGAGGTTTTCGTCTGGTTGCAATGTCTATTCTTCCAATTACAAAGAAATCTATAGTTTACGGTTCCAGTGATGGTGGAAAGTCAATTCACGCTTCCAATAGCGAACTCAATGAAAAGATGAAATTGGCAGCCTCAAAGATGAATATAAAAGGTCATTTGGCAGGTATTAATCAAGAGAAAGAGTTTATCTATGGTCCTACTGATATTGAAGGACATTTAGGTTGGGATGGTCTCTTTTATGTATTGGACTGTGCTAGAGTATTTCCACCAACTGTTGATAGAACAATTGACGAATCATTCTTGTATCGTTTGATGAGACCTGAGTTTGTTCAGAATTATCATACACCTCTATCATCGGATTCCTATACTCCATTTGGAAAAGTAGATTCAAAAATGGAAATTAATAATCAACAGGTACGTGATGCTACTGATTATCTCTTTGGTCAGTGTATTCCAAAAATGGCAGCATGGATGGAGAATCATGTAGACTCTATTGACTGGTACCAACAGTTGACAGAGATTATTCATCGTGAGGGTATCAATGTCAGATATTTGGGTTTAATTAGAAATCAAATTCAATCTGAAAAATTAAAATCCATAATTCTCACGGAAATTGTTGCCAGAACTCTAAAGAATCTCATTAGAGAAAATCTCAGAGAAAAAATGAAATTATTAAAATCAATTGAAGCTGATTCCTATATTCAAGTTATCATTGATTTCTTTAATATCATCTTGGGTGAATCCAAAGATAAACATGAAAAACTTTGGTATAAAGATATAAAATCTGAAATTCTCATTAGATTTGATAATTCTTTAACTGCACAAGGTAAAATCAATTTTATTCGATATTATAATATTATTAATACTAATTTTATCTATTAATATATTATAGAAAAAGATTCAAAATTCAATTTAAAAAATAATATAAATATTTATTATGTTTTTATTAGAATTCAAAATATGACTGGTATAAAATTTGGAGAGATATCAATGAAAGAATTAGGTAAAGATCCACAGTCATTTAGAGTTGTTGAAAGTGATATCATTGCAATGGATGTCCGTGTAAAACATATGAATATAATCAGTTTAGCTGAAGGTAATGCACTGTCATTACAATGCATGAAATTGGAAGGTAAACCGGGTTCGCAGAGACTCTTTAAATTGGCTACCAATAAATTTGAGGAAGCTATTCGATCGACACCAGATAACAAGGATATCCTAAATGAATATGCGGATGTTCTCAAGGAATTAGCAGTATCAGTTGGTGGTCCTAATAAGGAGGAGACCCTTCTATATCTGGAGAGAAGTTACTCTAATTTCTTTTTGGCCAATAATTACGGACGACTTTTGGCACTTGGTGACTTGTTAATGTCCCTAGTCCACAATGATGATTTTTGTCATTTGAAATCAGAGATATTGAATCTCTCTGAAAAAGCATTTATGAGTGTTGCCTATTGGGGCCAAGATATCAGAAAGAATCTATTAAATTCATCATTTGATATCATTTCACGTCGAACATCCTCAACTAGTCATCATTCAACATCAATCTCAGATCAGTCTAGAGTTATGGCTCTTTTAAAACTTGTTGTCTTACAACAACTAAAATCACAACTCTGTGGTAACACTCTATTAGAATTTGAAAAATGTGGTAAATTATTAAAAGAGGCTTTTAAATTAATCTTCAATGATTCTACCCTGTGGTCAATGTTACCAATACCCGAATCACTCTTATCAAAATCAAATATACAATTAGCTATCTATTTAAAACTATTTTTACAAATTAATAATAATAATAATAATATTATAGATAGTTGTAATAATATCAATATTGTAGATAGTAATAATAATAATAATAATAATAATAATAATAATAATAATAATAATAATAATAATAATAATAATAATAATAATAATAATGTAGATAATACCAACTCAATGGAAGATATTTTACCATTGATATTTAAAAAAGAAAGAGTATTAGAGAGTAATTTCTATAATCTACAAATTGATATGGAATTTTTAGCCTATCTATTAAAGATGGAGAAATTTACAGAAATCAACTTCAAGGCATTCCAAGGTTTTAGAATTAGTAAACTAACGATAGGTCATGGAAATACTGTTAGGATATTAAATTTATCATTTTCAGATATTGATGACGACACACTTTTGGATCTACTGAAACTACTACCAAATTGCCATTCACTGGATCTATCTAATTGCTATCAATTATCCAGTCAATCACTTTACAATTCATTATCAGTACTCACTCATTTATCCAAACTGAAATGTAAATATCTAAAAATTCAAGATCAAGAGATTATTAATCTCTTTAGTCAACAAAATCAACAACAAAACAGTAAACAAAAAAAGACCAAACCATTGGTATTCCCATCTTTGAAATGTTTGAATCTTTCAAGTACCAATTTGAAATCTATTGGTATATTGATTCAGGCACTACCTGGATTACGTCATTTTAATTTCTCCAATTGTCCACTAATTGGTACCTTGGATTTAATTGTAATGATAAATAATTGTAAACCATCAACTCAATTTAAAAAGATTAACATGTCAGGCTGTTCTGGACTCTCAGATGAATCATTCAGTAAACTCTTGGAATTTGTTAGTTCATCTATAGAGAAACTAAATCTAAATACTTGTAAGATCTCTAATAGTCCACTTCTCCACTTTAAACCTAAAAGATTACGTTCTTTGGATTTGTCATTTTGTAAAATCAACAAGATTGATTTATTCACTGATCAAGTTGGTTTATTATTGAATCTAGTCGAATTAAACCTATCCAATACCAACTTGGAAATTAAAAATCTCTGTCAGATACTTCAGGTTGCAACTAAATTGGAGATATTATTATTCAATAATAATAATAGTACACCTCAACAACAACAGTATTCACTGAGCACCTCTTCTTCATCTCAATCCAATACAGTACCACCTCACCAAAACAACTTACTAAACAGACAATTAAAATTGAAAACTCTAGAGATTATCAGTAACAATCTAAATCTTGATATGTTAAAAGAAATTATAACTAGTAGTAAGGATCTTAAAAATCTCAAAATTAGTAAACAAATAGATATGGATATAGGTCTTATAAAGATACTATGTTCCCTCAATCACTTGGTTCAGTTAGATATCAGCTTTTGTAAATTTGTAAATGATGATGTATTTGATTACTTTTTACAAAATAGCCAAAGTCTTTCAACACTAGAGGATCTTAATCTCTCTGGATGTCATTTGATTACAGATATAACAATTCAAAATATCTCAAAGAAACTACATCATCTAACTAAACTGTCACTTAGAAAATGTCCATTGATTTCAGATCTCCATTCACTGAATTCTCATACCATTAGCACACTATTGGAATTGGATTTATCCATTTGTGAGAATCTTCAAGAGTCATCTATCTTCGAAATTGTTAATCTACCATGTCTCAGTTATCTTAATCTCTATGGATGCAGACGTATAACAGATGAGACATTACGTAATATAGCCGATTCTTCAAATCCCAATCTAAAAACTATTATATTGGGTCTAAATAAGACATCCAATCCAGCTATAGAGTTCTTGAAGATTCAAAAACCACAAATTCACTTCATTGTGAATAATAACACCAATGCACTCTCTAGTACCACAAGTGTTGGAAGTACAACTCCTGGATCGCAATCAAGAGATATCAATACATCCAATGAACTTACCAGTTCTTTTGGTAAAATGTCAATATCAGACTTAACTAGCTCTACACTTACCACCTCCATAGGTGGTTCATCCAATTCACTCGTTCAATCACCTCCTAGTAGTAATGTACTTACCAATTCATCCCACCTCACCAACAGTAATAGCAGTGGTAATTTGAATAATATGATTGGTAGTAGTACACCACAACTAAATGTCTCTGTAGGTATGAACCCACAAGAAATACTACCAATGACAATGAAATCTCTGATGGCTGATCTAAAGAACATCAAACAAAATCCATTACCATTAGTATCAGCAGAACCTATTGAAGGAAATCTATTGGTATGGCATTGTAATATCATTCCTCCTGTAGAGTCTCCGTATGAAGGAGGTATATTCCATATTGAATTAAAATTCCCTCCATCATATCCAAACAATCCACCATCTGGTGTATTACTGACACCATTCCCTCACCCACATATTCATGATGGTGGTAGAATTTGTCTGGATATTCTATCTGATTTCCAGTCCTATTTCCAAGGCCATCAACAGAGTGGATCAAAAAGTGCTGGTTGGTCATCAGCTTACAGTGTTCAAACTATTCTATTGCAAATTCAGACATTCCTCATTACATTGGATGATGAAGAATCCAGTAATTCACCAATTCAAGAGTTTCTATTAAAAATTCCAAAAGCCATAGAATCATCAAAAAGCTTTAAATGTTCGACATGTTCACATGATGCTTCAACCAATAATATATGGCCACCTCTAAAAGAACTAAAAGACCTTAAAGATCATAACAAGAATTCCATTCAACCATCAAATAACTCACCCTACAATTCACCAAAACTAACTAGTGACCAAGAAAAATCAATAATTAAATTGGACAATAACCAATCAAATAGTAATACCACAAATAATAATAGTAATATTAATAATATTGATCCAAATAACAATAATAGTAATAATAATAATCAAAATAATAACCTACTATTAAAGAATATTAATATGGAAAAATTGGAAAACTATATCAATTCCATAGAGAATGAATTGATTTGCTATCACACTAGAATATCTTATAAAGAAGATATCTTGGGTGTTGGTATCAGTTTGACATTAAAGAAACAAAAAGTGGAAGAAATTAAGACCACTTTGGATCTATTGTCTATAACTGCATTTAGCCAAGGTGTAAGATCAAGTATTCTAAAAGAACAGTTTACACATTGGATACCATTATATTTGACAACCCAACATGGTGAAAGAGGTTGGGAACTTTTAGAATCCAGTATCTCTGATGTTTTCAGATCAAAACAATTCAATCCACAATTGGCATGTACTTTCCTATGTAAATCCATGAATACCATTATTGTTCAAATAATGAATGGTACAGTACATGCCTCTATTAAACTACTTGAGGGTTATTGCTCATTCCATCAGATGTTCTTGGTGCTCATAAAGAAATATCCTCAATTGCTAACAGAGATCAATAAGCAAATCTATGACTTCATTCATATTCCAGAGAAAAGAAATAAGAAATTCACACCAGCACTTGGTGAATTCTTACCTCTTCTAACAGTCTCTGACTACAAATGGTCTGAAGTCTCTCATTCCTACCTCGACGAAAACTTTGCAAGAAATGTATATTGGCTCACAAAGTCTCACCCAGAGTTAGCTGAAACTGAACCTAATCCAATAATTGACAACACCAGAGCACAGTTAACTTTTGATGGAACATTGGTTTCTATTAGACTTTTGATGTTTCATGTCTATTTCCTTCAAAATGTATCTAGGCCAGATGGAATTAGTATTGATGAAATATCTCAACAATATCTAACACTTTTAGGTAGACCATCACCATCTGTTAGGGATAATCTCCAAAAAGCTGTTAAAGAAATAATGAAGGTTACAACTTGGAATGAATTCTTTAACAAAATCAATGTACCAGTTGTAGACCCAGATTCTTTAGTAGTATGGTTGAGAAATTCTGTTGTTTCCTCACTTGATAAAAAGTATCACCTACCACCTAGATCCAAGTTATCTCAAGCCTATAAACAACAACAAAAGTCATTAGTAAAATCTAATAGTAACGAAACAATTGCAACACCCATTAGTAACAGTCCTAGTACTTCATCAAATAGTCTACAAGTACCATTTTCACCAATAATATCAAGATCACCATCACCTAATCGTGCTGGTAATAGTAATAACAACAATATATTAAAATCCAAACAAACACAAACACTACCTCAAACATCCTATGAAGAATATCTGGACACTCCAATGTTCTTATCACCACCTAACAGTTCAGATAGTATTGATAACTTCCAACAAAAAGTAACTTGGTCCAAATCACCTCCATTGTATTCAAATGATTCTGTTACAACACACCAATCACCACCAAAATTTGATTACCAATATAACAACAAAGTTTACCCACCACTATCTGCTGCCTCTTCTGAATATCGACCACAATATAATTTCAATTATAATTATAACCAACCTTTATCACCACCTCCACAAACTAATACTATCTACAATAATAATAATAATAGTAATAACTATAATTATAATGATAATAATAATAATAATAGTAGTAGTCAAGTTATCTGTCCATATTATCCAGTTGGTAAATGTTTTAGAGGCACAAAATGTAAAATGTTTCATGATTTAAATAGTAATTTTTCTTCATATTATAATAATCGATTATCACCAAATCAAAATAATCAAAATAATCAAAATCAATATTATTATAATAATAGAAAATAAAATAATTGAAACTGTTGTTATATATAATAATTATGATAATTAATTGGTTTTTTATATATATTAAAATATATTTTTTTGTTGTTGTTGTAATTTTTGTTGTTGCATTTGTTGTAAATGTTGTTGATGTTGTTGTTGAAAGTGTAAGTATTGTTGTTGTGGTGAAAGGTTACTTCCTCCACCGCCACCAGATGAATTCAATGGTGATACAACGTATTTACCCATAAAATCAAATCCACCATCAAGACTTGATCCTAAACTATCAATAGCCTCATCAGAGAATGTCGCATTATCTCTATTTTTTAATGACTCCTCCTTTAATATTCTATCAAAATGTGGTTTATAATCTAATTTATCAATTTTAAATAAATTTTTAATACAATGTCTGGGTGGTAATTGAGAATTAATATTAATATTTGTTAACCTTTCACCTAAAATTAGAAACACCTACGATAATCTTTCTGTATCTTCAATATTATTATTCCATATACCAATAAGGTTATTGTCATTTGATCTAAATGATACGACAATACCATTAACATTTTCACCTCCATCTATTTGGTCACCTACAAATGCCAACAACTAAACCTATTGTTAGGATCCTCCTTATATCCTATTGCTAAATGAATAGATACATACTAAATCTTCCCACCATTTAGAAGAATAATTCTTTCTTGTCTTTATTACAAATTTACCACCACTTTTATTGGCTTCATCTTCCCACAATGGTTTAATGCCTTCTTTAAAAAAATAAATATCACTTAGAGTTGAAAATTCATCAACTGGTCTAATCATATGACAATAATAACTCCAAAAATCCTCAACCTAAATTATGCAGGTGAATATAAATAGATAAATATCCTAGTTCTTTTTTTAGATTCATATGAAAAAACAGAATGCATAAAAACATACACTCTTAATAGGACCAGATATACATTGAAGTCCCATCATATAATCTGATGTGTTTTTTGGTCTTTTGTTATTACAGTAAAAATAAAATGTATCTTTTAAATAATGTACCATGGTTGTATTTGTTGTTAAGCTATATTATAATAAATAAAAAAAATTAAAAAATAATGATCATCATCCAAAAAAAAAATTTCAAAAAAAATTATTATTTCCAAATCAACTAATCTTATTTAAATTAATTGATTATTATTACTTTAATTAACCATATATTAACTGATTTGAAATGACTTGAGATATTCTAAGAAAATATCAATCTATATTTCGTTTTTTTTTAAAAAAAAATCAATTTTAAAAAATTTTATTTATTATAATAGGTATTAAGAATGTCAAAAACAAGCAAAAAAAGAGCTTTAGAGAGTAGTGATGAAAGTGGCAGTGAATCTGTATCAGATCAAGAAGTTGAGGTAGATTCAGATTCTGGAAAAAAGCAAAAATAAAAAAATGAAGGCAGATGAAACTAGTAAAAGTGAAGAAAAGATTAGAGCCTACTTTGATGTACTAAAAGATGATAAATTAGTTTATAGTGATTATCCAGCACTGTTTAAAACTATAGCAAATCATTTACAAAATGATGTGTTTTTAATGATACAAGGTGAACCATATATTATGGGTGAACTAGAGTTTTACTATAAATCTAAATCACATCCAGACTCATTTACACATTGTGATGATATGCAAAAGGAATCATTTACTTGGTATTTTCATAGAACTGGTAATGTTTATCGTTCTGGTACTTATAAAGGACTTGATATAACATTTGCCACCGACGATCAAACACATGCTGGAATATTGATTAGATCCATATATCCAATTATTAGAAAGGGACATTTTGCACCCAAAATTACTGATGGACCTTCACTATCTGTTGATTTGATATTACATAAAACTGGGTTCTCTAATATTGAATCATTTGTAAAGACTGCTGGTAGATCAGTATTTGATAACACCTATCTTCATTTGAAACTGCAAGAGGAAGTAGATTTGACAGATTATGTTAAAGTGCCAGAGAAATATCAAGTAATGCCAACTGGTCGTGTTGGCTTGACTCTAAAGAGATACTTTATCAATGCAGAATATTTTCTTACTGGTCCTTACAGATTTGTCAGATTCCCAGACAAAATCAAAAAAGGTAAACCTCACATGGTATTAACCATGATTGCCAAAAACGATTCAGCAGATAAAATCAAAAAAGATCTATCAACTACAGCTGCAAGTGTAGAAAATATCAAAAAGCAATACAAAATAGGTAAAACTCTAACATCAAACGAAACCTTCAAAAAAGATCTATCCAAAGATTTATTACCCCAATTATTTGGATATGCCACCACACTTAAATATAAAACAGCTGACGATAAAAACAAAAAAGAAGAGGAAAAGGAGGAGCCTAAAGAAGTAGAAGAGGAAGAAGAAGATGATGAATAAACTATTATTAACATTGTACTTGATTATTACTATTTTTGGTATTATTATATATCTATACAATTTGTTGAGTGAAATATATTTATTTTTTTGAGTGGGTTTTTAGTTTTTTGTTTCTACCCTATTAAATAATGTTCTATTTAAAATGGTTGAAATTCATCTTCATCTTTGTGAGTTTTTGAATAGACTAGAATTAAAGAACTTATAAAAATGAGGATATTTTGAAGCATTAAAGCAATACCAGGCCACTGAGCAGCAGTGTTGGTATTGTGAGGTGGCATAAATACACCTGCCATAATCCAAATGGAGGCAGCTACACATCCAAAACTAATTGCAAAACTGATAAATAACCATATTCTAATCTTATTGACTCCGTCTTCATTTGTCAAAAAGGATGAGGATGAAAGTGATTCTATATGAACTATATTTGACATTACTAATGCCAATGTTGCAAATATACCTGGTAGATAATATATCCATTGAATAGTTGGTCCTTTGTAATCTTCCTCATGATAGAGTCTAGTATTTTCATATACATGTCCATCTATCCAAAGAAACCATGCAACTCCAAACTACATTGGTATATCATTATTCAATAATATTCAATCAACAAACATTGAAGTAAATATTTTGAAATAGATTTAGGTATCAGTATATATTTATGAAATATAAGTTTTGATTGTTTGGGATATTTTTGTAATTTTTTTGCATTAATCTTTAAACATCCAAACAAATGAAATTCTTACAATTAAACCTGCAAATCCTGATAAATACTTCTTATAATGCATTTTTATATCCTATTATATATACAATAAAAAAAGAAAGTGAGAAAGAAAAAAGTGTTGTTGATCACACTTATAAAATTAAATTAAAAAAAAATTTAAAAAAATTGTATTATTTCCTCTCATTCTCGAGAGCCTGAGAAATATGATTTATACAATTAAAAAGAGATATTAATATTATCTTGTTTTAGAACTATATTTATTTCAAATTTAATCTAATTTTGTTGAAATCCCTCCTAAAAAATGATCATTTTTTATAAAATTGCGAAAATTGTATTAATACAATTAAAAGAATATATAGTGACTAGTTATTTTAGATTTTTGAATCAAATTAAAGAATAAATCAATAGGTAATAAAATTCCTCTTAATGAATGGTTGTTTATTCAAAAAAACAACGTAGTTCATTTCATTTGACTCATAATAGAAAAAAAAAACAACTAAACTTTTTTTTTTTTTTTTTTTTTGGATGATCATACTTCTTTTTGAAGGTTTACATTATTACATTTATTTTACACAATAACAAAAATATGAATTTTGATCAAGGAGAAGAAAGAGATGGTGTTAGATTTTCTTGGAATGTATGGCCAACATCAAGAGTTGAAGCCACAAGAAAATTATTAGTACCATTAGGATGCATGTACACACCATTACACCAAAATCCTGAAATTGTTCAAGTGCCATACCCACCTTTACATTGTAAAGGAGGTTGCTCAGCAATTTTAAATCCTTTTTGGTATGTCTTTGATAGAGAATACATAAAAACAAAAAGGAAATTGAAAATATATTTACATTTTTAATAATATAGTACAATAGCACCACCATACAGAACATGGGTATGCCCATTTTGTTTACAACATAATCAATTTCCACCACAATATGCAGGTATTTCAGAACAATCTAGACCAGCAGAATTATTACCAAATGTTACTACTATAGAATATGCATTACCAACTAAAGAATCAGCATTACCAGTCTATTTATTTGTAGTTGATACATGTTTGGCAGATGATGAATTAGCATCACTTATGGATTCATTGACAATGTCGCTGTCATTGATTCCAGAGAACAGTTATGTAGGTTTAGTTACATTTGGGTCAATGGTACAGGTCTATGAATTAGGCTTCACAGCATGTCCTAAATCCTATGTATTCAGAGGTAATGCACCACAAGCATTGAAAGCAGCTACACTTATTGAGAAATTAGGAGCACCTGAGACTATGAATCTCCAGGCCAAGAGATTCTTAGTACCAGTAGGTGAATGTGAGTTCAGTCTCACCTCCATCTTTGAAGAGATTCAAAAAGACCCAATGAGAGTCAGTGGTGATAAACGTCCACCACGTTCAACAGGTATGGCATTTTCAGTTGCCACCTCACTCCTTCAAGCCATTGCACCAAATACAGGTGCTCGTATTATGGCATTCATTGGAGGTGCTGCAACTCATGGTTTGGGTATGGTTGTAGGCGAGGAACTTAAAGAACCAATTCGTTCACATCACGATATCTCTAGAGGAAAATCAAAATACACTAACCAAGCCTATAAATTCTATAAATCCATTGGTGAACAAGCAATCTCCAGTGGACACGCTATTGATATATTTTCATGTTCACTCGATCAAGTAGGTCTCTACGAAATGAGAGAAATGGTTAAACTCACTGGAGGTTTCATGGTATTAGCTGATGGTTTCTCTCATCCAATGTTCCAACAATCATTCCAAAAGATATTTTCCAGAGACCCAGACCACCATTTCAAGATGGGTTACAATGCTGATATTCAGGTTTGCACTAGTCGTTATCTAAAAGTCTGTGGTGGTATTGGTCACATGTCACCAATCCCAGTTCAATCTCAACCCTCAACCTATGTAAGTGAGAATGAAATTGGTCTAGGTGGAACCAGTCATTGGAAGATTGGTGGTCTTGACCAAAACTCAACATTTGCATTCTATTTTGAGATTACAAATCAACATACCAATCCAATTCCACAAGATCAACCAGGTCTCATTCAATTTATCACCTCCTATCAGAATAACCTAGGAAAGAGAATCATGCGTGTTACAACCGTAAAAAGAGAATGGTCAGATCCACAAGCTTCGATCCCATTATTAGCCAATGGATTCGATCAGGAAACATCTGCAGTCTTAATGGCACGTTTGGCAGTATTCAAAGCAGAAACAGACGAATTACCAGATATCACTAAATGGTTGGATAAAATGCTCATTCGTCTTGTCAGTAAATACAGTGAACATAGAAAAGACGATCCATCATCTTTCAATTTGGCTCCCAATTTCTCAATCTATCCACACTTTATGTTCCATCTAAGAAGATCACCATTCTTACAGGCATTCAATAACAGTCCGGATGAATCATCATTCTACAGATTTATGCTCAATAGAGAAAATGTATCAAATTCATTGGTAATGATTCAACCAACTCTAGAGAAATACTCATTTGATGGTCCACCAACCCCAGTTGTCTTATCAGCTACCAGTATCAGTTTCGATACCATTCTACTATTGGACACCTTCTTTTGTGTATTGATTTTCCACGGTGAAAAAATTGCCAAATGGAGAAAGGCAGGTTATGACAAGGAGCCAAATTATGCAAACTTTAAAGATCTCTTATTAGCTCCAAAAATGGATGCATCTCATATTCTAAAAGATCGTTTCCCATATCCACGTTATATAGAATGTGATCAACACTCTGGTGAAGCTCGTTTCCTCTTGGCAACCATTGATCCAAATATCACACACAATAATAATGTACCACAAGATCCTTCTAAAGGTGAGGTTGTATTTACTGAAGATGTTAATTTACATGAATTTTTAAATCATCTAAAGAAATATGCTGTTCAATCTTAAAATAATTTTTGATAATAACAAAAAAAAAGAATAGAAATAAATACTTGTTGTCCATTTTATTCATAACTTTTAATTTCTTTTGATCAGAACCATTTATCTATAATTACATGTTTCATGTGGTAAACATAATGAATACTTTAGTGTATTGGTAATGGTTCTGAATTCAGAAATATCAGTTACATCAATATTGTCTTTGGAAACCAAATTATTAACTGATGTATTTTAAAACTATAGTTTTTATCAAAAGTAAATCTTCCTGGTGTTAATTAAATTATAGGTATCAATGTTTGATTGGAACCATTTCTCATTTCCTTTTGTTTTGTAAAAATTTGGTTTAATGAGATAACCATAACTTTCAAATCGATTTTGAATTTCATTGTTTGGTATATAGAAATTAGTCAGTCTATTCATGATTTTAGAATTAGATAATAAATTTTCATATTGTAAATCATGTTTTGGTTTGTCATATTTACCTCCTTCAGGTAAATAAAGAGATATCAGAGTTTTGTTAGTTGTTAATATTTCGAAATAGGCATCAAAGAAGTTATATGACTTATCTTGTATTGGAAAATACATTATCTTCAGTTTAAGAAGATTTTTGTTTTTGGAGATTGAGGAAACTATATTTTTAATTTGTGAATCTAAACAGTGAATAACCCCCACGTTGAGTTTGGTAATTGTTGGATGATTAAATGTAGTTATCTGTGAAAAGAACATATTGGAGACTGTCAAACTTGTCAGGTTATTATTGTTTTTCAGTGCATTTTCAATGATAGAATACTCTGTTAGTTGAAATTTAGGACTTAAATTCAAATTAAGAACTAGTGTACGCATTTTAACAAGATTCAATGAAACTAGACCTTGAATAAATGCCTGTGATTGTGTAGGGAGGGGTTCAAAAGAGTCAAACCCGCAAATTGAAACTGAAATCAAATTTGAAAAATCATATTCTTCAATGGGAAACACTGATTTATAATATGATCCGTAAATGTAGAAGTTTTCTAGATGGGTGAAATTGTAGTTTATCACATTGGATAGTTTCTCCTTATATTCAATACCATTATTATTGGTGATATACTCTCCATTGTGGAAATGCATTATTTTAGTACTGGGGCTATTAACTTTTTGGAACATTTCCTCTTTGGATTGACAGTAGTAATTGATGAATTTAATATTAACGATTCTAGATTTGGTTTTAGATAGAAGGTTTAAATAGGATTTCAAATAGACTGACTGATTTTGATTTATCTCTAGAAGATCTAATTTTAGAGGTAACAATGCAAGTTTATCAAGCATTTCACTATTCATTTGAGTGGTCCAATTTGGAATTGATAGTTTAATATATTCCAAATTTTCACATTTCTCTAGTATTTGTTCGAGCGATTTGAAATCTAAATATGCTCCAATTAGATTTAGTGATTTCAGATTCTGGTTCCCATTGTTCAGTGAAAACCCATTATGATTTAAATTCAGTTCAATTACTTTGATATTTATAGAATAAAAGATACTCTGACTGAACAGAGTCTCATATGTACTATTATCTGTAATTACATGTTTCATATATGGTAAACATAATGAATACTTTACTGTCTGTGAAATGGGAAATTGTTTTACCATACCAAATTCCTTGAGAGGAATAAAAAATCTTAGTGTATTGATATTGGTGAATTCAGAAATATCAGTTACATTAGTGACTTCCAATGTTCTAATATTTTCTTTGGAAACCAAATTGGAAGCTGATGTATTTTTTGATATTGAATATTCCCCATTGAACTTTATTCCAAATTTATGTGCTTGTTTTATTACTTTATGAGAGATTTTAGATTCAGAGTCAATGTAAAATGAGTATCTAACATTTAACTTTGGAAGTACTGATCTATTCCACTCTTTAGATATTAGTGTGAATTTCTTAATAAAATACCATAACCGAATAGTATTTTTACAAAAAGATAATAGGTAATCTAAAATCTCTTTTATAATTATCAATGGCAATTTCATTTGCTGATGTCAATTCACAAAAAATTTAAAAAAAAACATAGTTTTTATTAATAATTATCATTATAAATCTTTTTGGTGTCAATTAAATTGCATCGATCAATAAATATGGGCATCTTTTTTGATCGGAACCATTTCTCATTTCCTTTTGGTTTGTAAAAATTTGGGTTAATGAGATAACCATAACTTTCAAATCGATTTTGAATTTCAATGTTTGGTATAAATAAATTAGTCAGTCTATTCATGATTTTAGAATTAGATAATAAATTTTCATATTGTAAATCATGTTTTGGTTTGTCATATTTACCTCTTACAGGTAAGTAAAGAGATGTCAGAGTTTTGTTAGTTGTTAATATTTCGAAATAGGCATCAAAGAAGTTATATGACTTATCTTGTACTGGAATATCCATAATCTTCAGTTTAAGAAGATTTTTGTTTTTGGAAATTGAGGAAACTATATTTTTAATTTGTGAATCTATACAATGAACAATACTAACGTTGAGTTTGGTAATTGTTGGATGATTAAATGTAGTTATCTGTGAAAAGAACATATTGGAGACTGTCAAACTTGTCAGGTTATTATTGTTTTTCAGTGCATTTTCAATGATAGAATACTCTGTAAGTTGAAATTTAGGACTTAAATTCAAATCTAGAACTAGTGTACGCATTTTAACAAGATTCAATGAAACTAGACCTTGAATGAATGTTTGTGATTGTGTATGGAGGGGTTCAAAAGAGTCAAACCCGCAAATTGAAACTGAAATCAAATTAGAAAAATCATATTCTTCAATGGGAAACACTGATTTATAATATGATCCGTAAATGTAGAAGTTTTCTAGATGGGTGAAATTGTAGTTTATCACATTGGATAGTTTCTCCTTATATTCAATACCATTATTATTGGCGATATACTCTCCATTGTGGAAATACATTATTTTGGTATTAGGGCTACTAACTTTTTGGAACATTTCCTCTCTTGATTGACAGTAGTAATTGATGAATTTAATATCAACAATTCTAGATTTGGTTTTAGACAGAAGGTTTAAATAGGATTTCAAATAGACTGACTGATTTTGATTTATCTCTAGAAGATCTAATTTTAGAGGTAACAATGCAAGTTTATCAAGCAATTCACTATTCATTTGAGTGGTCCAATTTGGAATTGATAGTTTAATATATTCCAAATTTTCACATTTCTCTAGTATTTGTTCGAGTGATTTGAAATCTAAATATGCTCCAATTAGATATAGTGATTTCAGATTCTGGTTCCCATTGTTCAGTGAAAACCCATTATGATTTAAATTAAGTTCAAATGCATTGATATTTATAGAATAAAAGATACTCTGATTGAACAGAGTCTCATATGTACTATTATCTGTAATTACATGTTTCATATATGGTAAACATAATGAATACTTTACTGTCTGTGAAATGGGGAATTGTTTTACCATACCAAATTCCTTGAGAGGAATAAAAAACCTTAGTGTATTGATATTGGTGAATTCAGAAATATCAGTTACATTAGAGACTTCCAATGTTCTAATATTTTCTTTGGAAACCAAATTGGTAGCTGATGTATTTTTTGATATTGAATATTCCCCATTGAATTTTATTCCAAATTTATGTGCTTGTTTTATTACTTTATGAGAGATTTTAGATTCAGAGTCAATGTAAAAAGAATATCTAACATTTAACTTTGGAAGTACTGATCTATTCCACTCTTTAGATATTAGTGTGAATTTTTTAATAAAATACCACAACCGAATAGTATTTTTACAAAAAGATAATAGGTAATCTAAAATCTCTTTTATAATTATCAATGGCAATTTCATTTATGATAAAAAAAAAAAAAAAATAATTTATTTACACCAATTCATCAAATATTGGATCGGAAATTATATCAACATGAATTTCAGATTGTGAGTCGTTTGAATATTGAGCTAAACCATTGAATTCCACATTTTTACCATTCAGATTAGATATAATATCAGTGTATTCATTAACTAAGGAATACTCTAATGGAAATATAAATAATTCCTGGCAATATATATTACCAATCTGTGTATAAATATTAGTTAATATATTTCTTTTTTCATTTAAATTTGTATTTATAATTACCTTTAATTTTATAAACTTTTCTTGATATGAACAAATCAATTGTAGTTCAATCATAAGGTCACTAGAAACCAATTTTCTACATTTTCTACAAAATGTTGCATCACCATTGGCAGCCAAAGGTATATAATCATTTTGAAATTTAGAAACTGGACTTGAACATTGGCTGCAACCTCTATATATACAATCATTGGTTTCAACATGAGTGACTTTAGCTCTAAATCTGCTAATAAATTGATAGTTTTTATATATATTATCATTTAGGGGATTTAGAAATGAATGAATTGGTAATTGATCTTTTAGTATACCAATTGATAATTTCACTTCTGCTCCTACTGATGGTTGATAAATTTGCATTTGTTGTTGTTGTTGTTGTTGTTGTTGATTTTTAGAAACCATTGAAAATTCATCAACTAAAAGTATAGTTGAACTTGGAATTTGTGGTGGTTGTATTACTAAATGTTGTAAAGTCCAATGATCTCCAATGAATATTTGCTTATAATATTGTTTATCTCTAAACTCTACACCAATTGTATTTAGATTATTATTATTACTATTTACATCTAATACAAATATAAAAAATGATTTTGAATTACTGGATAATGGTTGAATGTACACTACTACACCAACAATAGATACTCTATTTACCAATGAGTAGCTATTGTTTAAAAGAAGTTCCAATGTTTTTTGTACTGATTGTACTGGAATAGGTTGATAATACATTGTAAAACTTGGGTTTGGTGTAGGACACAAATAAAAACTACTGTTTTCCTTTACTCTTAGAACAGTTAGATTAAACTGTTGTTGTTGTTGAAAATCTATAGGAATATAGTGATTTAAAAATGAACAAAACCCAATAGACAGCTGATTGGTATTACGAATAAATTGTAAATCCTGAAATAGACATTCACAAAATACATCACCACCTGCAATATCCTTCCATCTGTGTGAATACTGATTTGGAATTTGAATCTCTGCTACAAATCCTTGAAAATTTGCAACATAAATTGACATTATTATACCATCATCATTTTGATTGTTTACCATATTTTTAGTCTTTTCTTTTATACTCTTTAGACCACTAATATTTGAATTACTGTTACTATCAGCATTATGTTTTATAAAACATTGTAAAATTATTGCATTTAGATTTATATCTATTAAGTTTTGATTTAAATCTTCTAATTGTGTAGTTTCCATTTTTGAAATAATTTCTAATATATCTTCTGTTGATTTACTATTATTATTATTGTTTGATTGTTGATGTTGTTGGTTATATAACTGTACAGTTGAAATTTCAATTTTTTCAGATTGATTATATTGGTGTACTGATTCTATAGAATTGTCTTTTAAGATATCAGGTTGATTTTGACTGGGTAAAGGTTTTGTAATGTGAGAATAAATAATAACTTGTTTCTGATTAGTAGCACTAACCAAATGCCAATACTCAATCAACAGACAACTATAGAGCTCTAATTTCAATTCAGTTTTGGTAGACATTGAAAAGAGTACTGTAACCAATTGAGTACCAGTTAGAGTTGGATTTGGTAACTGATTAGGCCAATTACTACAAATACATTGACAAACATAGACATGTGGTTGAATGAGTGATGGTGTTTGTACAATTTTTACCATTAATTCCACTGTATAATGATTGGCAATAGGTGTTACCAATGACTGACACTGAGATGATATAGCATTTCTTCTCTGATACAAATCATAATTAAACTTCTCCTTATTCAATAATTTCGCTAATCTCTCTGATAAACCACCTCTAACTGTTATTTTCTTTCTACCTTGTTTTAATAGTTTAGTTACACTACTAGTTACTGTATTGGAACTAGAATTATGTGAATTCGAGTTTATTATAGAATCTGATAAATTATCCAACCATTTTGATTTTAGTGGTCTATTACTATTATTATCTTGTTGGAAATTAATAGGTGGTATATTGTCACCATCAATATCATTATCATCATCATCATCGTTCATATTTATATCATCATCCTTTAGAATATTTCTAGATTTCCATATTGGTTCATCAGTTTGTTGTTCGTCATCAATTTCCTCTCTTACATATCTATATTTTGAAGAGTTTGGTGACCGTCTACTAACATCTTTAAATGTTGGTGGAGGAGGTGATAAATCAACCTGAACTGGATCTTGTTGCTTCTGATGTGTAAATGTTATATGTTCATCATCATTATCATCTTCTATTGATTCAATAGTAGATTGTTTTACAATTACAACTTTTTTCTCTTCTTTAATCTCATCTTTTTTCGTTGGTTGTATAACAACATGACTTTCATGTGCTTGTACTTCTTCATCTTCAATCTCTTCATAATTTATCTGTTGTTGTAGTATATTATTAATTGATAAATTACTACTACTTCTAATGATATTTTGTATAGGTTGAATAGGAAGAGGGTTTGTAGGCTGTGCAGAAGAAGAAGTTGAATAATAATGTTGTGAAAGTGTTGATCTTTGGGACTGAAGTTGCTGTGGTGGTTGTTGTTGTTGTTGTTGGTCATTTACTAACTGTGTCAGAGGTTGGTCATCACTATTCATTCTTGAAAGTAATGTTGTCTGTGTTGGTTGTTTTAATAGTGACCCAAGGTATTTTTGATCTTGTTTAAATAGATTTGATTTATTCCTCAAAAAAGGATATACAGAACCAACACCTTTTTGGTTATTTATAAATGCTGTTTTATCTAATCTACTACCAATGTTACTATTATTATTTTTAATATTATCATTCTGTTGATGTAAATCTTGAGTTGGTGTAAAATTTGAACTACTATTGTAACTGTGTGGTATTGAATCATCATTATCTACAATATCATCTTCTAATTGTCTTTTTTTACTTTTTACAAAGACAACAGTTGGTACAGGTGATGAACTAACTGGAAATGATAACTTTGCTTTCGTTGGTGTATTATGTGATATAACTGGTTTCTTACTAACAATGGTGTTGTTATTGTTATCTTTAATTGGTGAATTTAATTTTTGTTTAAATTCTTGGAATGCATTATTACCTTTATGTTGTTCCTGTTCTCTTTTCTTTAAATTTATTTGTTGTTGTTCATATGCATTCCATGCAAATGAATCTGAATTATTATGTTGTTGATTTTGTTGTTTGTTTATAAATGGTGATTTTGGTTTTTGTACTTTTTGTTGTTGCACATCATCAATTTCATCTTTAACAATTTCATTTACATTATCAACAGTATTGATATTATTACTAGTTAATTTTGAAAATACATTGTAAGCAGTATCTTGATTATCTCTAGTTGGTTGTTGTTGTTTAAATTTTCTAAATTTATTAGAAAAAGAATCTGTCATTTTATATATTTATTTTATCATAGTTTTAAAAATGAATCTATTTTTTTAAATTTTCACTCATTTTTGCAATTTTTCGAAGAAACACCTCATGAGTCCGCAGATACATTAGCGTCTACATTCAAAATTTAAATTATATCCTACAGCCTATGAAGATCTTTCCATATATTTTAATATACATGTACTAATAGTTTATTTTGAGAATAGTATATTCAATGTATAAATAGTAATGAATCAACTAACTATTAAAAGGATAATTTCATAGGAAAGAACCATTTTATCATTGATCACATGAATAAATTCAACTGATTATTTTAATATAATTTGATCCACTTCTCCGCCTTGATAATAAATATTATAGGTTTTAAAATCAGTTGAATATGTGATGATACATAAGTTGGGATCAACAACTTTTGGTGCATTATTCTGGTACAACATTTCAGATGAAAAGTCAATGACTATCCATTCTTTAATCATTGTATCCATCAATGGAACATATATACCCATGTTTGTGGCATTATTATCAAATCTAGATGTAGAAATGGTTTTGATTGTCTTGAATCTATTCAAGTGTTCATCTGTACCTATTCCTTCTGATAAGAGCTCTATTCCCCAATTATAAGGTCGCTCAACATAGAAATCAATCATTCCTCCAGCGTTTGGGATTACAGTGTTTCCTAAAAGATTTGAGAATGAACAATATAATTCCATTTGCCAAATACTTTCAACAGGTTGTACAAATTCCTTAAGATTTCTCCAAAAACACTTAAAACAATCAAGGTCAGAATTGTAAATGGCTTGAAGTTCGTCCATTATCAGATAAACAGGATATTCAAATGATACTCTCAACCATTCATAAAATTCCAACCCTGTGTTTTCCTTCCAAAGTTTTTTAAATGAATCATTACTATAACCATCGAGCCAAATATAAGAAATTCTTCTGACATAATGTTTTCTTTTTTCATCTTTAAACTTGTCATTCAAATATTCTTCTAACAATTGGCCAATCGAGGTTTTACCGTAAATGGTGGAGATTTAATAAATACAATTATATATTTTTTCATTTCTTCAAAAATATTTTGACATAGATTGGTTCTTTTAATAACCAATTTAACTCCCTTAATGCCTTCACATCTGGTACTGTCTTCTACAGTTGAATGAAAATAAATTGAATTGTAGTTTATTTTACAAATATATTAGTATCAAAGTATAAAAAGTGTTAATGTATATTCTATTAATAGTTTTTTGTATGTTACTAAAATTACTACCTGTACTAGATGTAGTAGTAGTTTCGGATGTTTTATTATTCTTAGTATTTGTATTCATTGTTGAATGAAAATAAACTTAAAAATTTCTTAATTTGATTAAATCTCAAAATCAAGAATCATATTCTATACCCACTTTTAGAGAATCTTTTTAAATATTTAATTATAATATCAAATTAGGTTTTAAAACATGAATGACGAAAATAGTTAACTATAGGTTCTAAAATTTTAGTTTTATTGAAAATTTGATCCCAGGGTTACTAAATGTAAAAAATACTTTAAATCCTATATATTAAAGTATCAGCTAACATTTACAACAAATCCAATAAAATTTCAGTGTGGAAAAATAATTGTAAATTTAGGTGCCAAACAGCACTTTTACCATAAAAATAAAATACCTATTGATTAATAATAATAAAATGAGAATAGCAAGTCCGAAAGATTTCCAATTAACCCTTTTCTAATTTTCTAAAAACATTTATTTTTAAAAAACACTTCATTTCCAATTTATCTTTTTTTTATCATTTAGTCTAATAATATTTTTAATTTTTCTTTAAGGTTTTTTATATTGGAAAGAAACAATAATGACATAAAAAAAACAAAAATTTACAATGGCTTTTGTTTTGTGAGTTTCAGTGAATTTAAAATCAATATTATTTTTTATCATAGTTTTTGAATTAAAGTACAGATAATATTAATATATTAATATATTAATGTGAAGATCTTTAAGAATTTTTTGAATTATGAAAATATATTAGAAATCTTTGTTCCTACTTTAAATTTCATTTAATACTAATGAACAGATATTATACTTTAAATTAGAATGTAATCAAAATAAATATTTATTTTTTTGATACACCGATTGTTTTAACATATTGTCAATAAGTTCAATTTCTTGCTTCATCCCCCACATTTATAAAACAGCTAATGTGCTTTTATCAACTCTATCTATATCTATTTAGATAATTTCATTCTCTTCTCCTCAGCCTCAGCATTAACAGGATCCAACAAACAAAGTCATTACAGTTCAGCCAATCTATTATTGGATCATTTGGCAGAATTCAATTTCCAGTGCTCAAACAATAATTTTGTAAAGATGTATTACAATGGAAAAATGTTGAGAAATATATTAGAACATTTAATTTCCAAACCAGACCAAATCCATCAATTACTTAACCTCATAGATTTCACCAACATCAATGATAGTGTTAAATCCAAAGTATTTCAAATGATATCACAACTCCTATCAATTGAACAAAACTCAACCCAGATATCAAATTGAAAGATTATGGAATTGATTCACTCATGACAACTCAACTCAAAATCAATTGAAGACACTTATGAACAAACCAGAAACCAATTCACTCACATTCAATTGATTTCAAATTTCCCCAATTCTATTGCTCAAAAAATTTCATACATAATTAATAAATATAAATATAAGTACATTATTTTTATAAATTTTTATTTGTTTCAAGGATTACTATATATATATACAAGTAGGATTTGATTTTGAAATTTTTATTTGAATAGTTTTGAAATTTTTTTATGAATTAAAAAAAATATCTTTATCGCTTAACAAAATGATTTTAATTTTTCACAAGTATGATTATTTTGTTTTGTAATACCAAGCTATGGTTTTGAAAGTTGTATTCTTTTTATTTTTGCTATTATTAACATATGTTGACTCTCAACACTGTTTAGACCATAGAAATGATATCAATACTAAATATCAATGGTCTTTTTATTATTCCGATAGACCTTCAAAACTAACATTTAGTTTCTCATATGATGGAGGTAAAATTAACGTATGTGTATTTAAAATTAAAAAAATAGATACATTGATGATTAATTATTAATATTTCTCAGTCAGAAAGACAAACCAAAAACAATTATAAGAAATTATTTAAAACAATTAAAGATTCAGATATGATTGCTTTTCTATTTTCAGAACAAGGAGGAACTTCTGACTATGCTCATCACAAAGTATATATTTTATAACCTATTTAAAATTTTAATGTTCTAATTTCAAATAATAGAGTTTTTTAGTTTTAAATAAGGATTATAAATCAGGATTTGTACTTTTGCACACATATCCTGATTTACACAACTCATTTATTCGTGATGAAGAGACTACAATGTCACACACCCAACATATGATTTGCATAAGTTTAAATAGTAAAGAAGGTTTGTTTACTACTCTAGAAACTCTAAATTTTACAATATATTTATAATTCTTTAGATGTAGATACTATACTAGATATGTATGAAAAAATTCAACCTTTTTTAGTATATAAATTTGAAGGTAGTAGTTATGATGATTATACAAATAAGAAAACAGATCGACCTAATTTTCCTATTTCATTGCCTTGGAGTTTTCAAGATGATGTATATTGTTTTGGAGGAATATTTGGTGATGATACCTCAACAAAAACAGATGCAACAGAGGTTACAAAAGATTTATTAGCCTTAAATAAAGCAAAGTTTGATGCATGCTTTAAAAATATTGAAAGAAACTTAGCTGGTTTTCAATTTTATGCAACCGGTATGTTATTATATACAACTGTTTACGATATAATTTAATATTAACTTTAAGTTAGTTTCTCAAAGAAAACTAAAGAAACTTAGAGGTGAGAACACTGTTAGAGAATTTGGGGTTGATTCTTGGTGGAAATTAACAAGAAAATTAGAAGAACAATTTTTTATGATATCACATGTAAGTTATGATTAGAAGCAATATACAAATTTTAATATTACTGATTTTAAGATCTTAAATTAGGTTCATCCAGATAAAGGCTTCGGTTCAATATATTCAAAAGAAATTTCGATTCAAAATATAGTTTGGGATTATGGAAATTCTGAAGCTAGTGAAGGATACCATCATGATAAAATAGCTTTTAGTAAAAAGAAGGATTCAAAGTTGGTTTGTCTGGGTGATGGAAATAGAGATTATACTCAAAACTCTAGATCTGGTTTTATTGTAAATATATATTTATACTATGTATTAACTTAATATTTGAATTCAAATTAATATTTTATCGATTATAATATAGGGTTGTATATCGAATGAACCTATTCACACATTTTTTACTGGAAAAAATAGGATCTATCTAAATGAAGAATATATGATATTGGATGAAACCACAGAAGATGATTTGTTTCCAATAGATGCAAATTATATAGCTTCCAGAAGGAAATTCATTTATAATTTATCAACAGTTAACAAAGTTAAACCCAAGAAAAGACAGTTAGGTGAAGAAAAAACTCTTCCTAGTCTGGCTGATCCAACTTTAGATAAACATCTTAAACTTTCTGATGGTTCAACAGTTGAAGTAAGAACTGCTTTGAGAAGTTTTATAATAGATTTTGAAAAAGAACCATTAGGAAAGGAAATTGAATCCAAAGAAGTATGTGTATTGATAGTGTATTGGTATAATCTATTTTACTGATTCTATATTTTATATAGGCAACACCCAACAGATTACATTGTGTACAAAAATGTTTAGTTGCTAAAAGTAAAAAATATAGGGAATATAAAGATGGAGTTAGAATAGAATGTACAACTCCTAGGAAACAGGGTGGTTGTGGATCGATAGCAGTTGATAACTTTTCTTTAGAAGTTGATGACGTTACAAAAGGTTCTATCAATACTAAACTCATAGAATTGTTAGAATACATGTACAAAAACAAATTAATTTCAGATGGACAAATAATTGCAAGATATGAGAAACATTTAGAAGAGGATGCAGAAGAATCCAAAAAAGTAGTAAAAAAACATAAAATTAAATAATAATAGTTGGGGTCCTGTCAACGCAACAATGTTTCTGATAAATCTGATATCCAAAGTGTTATCTATATCCATTTGAAACAAAACATACGAATATTTAATTATTTAAATTAATTCATTATCACTATTATTATAATTCATTTCCATATTATTATTATTATTATTATTATTATTATTATTATTATTATTATTTTGTTTAAGATGATTTGCTTTATAATTTTTAATATCGATTAAAATTGTGACAGCGTGTCCAATGTTATAATTAACACTATTTGCTATCCATTCAATTACAAATCCATCAATATATTTTTCAAAAAGTTCTTTGAGTTCTGAAATGATATCTGGTGTTTCCAGTTTTTTCATTAGTGGTGGAAGTGGTACTACAAAATTACAACTATTATTAATTGTATTGTTTTGTGCAATACTTGGATAATTTGGTTGTAGGGTGGAGCTTGATATTAATTGACCAACATTAGTCATGTTATTTGTCACAGATCTTCCCATTTTTTGTGTAAATTGTGGTTGGTTTTGTTGTAGTGGAGTTATATATGGTGGTTGTCGCAATTGTTGATTTGGTAGCTTATTCTGAAGTTGTTGTTGTTGCTGGATACTAACTTGTTGTAGTAGTTGTTGTGCTTGTTGTTGTGGTGGCGATAGTGGTTGTAGTAGTGGTTGTTGTTGTGTTTGTATTGGGATTGATGAATGCAATGGATAGATATTTTGTTGTAGTTGAAGAGGTTCAGTTGTACCAGGTAATTTATAAACCAAGTTCATCATTACGCTAGGTTTTGATTTTGATATATTCATAAATTTATCTAGTTTGATATTATAATCTTCTTTTGAAGTGCTACTATCATAAATTTTCTTTTCTAAACTTTGAGAAAATTTAAATGCTTTTTCAATATTCTCAACAAATAATGATTGATTTCTTATTATCATAAAACTATAGTTTGCAAATAGTATTAGATATAAATTAAAGATATATTTTATAAAGGTACTTACAATTGTATACAAAAATTCAGTCTATCTGAAAAATCAATTAGATTTGATTTCATAGACTCCCCATTAATACCCTCACTATTCATAAATTCTGAAATGACATTATCTTCATCTGTTTTTGGTCTTTTGAATGTTGATGGTTCCATCTTAAAAAAAAAGCAAGTTAAGAATTTAAAAACAAAATATCATCTAAAATATATACTTTTTTCTTCAGAAACCTTTTTTATTTTTTTTAGTTTGCATTACTTCATTGTACCTACAATAAAATGACTGATGTTCAAATGACTGAAATTTTTGAAGATGATGTTTTTGCATTCATACCTTCAACTCCAATTGACAAAGATTCAAGAGATAAATTATCTGATTTAATTGAAGAATTGGGTGGAACCATTTCTAGAAATATAACAAAAAAAGTAAGTGATGTATCTATACTCTTATTGGCCATGTTACTTATAGTTTACCATATTATATACAGACTACAATAGTGATTTGTGATGAATTTAAAGATAATCAAAGTGATATTGAAAAAGCACAAAAAATTAATAGTAATTTGAAGATTGTAAAGTCGATCTATTTGGATGAATGTAAAACTAAACAGACAAAGTTAGAACTTTCTACCTACATACTTGAGAATCCAAATAATAAGAATAAAAGAAAATTGGATGATAATGAAGATGGTGTCACTCAAAATGGAGATAATGATGATAATCACCAACCACAACAGAAAAAAGTAGTAAAAGTCGATCATTTCACTGAAGGTAGTGTATGGCATGGTAATTTAATCTATAAATCTGAAGATCACTATCCATTCTATATGACATTGTTGAAATATAATGATGATTCAACTATAGAAGGTTCAATAGAGTGGCCTGATTACGAAAATGCTATAACTAGATTTAAAGGTCATGTCGAACAACCTGATAAAATTCAATGGGAGGAATTTGAATTTATTAAAGAATCTGATCAGATTGAATTACCAATGAAATATGAAGCTACACTCACAATGATTGGTAAAGAGAAGAAACCAGCTTTGAAAGGTCGTCTTGTATATGACCCTGTAACTCAAAAAGAGAGTTATGAAGACAGTGATCTACAAGCTGATTTTACCATTCTCAAACAGAAACAAACAGCATATACTCCTTCCACTACAGTATTGGCAGCTTCTACATCATCATTAAACAATTCAACTGCATCTGTAACACCACCACCTACCACCACACCACTAGAATTGCCATGGCTATTACCAATTATGAGACCTATGGAAGGTGTAATGTACAAAGATTATCCATTTAATTATAAAATCACCAAAAGACCAAAAGAATCAGAATTGGAGGGTGTTATTGAATGGAATGAATTTAATACAAAAACTAGATTCAAAGGTAGCATAGATAAAGAGGATGTAACATTTAAAGAGCATGAAATTATCTCTGGTGATGGCGTGGAATTACCTGTCGACTATAAAGGTAAACTCAATCAAGATCAAACTGAAATCAAAGGAACTTATGATTATGGTACTTTTACATTAACACAAATATAATATTGTAAAATAAACTATTCTTCAATCTTAGTTTTCATTCTTCTATACAAATTTATATGTATGCTTTTTGTTTTTGGAGGTTTTAAATACTTTTTTATTATAATAGTGAAAAAAAAGATTATATATATATATGTACATATCTTTTAACTAATTAAAATTGTTTAAAAAGTAATGTATAGTACTATCTTCTTTTAAACATTCTTGTATGTTGCAGATCACTGTTAATGGTGAAACACCCCTGACGTAGATAATATTCTTTACTGGGATTCACACCACTGTCACTATCAAAATTATTACTTTTACTTAATATGATTTGATTAGTCTGTGGCAGCAACATAATCTTCTTTTTATTAAAACAATAATAAATATTAAAAGTATTAAAAGTTATATTACATCTGTGTACGAAAATATGTGGATCATCTATGCTAAAATATACAAATAATGACCATAAAAATGCTATTGTTGTTATAATTGGTGGTATGTAAATTAAAAAATACTCTGTAAATGTAAATTTCTTTTGTATTGAAAGAGAAAAAAAAAAGTAAACACAGTCCGTTAGTTTTCCTATAACACACCATAATGTTTCATTGTATTGTTAATGCCTACTATAGTTGAAATTTGCTGTGATTTAAATTTTAGTATGCCCCATATATAGGATACTATTGTCAATACGAATATTGCTAAACTCAATTTTATATATTTCTTTTTCTCTAAAAATAATCTAGAGATTGTGTTGTTTAAACTGGTTTCAAGTATATAAATGTCTTTTAATTGTGTATATTTATCTAGTGACATGTTTTAATGTGTATATAACTAGAATATTGATAAAATATTTAAAAAAAAATATAGCAATTCTTTCTTGTTGTTTTTGGATCAATTAAAATATTGGCATGTCGATTGATCAGAGCGCAACTAAATAAAAAAAAATTTACAAAAAAAATCAAACACATCCAAAACATCTAAATTTTCAATTTTTAATATTTTATAACATTTTTTTTTCATGTTCAGGTAGAGATTGATATCTATGGATTTATAGAAGAAAAAGAGATGTCAAACAATAACAATAATAATATTAGAAAAAGTTCGAGTGAACATGATATAGATTTATATTCATTGACATCTAGTCTATCAACTATATCAGATTTTACAAAATTGGTATCGGCTAGAAAGAATACTATTTCATTTCAACCGACAACTACAGGACAACAGGTTATAAATAAATCTCTATCTTTTTTCTCTGAGAAAACACCAGAGGAGATTGACCATGAGAATCTAATTATATCTCAATTAGATAAAGAATATTTTGAAGAAGAGTTTGATAGTGGATATATACTCAATCAGATACCATCAGATTCAAATATTGATTTAATAGATCAACTCACTGTAAAGATATCAACATTTCATGAGGTTGTAGATTCAAGATTTAATGATTTAATTAGAAAATCTTATAATGGTTTTGGTATGTATATGGCATCGATATTAAAATAAAAAATAGAGAAAAGAAGTGGTATTCTAATATATTATATTGTAGTACAAGGAATGTCACAAGTTTATGAAATTGAGAAGGATCTTACACATTCAGCAGTAATGTGTCAGTCTGGTAAAAGTTATTTATCAAGTGTTAGTAGGAATCTGACATCATATGGATTTATAATTCTAGCAAAACATCGTACTAGACAAGTTAGTAAATTCATTTTGGAAGAGATGAATAAATTTAGAGAGATTGGACAGGTTTCAAATAGAATAGATACATTGATGAATAATAATGAATTTTCATCTGCGTTGGTCCTGATGAATCAATGGGATTCCGTTATTGGAAACTATCAGAAATATCATTGTATTCGAGAGTTGGCACAGAGATTTCATTCAACTACCAAGGTCATAATAGACCGTATCGATTGTAGTTTTTTGGAGGTTTGTCATCAATTTCAGAGAAAACAGTTTGAGAATATCATTGATGGCTATGTAAAACTAAACCAATCCATAAGATTTCGAGATAAAATTCATCAGAATTTTATACTAAATATAGAAGACCACAGTAAGAAGATTCTAAAAACTCATTTACAATTGTCTCATCAGAGACCTGAGGAACTGGGTACAATGAAGTTTATAGACATGTGTAAACTACTAAAAGAAGATCAATATGTAACTTCACTGTTGGCAATCCTAGAACACCTCTCCGATCTGATGTTTAGTCATTACCAAATGAAAAACTGTGTATTGGAACTCTATCATTCCGGAATGGTAGAATCCAATCCACAAGAGGCTGCATTCTATTTAGATATCTTTAAATTAATGTGTACCAATAGAAAACCAATGTGGAATACTATACAGAACCAAGTTAAACATCTTCTATCAGCTTTTAATCCAAAATTTAAGATAGAAGAGTTTCTACAAGTTTTAGAATCCATTAATCAATTTATTCAAGTTGGTAGAGAATTCTCTCAAGAGGAAGCAAACCTCCTACGAATGGTAATGAAAGAGAAATCTCTAGCCTATTTTGAACATTTTCACAAAGATCGTATTGAAGATCTAAAAACAATGTTAGAAAATGAAATGTGGCATAAAGTACCTTTACCAAATAATTTCTCAGTTTTGGATATAAAAGAATTTGGTATTGTAATTCAAAATACCAATCATAATAATAGTAATAATAACCATAATAATAATAATATAGTAACAGAAAAACCAATATTATCACCATTTTTAACATTAAATAATTTAGAGAATCAAAAAACTAGTTTGGAATTAAAAGATCATAATATAGAATTTTTAAATCAATTTAAAGAGAATGGTAACCCCTTTTCAATTAAATTAAAATCAAAAAAAACTTTATCACAATTTTCAAATATTACTGATGATCAATTAAATAATAATAATAGTAATTCTAATAATAATAATAATAATTCAAATAATCAATCATCACCATTAATATCATCAACAACTATTAATGTTATTAGATTAATTGGAAAATATTTACAAATGATGAAGATTTTAAATACTTTATCCTATCCTATATTCACTGCCATTTCACAACTATTGGAATATTATGTCTACAGTATATATGGTAACTTTTTTAATGAAACAACTCAACAACAACAACAATTTGATAATAATAATAATATAAATCCCATGTTGAAAAAGACAATGACTAGATTGAAACAAAAGTTTAATCATCATCCAAGTTCTAGTAATACTCCAACTATATTACAAACCTCATCCTCTCTGCTTTCCAGTACGAATATCTTCCAAAATAAGCTAACTGCATCTCCCCTATCTTTGAGATCCTCTAGTAATATTATAAATAACAGTGGTAGTAATAGTTCAAATAAGGACTCGGATTCTAAAGATGGATCAAAATCTCCAGGTTTAGCAAGTTCATTTTCATCTTCATCAACAAATGCGAATGGGTCATCTTGGGAGCATGATGAGATATCTATTAATTGGAAACTACCAAAAAAAAACGAACATGTAGATACACAATCATCCAAGAGTCTATATGGACTTGAATATAAAGTCATTGCATTAGAATCCATGATGTTTCTTGTAGATGGTCTAATGGAAGCTCAATCATTGGTTCTAAGTCTAGTACCACAAGAAAAGATTGAACAAATTAGAAATTTCTATATTGAAACTGTATCTGTTGTTGCAAGTCTGCGTAACTACTGCTACAAGAACCTAACCTCACAGCTACTGAATATCGAACAAATCTATCAAATTATAAGTAACCAAAAATGGGAGTTGAAAGAAGCACCTACTATGGATTCTGGGTCCTATGTAAGTCATTTAATCATTGAATTTCATAGATTTACAGGACTGTTAGATGAGATTAGTAACCGTACTGGTATCCTAACTCCAAAAGTTAAGAATCTCTTATGGGAAAATATCATTACACACGCAATGGAAACTTTAATTGAAGCCTACAGTCGTATAAAGAAATGTAACAACTATGGTAGAAATCTAATGATTATGGATTTAAAGAAACTTCAGTCTGGTTTGGAATCTCTTACCACTATTCGTCCAATACCTCATATTCAACACGTAGATAAATATATTACGGCTTTTTATCTTCCTGAAACCGATCTGTATAATTTGGCAAGAGATTCTGAATTTACACCAAAACAAGTACTTTCTATTGTCAATATCATTGCTCACTTAAAGAAACCTGAAAAACAAAAACTCATTTCTGATATTGAAAAATTAGAAAAGGAAAATAATAAATAAATACAAACCAACCCCTTTGGTATATTATTTATTTGATTTTAACAAGGTTCAATTAATTTTTTTATATTTTTCAGAAAACCAATTAAAATTTAGTCTAACTGTATCTCTACCCAATCCAATAAAATACAAAAGTTGAATGAATCCTTGGAGATCTCATACATAAAAAGAATTTATAAACAAATATTGGAGGACAGATTTTTGACCAATATGCTCATTAATTGAATAAATATATACAAGCACTGAACAATTTATTATAACTTTTGGAATATTAAATGATTAGGTACTGTTGAATAACTAGGTATAAACTTTAAATTACGTATAGGATAATAAAAATCAATTGTACTCGGTAAATACTCAATTGATTTAGTGTAATAATGAATCTCCAATCTACTTTGGTAAGGGGTGTAATCAACATCTACAATAATATCCTTTAGTGCCGAGAAATCTCTAGTTTGTGATGGGCTGTTACTGTACTCTACTATATTTAAAACTACCACAGAACAACTTTTTGAAATTTGTAATATCTCTCTAATATTTGCAGTACATTTCTCCAACCCAAAGATATTTAATGACATTTTTAATTTTGTTATACTAGGTAACTGTAGGAAATGGAGATAGTATTGATTGGTTTTTTTAGGTGAACTAAAAAAACTTGGATTTTGTTGGACCAACTCTTCATAATGTAATTCAATGTCAAGTGTCTCTAGTCTTTGGAATGCATTGGGTGTTACCTCTGATCTACTTATAGTATTAAATCTTATGTTTGGGTTGATTTTTAGTTTTTTTAAATAGTTGCTGTATCCATTTGGAATTGAAACTAAGGAATATTGTGACATAAATTTAGTACTCATGGTATCAGTTGCTATAACTTTCAGTGACCGTTCCTCTTGTATCTTTAGTGATGGTATTAGACTTTCAAGTGGAAAACTAGTTAATTCAAATACTGTACTACTTTTCAGTTTGAACAAATGTAGATTTTTACATTTTTCCAGTAGGTTGGTAAAATATCGAGGAAGAAGTTCACAATAACCTATATTAGATAAACTTGAGATTTTAAATTTAAATTCCTCCAAATTAGGTGTCAAATCCAAGAAATCCACCATTATAGAGATATTCCTATTATTGATATTGTATTCTAGTCTCTGATAAGGTGCCTCACTGATGGATAGTTTAACCAGACTCTGCAGAGGTGATGTGAAACCACAAACAGTTGAAGTTATTCCCCAAGGTGTTGGAATTAGTGATAATGATTTTAGATTATTATAAATCATAAACTGAATTTGTTTGTAGGGTATAGATTGGAATTGGCCATTAGACAAGTGGTATGGTATAGTACTTATCAATGAATATTTAGAATCAAAATGAAATACACTCTTTACTGAACCATCATAATTAGATCCCACACCAAATGGTATTTTAATTCTATTCATTTCAGTTACTTTTGAAACTAACTTAAAGAATCTCCAAGACACTGTAGCTAAAATAAAAAGTCTCTTCCAAAGACCTATTTTGTTTATAAATTGCAATAATATTATTTTCTTTATCAAATAATCTGGTAAAATTTTAAAATACTCATAATCCCGTTCTTCTATATTATTATTATTATCTCTTTCATTATTATTATTATTAAAACGATTACTATTATATGAATTTTGATATTCACCTGGATGTTTGATATCATTTAGAACATTACTCATTAAATTATTTCCATTATTATTATTATTATTATTATTATTATTAATATTACTATAATTTTGAAGTAAAACCATATCATAAGTTGGCTGTATTAACTTAGTATTCTGAGATGAATTGTATGGTAGGGTTTTAAACAATAATTTTAAAATATCACCATCACCAATGCTTTTATGGTCTGCTAACATTTCATCTATAAATGATTGTTTAAATTCAATTTTATCTTGATAAATATTCTTTAGTTCTCTAAGGATTAATAATGTATCCTTTAATGGAGAATTATATTTATAGTTTTTTTTTAATATTTCGTTGCATAGAAAACTATGTATTTGAAGTATTATATTAGTATATTATATTAATCATATGATTATCAAACTCTACATACTCTACTATATCATTTAAATGATTTTCAATTAACTGGAATAAATTTAAATTTAGTAATAATTTTAAAAATTTTTGAATTTGATTGATATTGGTGTTGGTTGATATTGGAAATATTTGTTGAAAATAGTTGATGAAGCCTTGATTATATTCCTCTGCTGATAATAGTTTGTTTTGGAGTAAACTGATGTTTAATAGATTCTCTTGTAAATCTAATTCCATGATTTTGTATATCAAATGTTTTAGTGAATTCCTATATTGTTGAATATCAATGGGTTTGATATTAAAACAAATGTATTGAATTATAAAATCTATTAAATCTTGATTGGAGGGGTTATGTATTGACAATTGAACTAGTTCTTTAAATATCATTTCATTTACAGTCAGTTTATCACGAACCATAAACAATGGTTCTTTATCATTTAAATGTAATCTAAAACTGTTTACCAAAACTTTTACCAATTCAAATAGTTCATTTTTAAATAGTGATCGATTGTTTTTATAAAACTATGTTATTATAAACTCAATTAATAAATATTGTAAATTTACATTCAAACAAATCTAAAAACATTACATTAAATATAGAAAGTAAAGGAATATAACTATCTGATAGATTTACTTGACTGTAATCCAATGTAGATAATAACCTGATCGCAATTAATTTGATTGTAGGGTCATTATCATCTTCCAATAGATTTGTAATTAAACCATTAACATAAATTGAGTTTTTAAATTCTGGTACTGACAATGCCAAACATAATAGAAATTCCTTTAAATGATGGTTATTACTCATTTCCAGTATTTCTAAAAAACCTTTTTGAATTTTAATAAGATGTCATGTAAGAAAGATAACTTTTGAATAGTCAAACTTTAGACATTACATACATGAAAACTCTAAATAATTTCTTTCATAAACAAGTTTAAAAGTCTCTTTAGCAAATATCAATTCATTCTCTGTAAAACCACATTGCATTGGTTTACCATACAACCATTGTTTAAATAATACTTTAAACTCTGATAAATTATCACTAAATAGTTGTTCTACATAAGTTTTTATAGTTGATGTTCTGTATATATCATGATTAAATGATTTCAATAGAATTTCAAATTTTTCAACACAGTTCATCTTAACAAAATTTTATCTAATGAACTAAAAAAAAAAATCATTCAATTTCAAGTAACAGTGGTACAATATACCTCTATTACATTGAAAATTAACTGTTACACAAACCTAGCGACACTTAATACTCATCTTGCAAAGTATAATGTAACTTTAAGTATGAAATCAGAACTCCAACATTATAAATATTTTAAATATTCTAAATATATAAATTAAAAGATATTTAGAGTATTAGAAAAGTTTAAATGTGATGATGTATCTAATTTTTTTTTTAGTGCTAGATATTTTTGTTCTGAAGTGAAAAGATTTTTTTTTAAAATCCCGACTATTCTTTGTATTATTCAAACTCAAACGTGGAATGCAAAAAGTGTTCAGAACAAACATGTTTGAATTCTTTATTACAATTCTTACCAATTTCTTTATACTAAAATATTAATACCAATATTTTTTTATTTGTTATTAATATTTTGAAACAAATCAATTGGAAAAAAAAAAAAAAAGTTTGTGATTCATTCAATCCCAACAAATAATCAAATTTCTTTCCAAATTGAAAGATTTTTATTTAATACCTTATCAATCCCCCAGTTTCAAAATTTAAAAATTTTTTTTATTTATTATTTTTCTTTCGATATTTAGATTTAAAGTAAAGAAAAAAAAAATGTCAGATGATAGTAGTCAACCACTAATATCAGATGGATCAAAACATCAACAAGAAGAAAAGATCCCACTTAGAGAATCATTATTTAGATATTTAGGTTTATTATTTATTTGTTTGATTACCTTTGGTAGTTACTATATTTATGATATTCCAGGAGCCTTTGGAGCCAATGTATTAGCACCATTTTATCACACATCAACTATAAACTATGGTATTTTGTATAGTGTTTATAATTTTCCCAATATGATTATTGTATTTTTTGGAGGATACTTTATCGATACACTTTTTGGTCTTAGAAAAGGTGCATTGATTTTCTGCAGTCTTGTCATGGCAGGTCAGATTATATTTGCAATTTCAGCCAGTACCAGACTCTTTTGGTTAGCAGTTATCGGTCGTTTGATCTTTGGTTTAGGTGGTGAATCTCTATCTGTTGCACAATCCACATTTTGTGCATCATGGTTCCAAGGTAGACCAGATATCAATTTGGCATTTGCCATCACCTTGGGTTTCTCACGTATTGGTTCAGCTGTCAATTTCAAGACTACACCAGCTATTGCCGATCATGCTAATATCCCAACTGCCATTTGGTTCGGTGCCATCACTTGTGGTATCTCATTTGTATCCTGTATCGTATTGATTCTATTGGATGTCTATCGTGGTAAAAAAGATAAAAAAGAAGCTGTAACTAATGATCCAGTTAAACTAACTGACATCACTAAATTCTCTGGTTCAGTATGGTTGGTATGTCTAGCTGTTGTACTCTTTTACATTCCATTATTTGTCTTTGTAACCAATGGTACTGATTTTATTCAAGCTAAATGGCCACAGATCTCGCCATCTGCTGCAAATACTCTTGTAAGTATCCCATATTACACTGCTGCTCCATCACCAGTCATTGGTTTCATTATTGATAAAGTAGGTCGTAATCTCTCTTGGATGACTTTTGCCTCAGTTCTCATGGCTGTTGCACACATTCTACTGACATTCTCCAGCTTAACTCCATACGTTGCAATGATTATCATGGGTGTTGGTTACGCTTGCATGGCTGCTAGTATCTGGGTAACTTTCCCAGTACTTGTACCAAACATTCGTTTGGGTACTGCATATGGTTTGGCATTTGCCTGTCAAAATGCTGCTGTTGCTTTGACAACTCTTATTGTCGACGCAATCTTACAAAAGACTGACAACAACTGGTACTACGTTGAGGGCATTTTCATTGGTTGTGCTCTATTAGGTATTATGGTTCATGTCATTTTAGTACTCATTGATATCAAGGAGAAGAGAATTAATGTTCCATCTGCTGATATGAAACAAAAAGTTAAAGAAATTAACAAAGAATCTAAACCTATTTTAGATACCAGTATTAATCAATAAAAAAAAACCAAAAAGGTAAACAATGTGTGTTTATTGAATGCAAACTTTTTGTGATTTTGATTTTTGTAATTTTGGTAAGGTTAATTCCAAAACACCATTATCAAAGTGAGCATTAATACTCTCTGCTGTACATCCTTCTGGTACTGCAAAGGAACGAGTGAAACTACCATAGGATCTTTCAACACGATGGAACTTTTCATTGTCCTCTTTCTTTTCTGAAGATCTCTCACCAGAGATTATCAATTGACCATTGTCAACTTCAATTTGAATTTGATCCTTTGTCATACCAGGTAAATCTGCTTTAATAATTAAATTATTTTCAGTTTCCTTTACATCAACAGAAGGTTTCCACATTTGACCACCTAATGAAGAGTTCCAATTCATTAGATCTCTATCAAATTCAAATGGATTCATGGCATTATTAAAAAATCTCCATGGGTTTTCTGTGTTTCTATTTACTAATGACATATTATTTTTAATTGATTACTATTTGTATTATATTCAAATTATGAATTATAATGAAAAAAGAAATTTACAATAGAAAATTTGAAGTCAATTTATATTCAAATTCAATTAACATAAAAAGAAACTATCCATATCTTCATCTAATAAAATTTCAAATAAATAAAAATATTTTTTTTTTCCAAAATTGGATATTTACTTTCATTTAAGATAGGGTACTTAATTAAAAATTAAATATATAAAATATCACTTTTTATAGAAATTACTAAATACATAGAAGTAAATAAAACTATAATAAAGAGATATAATAAATATAAAAAATTTAAATAATTTATTTATAATTCTTTTTTTTTTTTTTTTTTTTAGTTTTTTGATTTTGAGAGTGGAATTGATTATTGAATAATGTCAATGAAACGAAATGTAGATAGTATTTATAATAACAATAATCAAAATGGAAATACAAAAAATATAAAAAGAACTAAACCTCAGGAAGAAGATGATCCATTAGATTCTATTTTAGGTGAAATTAAAACAACTCAACAAGGGTAGATAGAATTTGAAGAATCATTATTATAATATCTTAAATGTTTATATTAATATTAATGATGATAATGACAATGATGATTATTATAAAATAGAAAATATAATAATAGTAGTAGATCAACATTTTCATTAGAAAATGTAATTTCAAAGATTATGGAGATGACAAATAATGGTAGTAATTGTGAGAAATTAGAGGTTGAAGGTAGAGTCGGACTTATACAACCCGGTATGAATGGTGGTATAAATTTTAAACCAGGTATGATACAAGATGATTGGGAAAGGTTGAGAGAATATCTAGCTAGTAGACTCTCAGATAAACAGTTGATAAAAGAGACTGATTACATCTATGATAATCATAGAGTAACCTATAGCGAAGATCAAAAGAAATGTATTAGAAAAGAAGCCAAAACCTCAAAGATTACCTATGACCAATCTTCATCGTTAATTTATGATTTTAGGATATCTTTGTGTTGGGAAGAGTCTTCACCACCTCCTTTAGAGGTGCCAACCGATTGGAAGTCAAAAAGAGAGAAAATGCGATACACCTTTCGTGATAGGGATTGGAAGATTGATCTTACTAGAACTATGGTCTATGACCAGTTCTCACAGATTATAGAGAATCCCTATGAGGTTGAAATTGAATTATATCCTCAATCGATAAAATCATGTATTGGTAATAGAAATCTACCGGTAATGATGGGTAACTTTATTCAAGAGGTTAGAAACCTCATTGCTATTATACAACCACCAGGTGCCATGACATTTCCCGATGTTCTAATGGAAAAAGTAACAGTCCCTAAAGAGATTGATCAATTGAGGGACTTTGTATTTGCCTATCTACCAGAGGCTAATAAATTCAAGTACGAGATGTTTCCAGGTAGTATGCCAATTAATTTTGGTAAGAAACATATCTACAATGTGCAATCTAATGAATATTATGTCTCTGAGAAAACAGATGGCATTCGATATATGCTGCTGATATTGGCATCCGGTAGCTATTTTATTGATAGAAAGTTTGAATTTTATCAGATTCAAAACTATTCTGTGCTCGACGAGACCTTTGGTAATGGGACTTTACTGGATGGTGAAATGGTTAGACATTTACAAAATCGAAAACCAGTTTTTCAGATTTTTGACATTTTGGGAATTGATAATCAATCGGTGTGTCAGTTGCCTCTGAGTGAGCGTCTGAAAATTATTGGTGCCAAAGTTATTCAACCATTGAGACAGGTGTTACCTCCAAATACCGAGGTACCATTTACTCTTTTGGGTAAGGTATTCTTACCAAAACATAAAATTGCAGATCTTTTTGCTCGTATACGTGATCATCATTCAGGTGAGAGAATATTCTCTGACGATGACAAAAGAAATCATTTTACAGATGGTGTAATATTTACACCAAATACAGCCTATATGCCATACACTGTGCAGAATCTCTACAAGTGGAAGTATCTGGATAAGTGGACTATTGACTTTAAAGTTACTGAACGTAATAGAGTTTGGTATCTATGTTGTGTAGGTTCTGGAAATGTCGAAGTCGAATGTCGTGAAGTTAACTTTTCTCAAGAGGATTTGGATCGTTTAAAAAAAGAGTTTTTACGTGCTCGTGATATCTCTTGCATTATTGCTGAATGCTCTTTTCAACCTAAATACGGTACATGGAAATTTCATCAGGTTCGTCCTGATAAACGAAAGGGAAATTATATCTCCATTGTAATGGATACCATGGAATCAATTGCTGAAAATCTCTCTACTGAAGAACTAAAATATCGTATACCTCTAAAACCTGATCAAGATCAATGGGATGAAGAATTCCAAAAACTTCGTTCAACAATGTTATTAAACATCTCCAAAAATCAACAAAGAAAATAATAAAATTATTATCTCTCTCACAGTATATCTTTATTTGTTGTACATTTATTTAAATTGATTAATACATTAATGGTTTACAATGTACTCTAAATCTAGATACACCACCATCTGGATAGATTTGTAGACGTACATGGGTATACAATTGAGCATCTTGATTGTTTACTAATTGAGTTTGGAAATAGTGTCTATTGTGACCAATTAATGGTGTGTTTGGTAATATTGGTTTCCAATCTTTTGAATCATTTAGATTTTGGTCATCAGCATGATTAATAGCTTCGATTGAACATGAAGTTGGGAAATTACCTTTAAACCAATTGGTATCAACTTCAATTCTTTTAATTGACCCTGGTAGACCTAATCTTACAATTAACCATTCATTACCAGGTACACGACGTCTTTTAGTTTCCCAGCCATCGCCCATATTAACAGATCTACCTGGCATGATTATATTATTCTTGTTTCCATAATGTTGATCTGAGACATCTCTAACTAAACCACCATTTTCAATAGCAGCTAAATCTACTAATTCACCTGGAATCACTAATGACCAATCTCTAACTGCCACACCATAGACTCTCAACCGTGCTACACCACCATCTGGATATATTTTAAATCTCAAATGTGTGGTTTTTTGAACTGGTGTAGTAGGTTCAAAATATTGTTTACAACTACTACCCAAATTTGATTTTTGTAAAACTACATTCCAACGACTTTCATCAGATAACAATTGATCAAGAGTTGGTTCACCTTCAACACATATTGATTCCAATTGAGCATATGGTGGATAGTTTCCAGTGAAATAAGAGGTATCAATTTCAATACCTACAATTGTACCTGGGATACCCAATTTCAAAACACACCAATCAAATGATGGATTGTGTCTTTTAGTCTCCCAACCATCCATCCATTTACCAGTATCTACAAATTTCTCTGCATCCCAAATTGGTGCTGAATGTTTAATTAAATTTACACATGGTGCAAACCATTGATCACTGCAACCTAAAACTCTACCTCCTACTTTATCAGAAAGTAATTCAGCATATTCATTTACAAATTTTGGTGGTGTTGGTAAGTGGGTTGTCATCTTAAAAGATCAAAGTTAAATAGAAAAAAAAAAAAAAAAAAAAAATAAATCCAAAAGTCAGAGTAGTTGGGATATTTTTGAAATTTCATTTAAATTAAAATTTCAGAGCTCATTGAAGGAATGAAAAATTGTAAAATTTTAATATAAATGTATCTAATACTTAAAATTTAAGATTCTGAATTAATTTTAATTTATCACAGATATTTAAATTTCTGAATTTAATATTTGTTAAAAATCAAAGAAAATGACCTAATTTAACCGATAAATCAAAAAAAAAAAAAAAATTTTTTAAAAATATACACAATCTTAAAATGAGGTAAAATATTTATATCAAAATATCTATTTATAATGATAGAATTCTAATATATTAAATTGAATTTATTAGAAATATAGATTATCTAGTAGAATCATCAACAGATGATATTGGCATTGATTATAAAACACGTAATCAACACTATTTCCCACAAAATATAACAATTCAAGATTGTAGAAATGCTATTAGAGGTGTAGATGGATTTCGTGAAACAGTTAGAAATGGTATCGTTTGTTTTAATTATGATTTTTGTACCAAATATACATTCCCAACACCATATAAAGGATTTGATCATGACCCAAGAACAGCATTCCTCTTAAAAGTAAGAAGAGAATGTAGAGGTCTATTGTTCAGTCAAACTTCTGGTAAATTAATTTGCCGTAAATTACATAAATTCTTTAATATCAATGAAATGGAAGAAACTAATGAGGTATGATTTAGACAATGGCTAGATACACTTTTGTAATGATGTCACTTTACTAACTGATCAGTTATTGCTATTACAGAATAATATTGATTTATCAGAACCTTATGTATTATTAGAGAAGATTGATGGATCATTGGTAGCTCCAATGTTATTGGATGGTGTTTTACTTTGGGGTTCAAAATCAGGACCTACAGAGATTTCAGCACGTGTTGAGAGATATCAAAAAAAGAACCCAAATCATCTCTTTAATGAATTTGCTAAATATTGGTTAGATCAAGATTGTACACCAATGTTTGAATGGACATCATTACAGAACCAAATTATTCTACCATACGAACAAGATTGTTTAACTTTATTGAGTATTAGAAATATGTTGACTGGTGACTATATTCTACATGACTTGGTAAAAGAGTCCGCTGAAAAGTATCAAATTCCAATTGCAAAAGTTATCAATCCAAAAGAACATAATGAATTGTCAAAATGTGAAACTGCAGCTCAGATGATTGATACTGTAAAAAAACTGAAAGGTGTTGAAGGATATATCATTAAATTCCATTCTGGAAAGACATACAAGATGAAAACCGATTGGTATTTCAATCTTAATCACACTTCAGAGGCTTTTAATTCACCTTATGAAAAGGATATTTGGAATCTTGTTCTTAGCAATCAGTTAGATGACACCATTGCAAAGGTCTCCAGTTTAGGATCAGTTTCACTAAAATTACAATCCATTCAATTGTTTGCTCAAGATTTATTTGAAGCTGTTGAAAAACAATCAAAAGTCGCAATTCTAAAAGTTATTCAACTAAAAGTTGATGGTAAAGTCAGAAAACATCTAAGCACCGATAGATCAATTGACGAAAGTATTAAAAAAGTAGTTTTCCAATTCTTTGATACCATTGATGAATATGATAAAGTAGATCAACACATTTCAACAGTTTCCAATTTTATAATTGAAAAATTAAAACAATTAACTCATACTAAAAACAAAATTGATGATGCTAGAAAACTCTTAGGAAATCCAAATTTAAAGTTTACTGACGATTATATTGATAAATTAAATAACTTAAATATTAATAATAATAATACAACTATAACTACTACAACTACTACAACTACTGTAACAATAACAGAATAAATTATATATATTTATAACCTTCAGATTATAAAACCGGATTATAATTTTTAATGTCTATAAAAACATTGTAGTCTTGTGTCTTTAAAATAAAATATTATGTATATTTTTATAAAATTGATTTTTATTATGACTTTAACTGAATTTCAATGAAAATTAGTAATTTTCATACTATTTTCAAATGAATATAAAATAATTTTATTCTTGATTTTGTATAATCATATTATATTTACATTCTTCTAATTCTGAATTAGCAATATTCAATGTTTGAGATAATTTTTGAGAATCTTGGTCTTGGTTAAAGACATAGTAGGCTTCATTTACTTTGGATTGGTATTGATCATCACAGTTTAGAGCCATTGTGAAGCAAATGAAAGCAATTAAAACTAAAACAACAATTAAAGTCGATTTCATTTTTATAAAAGGTTATCTAATTAATTATAGAATATGATATTTAATACTGTGTATGTAAATATTAAATTTTACTTATATCAATACTCTAATTCTTTTCATTTAATTCAATAGAACCTTCCTAAAATTCACATTTAAATTAGTATTTTCTATGGGGAGGGTTATGCATATAAACTCTACTTTTATTAAATTATGTAATATATCTAAATTGGTTTTAATTGATATGTTATATGTTTGAATTTGAAATACTGTTGAGGAATTTGATAATGATACAATATCGCTTCTGATTGTGTACTCAATCTTATTAAAATCCTTTATCCATTTCAGCTAATGGTGGTTTGAAATTTTTGAAAATTCATTTTAACTCAAATTTTTGATCTTAAAATGAGCTTATCGGATGAAAATAATAAAAAGATAATACACTTTTTATGGGTTACTTCAGAACAATTATTATTAGCAGGTGAAATTATAAATTCAATTAAATGTTTAGAATCATTATTAAAATTTAAACAGGACAATAATGATATACTAAATATTAACCTAAAGAAAAAGAAATCTAAAAAGACAGTACTAAAAGTGCAATTAAGTGCAATAGAGGAATCAATAACTAGGATCAAAATTGCAGATCTTTTAATAAACTATACATTGAATTTCAAAGAGGCAAGACTGCATTTAGAGCAGTGTACATTGATTCTCGATGAATCTAATAAAGAGTCATTAGAATTACTCTGTAAGATATCATCATTTCTTATTGATATATTCAATGGAGGAGGTGCAAATAATCTCACTAGACAATGGATAAAAAGTGCCTCTAGATATGCAAATCTTCTTAAAAGTTCGGAATGGAAAATCTACTTCTATCTAAAGGAATCTTATTTATCACTAAAAGAAGGAAATACAGTAACACCATTTCAATCATTAGATCAAGCTATAAAGATTGCTGATCAGACTAGTGGGAATTTGTATCTTCGTATACTATTAAATGCACACAAGATTCATTTTTATATAATCATATTAGATTATAGTAAAATTGAAGATTTATTAAAAGAGACGAATGAACTAATGGTTAAGTTTCAGTCACAGATACAGTCATATGAAGTTGATAATCATAAACTACCGGAATTCTATAGATACATTTTAGAGTTTCCTTCGAGTAACAATACAATTGTCTCTAGGAGCCTTGAACAGAAACAACATGATATCTCAATAAGTTGTAAACAATTGTCAGTCTATTACTCAATGATTAAGATGTTGTATTACATTAGAATTGGTAGTTATAAGATTATGGAAGAGCAGTTGGGAAATCTACAAGTTAACCTTCAAGAGATATTCGATGAGTTATCACTCATTAGCAATGGATCTCTACCAATGCCTTTATTCTACTTTTATTGTGGTCCACAGTATCTTACATGTTATTGTTATATAATCAGTGCTGTTCACTCTAGGTCCTATGGAGAAGTCTCCAAAGCGCTCTATTGTCTGGACAAGGCTCTACGTCTAATAGACAACCAGCTAAAATATATCTATCAAGCAACTCTAGGACAAGTAACACCACAGCAAATGAAAGAAAGTAGATCACTAATTAGACTAAAATTTATAATTCACGAAAACCTCTTTTATATTCGTCTAACTGGTATGGAAATAGAAAGAGCCTTTTCAGAACTAAAATATTGTTTAGAAATCTATTCAACCTATCCAATGCTGTTTAATGACGGTTCTGCAGAGTGTACATGTCACTATTTATCTGGACTATATTGCCAGGCACTTGGTAACCATACTCTATCACTAGACCATTTCAGATTAGCATTAAAGAAATCTAATAGATTTGATACTCAAATTCATTGTATACTAAGAATGATAAGTGCCCACCTATCACTAAATGAAATTGAACGTGCAACCTCTCTAATGAATGAATATTTAGTTCAGTTGGAAAATCATCCTCAACTAATTCTTAGATCTACAAGTTTGTTTCTTCATGGTGTTATTCTAATGTACCATTCACCAGATCAGGCAAAGAATAAATTCAGAGATAGTCTTTCTCTATCCAATAACCATATAGGAAATAGTCAATTAACATCAAATATCCTAAATAATCTAGCAAGACTATATCTATCCATTTACAATTCCAAACAACTTGAATTACCAATGGAAATTGAAAAAAATATTCAATCCATGTTAAACAGTTCTTTAAGTCTTGCTCAGTTATCAAATGATCTAGTGGGTAAATGTATCAGTATGTCCATTAGTAAATCTGATACTTCAGAATTAGAATATCAATTAGAAAAAAGAAAATCCATACTTGAAAATCTACCGTCTGATAGAATAGATTTCTTACAAGAACTTTTAAATTTAAATGTAAGTTTTATAATAGGCAAATTTTAATTAAATATCTATATATATTAATTTTATTTACCTCTTTTGATATAGATTATGGAAAAGAATCAATCAATTCAATCTTCTGATGAAGATGAAGATGGTGGTAATGAATAAGTATTTTTAATGAATTCAGGTTGTGAATAATAATGTTTAATTGATACCAATAAAGAATCAGCAGTTGGTTTATCAGAACAAATAGTGATAGTTGTTTGATAATCTTCCAATGACTTTAATGTGGTTTTACCAATACTACCAATTTTTATATTCTTTCTGATATCAGTGTCTTTAGAATTTAATAATTGATTTTCCAATATAAATTCTACACCACTTGGACTAAAAAATATTAACCACACATCTTCTTCTGTTGTTATTTTATCATTTATATATTTTGACCAAGTCATTTTAAAATCATCTACATTATTTACATTATTACTATTATATACAATTATCTCTGTTAAATTAATATTATTATTATTTAATTTTTGTGGTAACTCATCTCTTCTTTTATTACCACATAAATATAATAAAGAAGAAGATGATGTTGTGTCTTGTTGTTGCTCTTTATAATGAGAAATGATTTGATTTGAAAGTGATTCAGCATTAATATCTATAAATATCTTTAAATTTGATAGTTGAGGAAATAGTTTTAAAAATAAATTATTACTTGATTCTCCTACTATATAAACACGATCTGTAATCATCTTTAACCAATTTAGATCATTATGCATGTTCAAAAAACAATGTAATGATTTTATGGAGTTACTACTAGTAAATATAATTCCAAAATATCTCTTGGTAACTTCATTTCCATTTACAGGAATATATAGATGTTTTAATTGCTCATCTAAATAAGTAATCTTTAATAATGGTAAAAATATCACTTCAAATCCTGATTCATTAAATAACTGTTTTTATATGAGTACTCTTGTAATTTCATTAGTCTAAAGTCTATTTTAGTACTTTTTCATAAGGATCTTCTGCTAGTTGTTCATTTTTTGATTTAAGAAATATTATTTTTTTCATTATTGCACATTCACATAAAATTCAAGAAAAAAATTTGAATGAAAATGATTCCAACTCATTTCTTGATCTAAAAATGCACTAAATAAATACTTTTTTTTTTATTTCCATTCATACCTATAATCAAAATAATAATAAAATAATGGAAAGTTAAAAAAGTACCTTTTAAGAAAATCAATAAATTTGCAATCACAGTTGATAATGTATTTACAGAACAAGAATGTAAAGAATGGATAGATTTAACTGAAAAGACTGGTTATGAAGCTGCACTTTTAAATATAGGTGGTGGTAAACAAATTTTAGCATTAGATGTCAGAAATAATGAAAGATGTATCATTGATAATGAAGAGATGGCAGATAAACTGTGGCAGCGTATTAAACAATTTGTACCTGATGAATTCAATTTAGCCAGAAAGTATAGTTTAAATGAACGTTTAAGATTTTTAAGATATGGTCCTGGTCAGGAATTTAAAACACATATGGACGGTCAATATCAGAGAGAAAGAGGTCCTAGAGTTGGTGATAGATCTTATGTAACTGTACAATTATATTTAAATGAAGGTATGAAAGGTGGTGAAACTACCTTCTTTGAAACTTATGCAGATTGTGATAATAATAATGGTATTCCTGTCATTCCAAAAATGGGTTCAGTTTTAATTTTTCAACATGATATCTTACATGAAGGTTCTATACTAAAAAAAGGTATTAAATATGTAATGAGAACTGATGTTATGTATACTCAGAAAAAGGATTAAATTATCTATAATGTAAATCAGTAATAATAAACTAAATTTATTTTAATTTATTTTAAAATTGTAATTGGTACGATATCATTATCTTCATCTTCCTTTTCTGCAAAAATGGTTTCAGGTTTACATTTTTGTTCACAAGTTTTCATTTCAGTTCTTAGACATCCCGAACAAGTATCTTGGCATAGGTAACCATTGGATGTGGTTTCCAAACATTTACCAGTTGATGTACACCAACCACAGTTTGGTTGACGACTGCATGTTCTACATTCTGTAAAATCTACACATTCTTTAGTTGAGAATGGACATTGTTGTGGAGATGTTCTTAGACATCCACTACAGACATCTAAATTAGTATCACAAATGTATCCGTTACCGGTAACATCCAAACATGAGTTGGTAGAAGTGCACCAACCACAACGTGGATTACTACTACATTCTCTACAACTAGTTTGATTGGCACAGAAAGTGTCACCAAATGGAGCTTGTAATGGATCTGTAACTAAACATCCAAAACATTGCTCAGGAGCACAAATATATCCGTTACTAGTTACATCAGTACATGAGTTGGAACTTGTACACCAACCACAAAGTGGTTGACTTGAACACTCTCTTGGATATTTGTATTGTTGGCATGATGATACTGCAGCTGGACATTGTAAAGGATCAGTTCTAAGACACCCTTGACATTGATTAGGTTCACAAAGGTACCCATTTGAAGTAGTGTCCATACATGTTTGTGAAGATGTACACCAACCACAACGAGGATTACTACTACACTCTCTACAACTAGTTTGATTTGAACAAAATGTCTCTAGAATTGGTGCAATTTGTGGATCACCAACTAAACATCCTAAACAAGTCTCTGGTGCACAAATGTATCCGTCACTAGTTACATCTACACATGTATTACTACTTGTACAGAATGCACATTGAGGATTACTACTACATTCTCTAGGTGTCTTAAAATCTTGACATGTGTTTATACCAGTTGGGCAACTTGATGGATCAGTTCTAAGACACCCTTGACATTGATTAGGTTCACAAAGGTATCCATCTGAAGTAGTGTCCATACATGTTTGTGAAGATGTACACCAACCACATTGTGGGTTTGTACTACATTCCCTACAATTTGTTTGATTTGCACAAAAGGTATATTCAAAAGGTGCTGATAGTGGATCTGTAATTATACATCCTTGACAAGTCTCCGGTGAGCATATATACCCATCACTAGTTACATCAACGCATGTGTCTGAACTAGTACACCAACCACATTGAGGCTGACTTGAACAATCTCTAGGACTATGAAAATCAGAACATGAATTTTCTAATGAAGGTACATCTAATGGATCAGTTCTAAGACATCCTACACAATTTTGTGAACTATCACATAGGTATCCATTGGATGTTGTATCCATACAGGTTTTTGAAGATGTACACCAACCACATTGTGGATTACTAGTGCAGTTTCTAGGTGATGTAAAATCAGCACATTTATATTGTTCAGTTGGACAACTTAGTGGACTACTAATTACACATCCTGCACATTCAATATCACTACATAGATAGCCATTCGATGTAACTGACATGCATGTTTCAGTGCTTGTACACCAACCACATTGAGGTGATCCTGATGAACATTCTCTACAACTTTTGTAGGTGTCACATGATGATTCTCCATTTGATGGACATGTGTGTGGGTCGCTCCACATACATCCATTGCACATTGAGGTATTAGAAGCAAATATACAACCTACATCACCAAATGTTGTATTGGTACAATAGTTACAATTTTCAATACTTGTGCATACATCACAATCTGAAATTGCAAAACAATCTACATCTCCAAAAAATGTTTCAAAATATTCTGTTTCTTCTAAAAATAGATTTATGTCTCCATCTTCTTCTTTTAATAAAATATTATTATTATTGCTTATAGCAGTAGTTTGATAAACTAAATTAAATAATAATATTAAAAGTATAAATTTTATAGTTAATTTCATTATGATTTAATGAAGAGTCTTTCCACTTGAAAGTAAAAGATTTTTTTATTCTTAATTGAAAATTAATTTTTCTATCAAAAAAATATCTGTAAACTTGGTTATGAGAATATTATTCAAAATTTTAGAACTTGTACTTAGATATTTATGATTTAATGAATAAGTATCCAAGATTATCAAGATTGGTTGATGACTTGACTAAACCTTTTAGTAAACTTCATTTTGAAATTTCAACTTTTTTTTTTACTCTTACTCTTTCATTTCATCATTTTTACTGATGCCTGTAATATTGGTGTATTTTGAAAATAACTCTAGCTTCTTTAATTTTTCAATTAACTGACTATTTTTATTGAAAATGTTAGGTTTCTTCTACATATTGTTCTGTTTTTGTTAGATAGAGATACAAACCTTTTCTTTTCTAAAATATCTTTGTATGATTGTAATAGTTGTTCTTGTTCATCTAGGGATCTATTGATACCTGGTAATGAATTTAAAATTTTAAAACACTTTATAGTTTTATCATTGTATGCCGATTGTGCCCTAGATAGATCTAATTCCTCATCTTTAAAACGTGATATAATATCTACTGCCATTTGAAATAACTGAAACTCTTGAAGTATATCATCGATATTTGGTGAAGGTTGTTCAGTAACAGCATTATTTACTGGTAATGATGTGGTTGGTGAGTTCATTTATCATCAACCAAAATGCAAAATAAAAAAAATTAAAAAATTTACATTTTATATTAAAAAGAAGTTAAAAAGAGTAAATGATATAGTATCTGGTACAAAGTTTAGATCTTGATTAGGGTATTTAAATTTAATAATTAATCGTAGGTTATTGTCACTATATAAGTTAACAAATTCAATGAAGCAAATCAAACCTAAAGATCATCACAAATAAACGAAAATCACAAAAAATCTATTAAACACTATTTTCTTTTTCATAATTACAATCATGAATAATTTATATAAAGTTTTTTATAATGGCCACTTTGCTGTTGTAATTAATAGTGTAAATTTAAAGTTAAAATGGGTGAAAAATAACTCAAACTCTTGGTCAGTAAAAGGAGAGTCGAAGCGAAATGTTTTTGACCTAAATTGATAAAAATTATTGGCATATGCAGAAACACAGATCAAAGATGTGCTCCATAAATCTTCATGAATTCTTTTCCCAATTTTGAGAATTAGAGAAAGAATAGACTTCGAAGGTTTACCAAATCAACATATCGATTTATATTTTACTGTGAATATAGATTCCTTATTAATAATAATTTAAATAAAATAAATTTTATACCTTAATTAAATTCGACTAAAATTAATATATCTACCATTTATCCATATATTATCAAATATTTGTAACAATTTTGTTATTATTGACACTATCTATATTCACAGTAAAAAGTTAAGTTGAGTTCAATTTTGTATAGGAAATTATTGCAAAGAACCCTTCGTCTAATATAATTAATGATTCCTATACAAAATTGAACTCAACTTAACTTAGATACCAAAATTCCAGTTAAATTGTATCGATACTTTGAAACTGGAAACGGAGATGAGGTATTTGAATTACTTGTAATACGTTTATTTTCCAAAATTTGTTTCAAATCCAAATAAGATTTCAACAAATTTTATCAAGAACAATGAAACAGTAGACCTCCAAATTGATTGATATTGATATTTCAAAAGAAAAATTTGATTTATACCAAGAAAAAATGCAAAAACGAAATAATAAAAAAAAATTTTTCATAACGTTTCATATTCCATTTGGCTTAATTAATTATAATGATGTTGCTGTTCCCAGAGCCTGTCCAGTTGAAGCCTCAGTCGCTGGAGGACATAGTTAAAAGATATTTACAATTAAATAATGGAGGAGAATATAAATATATAGAAAACTTTTATCAAGAGTTTTGTCATTGGATTGAAAGAGATGATACAGATTTAGAGGATCCAGTTATATATGAATTATGCAAATCAGTGTATAGATATCTATTGCAATCAAATGACCATTTACTCTATGATCAGACTGTAGATGAGTGGATAAAGCAATTATCAGTTGTAAATTATACACTATGCAGTAAAGACGAAAAGAAGATTTTAATATTATTAGATCAAAAAGTACCTGAATATTTATATTATAATTTCTCTAGAGATGTATTTCTGGAGAGAATATTTCAGAGTCCTAACCAATTGGTCATTGGTAATATTATGAAATCTATTATAAATGAAGGTTTATTTTATAAGATTTTAAAAATGAAAATAAGAAAGAATGTAAATCCATTATCATTGCCCAGTAAATTCATTTTAAATGTAAATTTTAAATCCACTCCGGTACAATTCGAAATACAATTATATTTATATTTATTTTTCAATTTCATATAGCTGAGTAATATTATAGGTAGAGATAACTTAGATTCATTTTTAGAAAAAGAATTTAAAGATAATATTTCATTGGTGGTAATTAATATACTAAAACAGGTATATTCCAGTGAAGAAATGTTCTATAGACCAGACCCTGAGTCAACCTCTACTCCGAAGGTAAAACTAGATAAAGAGTTTATTGTGTCTCTAATCTCACTGGTTTTATCAGAAAACTTGGAAAACTCTAATATAGAAGAACATGATATGGTTATCCGATTTCTATGTTTATACTCCATTTCAAGTCTCTCGAAGATAAATATTGAGGAATTAAAACCCAATTATTTTAAATTACTTCCTCATATTTATAAATATAACCAAATACAAAAAGTGTATGGACACTATAAGGAATCACCATCTCCACAAAACGCTGCATCACCAAAAAAGAAATACTATTATATCTTACATTTTTATAAATTTTATTTTGGCCAAGAAATGGTAGAGAGTAATGCACTAAAATTCTTTTTAGATTGGACAACTCAGATTCTAACTGGTGGTATAAATGATAATAATAATTTTACTGGTATCGGTGCTTTGTATGCTATTGGTTTGGAATCCACAGAAATTAGGGAAAATATACAGTTGATCTATCAACGTCTAATTGATATTATAAAACTGTCAAAGAAAACAGAACCACTACAACCAGTATACATTTGTTTGACTAAATTGATTGATCAACAAAAGAACCTATTGATCAATATGGCAGATTCCCTATTATCATTTCTATTAAAAAGAACTAAAGTACTATTGTCCACTGATGAAGAAGTGATGGATACATCAGAACATCCATTCTTTGAACTTCTGATAATGGTATGCATAAACTGTGAATCTGTAACTTTGGATAGATTTGACCAACTCTTTGAAAATCTTTTTGATAAGAATTGGAATAATAGAATCAAAAGTCTCCAAAGAATTATACTATCTATAGACCCACAGCATCTCCATCAATTAGAGGGATACGAAACTTACTCTAAGAAACTATATAAAGCTATGAAATATAATTTAAAGCTTGAAAAGAGTGGGACTCTATCATATTTAGAATGCTATCTACACCTCAACCCATTACCAGAGAATATAGAGAGTATTACAAATAGACTTCTAAACTTTGCAATGTTAAAAGTATATTTTAATTCAGCGGAGGATATACCTCCTCTAATGAGAGTACATGAATCAATAACACCATTTTTACAGCTTTACAACAATAATTCTAACTCTCCATACCATAAGTATGCAACATTCATTGACAAGGTCATTAATATTGGTATTGGTTTAATCAAGTTATCTACAACAGCACCCAACAGAAAAAAACCATATAAATATCTGTTGGAGTTTATCAAAACTCCAGTGGATATACAGTACTTTTTAGTAAAAAAGTTACATTACAGACGAATAGAAAACATCCCAACCATATTGAAGATTTACAAACACTATATTTTAATGGGATATAGTGATATTGTCAAAGAGTCCATAGAGGGTTTAAACGATCTTCATGACAAAGTAGTGGTATTAAACAGAATGAAATCTCATTTGAATTTGCAAAATGAAATTTACAAATTGATATTGTTAGAACATAAATATATGTTTAGTGTGTGCACATCAACAATTGTTGATATGATACTCTCAATGTCGGATCCAAAAGCTTTCTATATTGATTTATTGTTAGAGTACCCAAATTCCATTTCACTCCATAGCATAATAGAGGTACACAAACAAATCATTAAATCACTTTCATTGGATCCTGATAATCTATCCAATCTCCATAGCATATTCATAACAACTTGCTCCAAAGTAAAATCTTATCCTTTAGATGATCTTAAATGGTTTGAATATATTATATCACTATCCAAGGATATTCAAGATACTCAACCACTAGAATCCCCATTGGTTAAAATATATGAAAATTTCACTTCTAAAACACTTTCAAAATCTCTTTTACAAGGTATAATATTAGAAAATAATTTATATAGTAAATTAGATTTTTTAATCAAAATGGATAAAGATCAATTAAATATTATTTCACTACCAGTAAATAATACAATAACCAACTCACCTATAACAACAGTATTCCAACCAACTATCATACTATATTTGTTAAATCTAATTTATAGACATTCTATAACATTAACACCATCTGAAGTATTGGAGTATTCACTGGTATCTAAATCATTCTTTTGGGCATGCACCAAGTTATTTAAAATTCATCCCATTTCCAGAGGAAAATTAAAATACAAGTATGATTATACATCACAATGGTCACTACTGCAAAAAAGTGTATATCAACTGGACTACAACCAATTGTGTTATTTTACATTGGAAAAGAGATTAGAAATATTCTATCAAGCCTCATCGTTATCAATATCCAATGAATTTCTATTCAAACCAAATAGGGACTTGGTAAATCTCTATCATCTTTCAATAACAGTAAAAATAGAATGGTTATTCTCAGACTACTATCTAGGTGCGATTCATCATCTTCTAAATAATTGTTTTAAATTACAATCATTTAAAATGGAAATTCGGGACCCCAGTGATCCACATCTCATTAAATACCATAGTAAAAGTTATAAAACCAATCTCAACACTTTAACTCCTATTATTGAATCCATCCTAAAACAAAACAAATCATTAACATTATTAACAATTAAAACATTAAATAGATATGATTACGATAGTTATAAGGATACTTTAGATTTATTATTATCAACATATAAATCTTCAAAATTAGAAATAAAATTTAACCAATAATATAAACCAAGTGCATAATATAACATTATTTTAATTATCTTTAAATATTTGAAAATATATCCATTTTAAAATTTCTCTTGATAATTTGTTTTCAGAACCACCATAAAAATGATCTAGATTTGGTATAATTTTAAAAGTAATGTCCTCACCTTTCATTTGAGATAATCTCTTTTTGAAAGTTGATGTACTTGTAAAATTATCCTGATCGCCAGTTACAAAAAATTTAGGTTTCAGTGAATCTAGAGTTGATTGTAAAAGTGGTCCTAACAGCATAAATGTTAATGGTCCAAAAGGATAAGAGATAGCAGTGTATGCTATAACTTCTGGGATTTCATCAATTACGGAACCAGCTATAACAGAACCATAAGAATAACCAATCATTATGACTCTATTGATTTTGTATCCCATATCTTGCATAGATTGATTAACGAGATAGGATGCAGCTGCTTTGGTATCTTCTCTCTCATAGGAACCTCTCCAACTTCCAACACCTTCTGAGTTACCCACACCTCTGAAATTTAATGACAATACAGGTACTTGTAAATGATAGACTATATATTCAGATACACCCATCACAACATTATTATTTAAATTTCCACCCAACATTGGATGAGGATGTGTAATTACAACTCCTACATCTTGAAGATTTGTCATTTTAATACCATCATTATCGTCTGTACAAAAATTAGCATTCTTTTCTTTTGGTATAAATGCTAGCAGTCCTTCTAATTTAAATTCTTTGCCACCACTTTGAACTGGTATCTTTACTTTTCTTAATTCAGCTAAACTTGCTGTTTTATTAAATTTTACAGGTAAAATATTATTATCATTATCTTTTAATACCATCTCTTAACTCTAAATCCATTTTGAAAAATTAAAAAAAAAAAATTAAATTATTAGATTTATTAAAGATGAATTTGAATGGAACCATTATTGATTTCTTCAAATTTAATATTTCTATCATTAAAGCTTTTGTAAACTAATGGTTTAATCTTTGGACCATTTTCATCACTGTGATTTCCAGCACCAACAATAATTACAAATGGTTTTCCAGAGTTGGAAGAATCTTTTTTCAATTGTTCGATACGTTCATCCATGAGTTCAAGTGCATCTTTAGCTTTTAGACCATGGAGGTCAACAGTGAATTTATCAAGATTTTTATTCTTGTCAGCAAAGATCTCACGAGATGCTTTTTTGTTGGTTTCTTCCATTAACTGAGTTTGATGTTTAGCCTGTTCTCTTAGTTCCTTTGCCAATTCTTTATCACCAGATTCATAGGCTTTATCAGCTTGGTCATTGAGTTCTTGTCTCTTTTTAGCATAGGAATCAACTTCATCTTGATACTTTTTATACATTGCACCGGTTCTCTGTGATTCCTTTTCATGTTCTTCTCTCATTTCTTTATATTCTTTATCTTTTTGTTCAGTTGTTTTATGTTGTGAAACAGTGTTATTTATAATCTCAATAGCACGATTACATTGTTCTTCAGTACCAGTAACCTTAACACCATCACCACCTTCAACACCAACTTCAACATTAGTAACACCGCTGGTTTCCTTAATTTCCTTTACAGTTGCACCTTTAGTTCCAATGATATATTTATGTAATTCTTTGTGTACTTGTACTGTTTTACTTCCATTAAATGGTTCTTTTGATGGTGTACTTGTAGTAGTAGTTGTAGTTGTAGTTTGTTGTTGAGCTTTTGGTTTTTCAGCTGATGTACTAGCAATAGCTTGTTTATCATGTGGTTTCTCTGCTTGTTGTGGTGGTTGTTGTTGAGTTGCGGATACAGTTGTAGTTGTTGATGCTTTATCAGCATTTACTGGTTGTTGTTCTGGTTGTTGTTCCTTTGGAACTTTTGATTTTTTTAATTTTCCTGCACAATTACCCATTGTATTATTATATTTTCAAGTATATATATATTTGTAGTGTAATATTATCAAATGATAACAGAATCTGTTGATGAAAATTTTTTATTTTTAAAATAAAATGCAGGTGTTGGTCCAACTGTGTCTTATTATAAAAAAATTTATTTGAATTTTTTAGCAGACGTTGAGACTTATTGGTACATGGTTTGCGCAAAATGTAAAATTCAAAACTTTAGGCCCAGGTGTTGTTTTCAGAGATAATGATAATGTAATTTTGACACAAAATCTATTAAAATATTTAAACATACGTTGTTGAGACTTATTATTAATTTGATATAACAATTGAAAGATTTTTTTAATTTGAAACACCAATTAACAATTTTACATACATTATATTTAAAAATATTATTGTTTATTATAGTTATAATATTTTTAAAATGATTGGGATTATTGTTGTTGGGTTGTTTACTCAAAGTAAAGAGTAGAGGTTGGTATAGTTGTAATAAGTAAAAATAGATAAGGTTATTATTATTATTGTTGTTGTTGTTATTGTTAATGGTCATGAATTGGAACATTGTCAATAGGACATTTAGTAGAGGCATTAGCCAGCCAATTAGAAATACAATTAATGTGAAAGATATGAGAACATGGTAGTTTTGTTACATGTTCATTAGGTTCAAAATTAAAAAGACAGATCATACAGGAAGGGAATTGAGCATATTGTTCAGTATATCTTACAGTAGGTAACTCTTCAATGATATCTTGAGAAATAGTTTTTGGTTTCACAGTGCTATCCAATAGACATAATAATTCATAATCCTCTGGAGTTAACTCCCTATTAAGAAGGTCATTAATCTGAGCTTGAGTAAGTGGCATTTGGTTCTTTTTCATTTGCTTATCATATTCAGACTGTGATAATTTAAGAGCTTGATTTAATTGTTGTTCGTATGAGGTTACAGGAGGAGCTTTATAAGCAATATCACCAATTTTAACTGATGGGCTACGGTGGTCTGCTTGTCTGCTATAGTGGAAGGTTTGCCAATATGATTTATTTGACTCTTTATTCTGTTGAATGTGACATATATATCTATGTGGGTTAATTTTTTCTTTTTTATTTGCACCAGATGATCTATTCATTAAAAATGTTTTTTTATTCAATAATCGGTATTCCATATCCTCTCCTTGTTCTATTAGTGGGGACATTTCACCTAAAATGTCATTGAGTTCACTTTCAAAAATATCTTCCTCTCCTTCTATATATTCAATTTCATTGACATTTAATAATTTAAATTCATTATTTTCGATTATATTATCTTCTTGTTGTTGTTGTTGTTGTTTTAATTCAACATCTTCTTCATTTACTATATTTTCTTCTACCCTTTCATTATTATTATCCTGATTATTATTAACTATTTGAAAATCACTTTCAACTAATGTATCTTTAATTTCTATATTTTCATTGTTTTGATCTTCATTATTATTATTGTTATCATTATTATCTTTATCAGATGTTGAAAATGTTACATTATCACCAACACTTGATAAAGTAAATTTTGTTTTCATAATTTTGTTATTATTATTAGCGTCTTTAAGTTTACGCTTATTTTTTTTTAAGTTATTCTTTTGGATTTTAATTGATTTGGATGATTTGTTATTGTTTTTTAATTTATGTGTTGAAATTACTTTATTAATTGGATAAGCAAAGAATTCTGGTAATCCAAATTCTGTGACTCTGTTGTGACAAATTTCCATTTTAAAATATGATTTTTATTATTACAAAATGTACAAGTGATTAAATAGACAATGACTTTAACTAAGAATGAAGTTAACTGATATTAAAACCAAATTTAAAAAAAAAAAATTTTTGTGATTACTTCCCATCATTCTCAGAATTTACACAAAATTTTTTTTATATTAAGCATTTTAAATTTCATTAATTTTTTAAGAATGATGATTGTGTTTTTTGATGTAAGGAAATTTTAAATAAGTTTATTTTTAGAATATGAGGGGAATTGAATTTTTATTTATTTAATCCTCTTCAGCTAGTTCTTTATCTCTTTCTGCTAGAATTACACCTTCTTCTTCAGCAGTAGGTAAACGGAAATATGGGTTATCAGCAGATGGTCTAAATTGATAACCAACAGCAGCATAAAATATAACTGATGCTAAATTCAAACAGAAATCACCAACCCATAATAATTTGAATGGTAGTGTTGCTTTTAATAGTATAACAATAATTCTGGTAAAGTATAGATAGAATACCACAAATAAATAAAATTGTCTAAATAACTTTAATTTTTGTAGATTTTGTGCGGCTAAATATTGTGTGTTAATATCCGAAGTGAGTTCTATGAAATTAATGTGGTTGAGGATTAAATACAAACCTTTATCGTCACCTTGTGAACCATCTCTAAGATGTTTAATTGACCAAACAATTGGACATGTAATTGCAATACAACATAAGATATCAACTACTGTTAATAAATGGTACCAACTAACCCATCCAATTGAACCAGGTGAGTTTTCATCAACCATAATTAGAGCTATATTATCTAGAATTTGTAGTGGAATGACAATCATAAAGATTGTCTTGTCACGATCAGATAGGAAAGGTTTAATGAAATACCAACCAGTTCCAATGAGTGCAATCAATACAATAAAGAATAATCCCTGTAGAGTTGCAAATATATAGTATGCTATATTCCATCCATTTGGTGATCCTGTTGTTTTTATATAGTGATATTCAATACCTTCAAATAGAATAGATATAGACTGAATGAGTAAATAGGCTGCACATAACCAGTGAACTCTATTAATTCTTTTACCATCTAGATTACCTCCTCTGAGGAATCCCAATACCCAAAATGCCAATAATGCAAAAAATGCTATTGAAAATATAACATAAACTGTTGGTAATGGTGATAAACCTATTGGTAAATAAGATATCTCTCCTTTTGAATTTACATTATACTCCTCAAGTACCAACTAAATATTTTTCAAATAATTGTGAGTGTGTTAGAGGTGTGTGGTACTAAGGGTAATATCAAAGGATATTATCACAAATAATACCTACATTAAATGTTGTAGTTGCACTTGGATTACAATTTATATAATAGAGACCATAGATTCCTTCTATATTATCTGTACCATCAATTTCTATAGTTTTATTTGTAATTTCACCTGTATAAAATATAGTATAATCGGCAGCTTTTAGACGCTCTGAACAATTGGTATAGGTAAAATCTTCAATATTTTGATTATCTTCAATCTTTGTTACTTTAATTTCGAAACCAACACTTGCAACCATTGCAGAGTCATTCAAGTCCAACTGTTCACCATTTATCTTCCAATTGGTGATAGTGGCTTGAAATACACCTCCTTTTCCAAACCCAAATCCTTCAATATGAAAGTTTGGTCTTATATCATTTTCAATAGATAAATGGTGTTTATATCCTAGACAATATTGACAAAATAAAAATAATAATAATACAATAACTGAATTATATCTTTTCATTTTATATATAAAAAATTTAAAAAAAAAAAAAAAAAAAAAAAAAATTGTCTATCTAGGTGGTCAATAATAGGACTTGATTCAATATCTTTATTAAATATGTATGTTCTCTAAATATTTTAAAGAATATTAATTCTGGTCTACGTACATATTTATGCAAAGTAGTAGGAAATTTTCTTATTTTTTCAATTTGATTTTAAAAATTAAGTATGATTTTATTTGAATCAAAAATTTAAGTTTTGAGAGATCCTTCAGAAATTTTAGTTGAATTTAATTAAGAATAAAAAATATCTTGAAAAAACAGTTTGGAGGATTTTTTTTTTAATTTAAGGAAAGAGTATTTTTTTTTTTTTCTCATTATTATATTCTCTTATATTTTAAATATCTATTAATTATTTGTATCACTAATTGTATATATATATTTTTTTTAAACAATGCAAATCTTTGTTAAAACATTAACTGGTAAAACCATTACCCTAGAAGTTGAAGGTTCCGACACCATCGAAAATGTCAAAGCCAAAATCCAAGATAAAGAAGGTATCCCACCCGATCAACAAAGACTCATTTTCGCTCGGTAAACAATTAGAAGATGGTCGTACTCTCTCCGATTACAACATCCAAAAAGAATCAACCCTCCATTTGGTACTCAGACTCAGAGGTGGTATGCAAATTTTTGTTAAGACCTTGACTGGTAAGACCATTACCCTTGAAGTTGAAGGTTCTGATACCATCGAAAATGTCAAAGCTAAAATCCAAGATAAAGAAGGTATCCCACCCGACCAACAACGTTTAATCTTTGCCGGTAAACAATTAGAAGATGGTCGTACTCTCTCTGATTACAACATCCAAAAAGAATCAACTCTCCATTTGGTACTCAGACTCAGAGGAGGTATGCAAATTTTTGTTAAGACCTTAACTGGTAAGACCATTACCCTTGAAGTTGAAGGTTCCGACACCATTGAAAACGTAAAGGCTAAGATTCAAGACAAAGAAGGTATCCCACCCGACCAACAAAGACTCATTTTCGCCGGTAAACAATTAGAAGATGGTCGTACTCTTTCTGATTACAACATCCAAAAAGAATCAACCCTCCATTTGGTACTCAGACTCAGAGGTGGTATGCAAATCTTTGTTAAGACCTTGACTGGTAAGACCATTACCTTGGAAGTTGAAGGTTCTGATACCATCGAAAATGTCAAAGCCAAAATCCAAGATAAAGAAGGTATCCCACCCGACCAACAAAGACTCATTTTTGCTGGTAAACAATTAGAAGATGGTCGTACTCTTTCTGATTACAACATTCAAAAAGAATCTACTCTCCATCTTGTTCTTAGATTAAGAGGAGGTAACTAAGCACAAACTAGTATAGACTCAAAATCTACAAATCTCCATTTTAATTCAAAAACATCAATAAAAATGTTGATATAATTGTATACTATCAATAATTTTAATAATAATTGTTTAAATAATACAAAATCTTTTCTTTGTAATTTTCTTTTTTAGTCGAATATGTTCCAAATATTCTTCTTTGGGAATTTAGGTTCCATCTTAACATTTATTTTATTTAGATTTTTTTGTTTTTTATATTTAATTTTAAACAATGCAAATCACATCGTCTTTATTTATAACATTATTTACATTGTTAGTAATAATTCAATGTAGTTATGGAACCCCAAGTGAATATTTAATTCAAGGAGTTCCTTATCAAAGACAAGTAACCAAATATAATTGTGGTGATGCTAGTTTGCAAATGGTTTTTGGTTATGTAAGTGTTGTGTGGTGTGTGAATAATTTCTTTGAAATTTGAAATGAGATTTTAATTTAATCTAAATGAAAAATAAAGTATAATAGAAGTGTAAATCAAAAAGAGATTGATGATGTTGCAAGAACTACAACTAAAGAGGGTACATTATCATATGATATAGTTAGAGCAGCACAATTTTCAATATTATCATCAAGTCAAGGAGATGTTAAACCAAAACACGAAGATTCACATGGTTACAAAACCAATCCATTCGGATTGAGTGCCATTGGATATTCAAGTGATGAATTTTGGATTGATGGTATTAAACAATTGGTTTCTCAAGATGTACCAGTTATTGTATTGATGGCATATGCCTTAAACGATCGTGGTGGACATTTCAGAGTTGTAATTGGATATGATGATATCACTGAAACTGTTGTTACCCTAGATCCATGGGACCGTAATAATCAACCAACACTTTTTAATATTAGTTATACTGATTTTGAAATTATGTGGAATTATACTGAACCAGGGTCACCAAGAGGTCAACCATTCTTTGGAGCTGCAATTTGGGATCTAACACCAGTTGTCTCTCATTATAATGTAGGTAATCAATCATTTATTACCTCTGAGATTACCTATCAAAACTATTTCCCATTACCAAGAAATGTAAATACTACATTACCAACAGCACTTACACAGTTGACTAGTATACATTTATCACAAGGTATTCATTTATTAAATAATGCAGATCAACAATCTAGTATACTATCTTTGAATGTTCAAGATGGTGATACTTTAACTGCAAAATGGGTAGTTGAATGTTCAATGGAACCTTGTGTTGGTACTTATGAAATTCAATATCAATATCTTATTACTGGTCAGGTACCTGAAACTTATGATACTCATAATCATAACTATCCACTATATCAATATCAAGATATAATAGGTAAAAACTATACTGCTTCTTTTTAAAATAAAATAATATAGATCAGAAAAGAATGTTTTTATTTTAAAAGTTTAGTGAAAAGAAGGGAGGGGGGAATTAATTAATAATTATTTTATTTTAATTTCTTTTCAAGGAATTGTTGAACTTTATCAATATATTCTTGAGTATTTAGATAGTCTTTACGTTGTACATTATTACCTTTGATACAGATGGCAAGATCTTTAGTCATGAAACCTGCTTCAACAGCTTCAACACAAGCACCTTCAAGATCAGTACAGAACTTGAGGAGTTCTTGGTTTTTGTCAATCTTTGCACGATGGGCTAAACCTCTAGTCCAAGCAAAGATGGAGGCAATTGGATTGGTTGAGGTTTCCTTACCCTTTTGATGCTCACGATAATGTCTAGTTACAGTACCATGTGCAGCCTCAGATTCAACAACATTATCTGGACCGATTAAAACTGAAGTCATTAAACCCAAAGATCCAAAACCTTGAGCTACAACATCACTTTGAACATCACCATCATAGTTCTTACAAGCCCATACATATCCACCATCAGATTTAATGGCAAAAGCAACCATATCATCAATGAGTCTGTGTTCATACCAAATACCAGCTTGGTCGAAAGCTTGTTTGAATTTTGATTGGTAAGTTTGTTCAAAGATATCTTTGAATCTACCATCATATTTCTTTAGAATAGTGTTCTTAGTTGACATGTACAATGGTAGTTTTCTATTAAGAGCATATTGGAAACAACTGTTGGCGAATTCAGTAATTGATTCATCGGTATTGTACATACCCAATGCAACACCTGAACCTTTGTAATCAAATACAACACGTTTGATTGGTTCAGCTTTATTAGTTGATCCAGATGGTGTCCAAATCATCTCAAGTTTACCAGCTCCTGGAACTACAAAATCAGTGGCTTTGTATTGATCAGCATGAGCATGACGACCAATGACAATTGGTTTCTTCCAACCTGGAACTAACAATGGTACATTCTTACAGATGATTGGTTCTCTAAATACAGTACCTCCTAGGATATTTCTAATGGTACCATTAGGTGATTTCCACATTTCCTTTAATTTGAATTCCTGAACTCTAGCTTCATCTGGTGTAATAGTTGCACATTTAATACCAACTTTACATTTCTTAATGGCATCAGCAGCCTCAAATGTAACTTGATCATTAGTTTGATCACGATATGGTAATCCCAAATCAAAATACAATGGTTTGATATCCAAATATGGGAAAATCAATTTACTCTTTATAGATTCCCAAATGATACGTGTCATTTCATCACCATCCATTTCAACTACTGGTTCTGTAACTTTAATTTTTTTACCAACACCTTTATATTATCCATCCACCACCAATTTTGTTAATCTCCATTTTTTAATTTTCAAAAAAATATTTAAATTCAAAGAACTTACCATAGTTACGAATAATATATTGATAGGTTTGAGTAGAAAAAATTGGTTGTCTTTTAATTGTATTTACAAACATTTTAAATTTAAATTTGATTGTAAAAAAAAAAATTTTTAGTATTTTTTGTCACTTTAACTTTTTGAAGTTGAATTTGTAAATTGGCTAAATATCTAAAAGGTTTTTTTTTTATAAACGTTTATTATGTATAAATGGGACTCTACGCTGTATAAAAGGATTATAAATATATTTTATTTGTTTTAACAAGAACTAACACCAGAACAGTAGCCACCTGGTTTTTGACCTTGACCGGTGAGAGTTTGTTTATTTTCTGGAGCTAAAGTAATTTCAGGGTGGTCTTGGTGTTTTGCCAGTGAATTGGAATCAATTCCAGGTAGAGCACTTGCAACTTTTCTAAATAGAGCTTTAATATTAAAACCTGCTTTAGCAGAGGTTTCAGTGAACATTATATCATATTCTTTGGCTTTAGCTTCACCCTCTTCTATAGAAACCTGTCTTTTATCTGCCAAATCAGTTTTATTTCCTACTAACATTATAACTACATTATTTCCTCTCTCACTTCTAACATCCTCTATCCATCTAATTGTATTTAAAAATGAGTTTTTACCTAAATACATAAATCATATATTAATAAACAAGAATTTTCTAAAAATAAGTATATATTCAGTCTATTTGATTTTCATACTTGTAATATCATAAACAACTATAGCTACAGATGAATCTCTAATATATGATGGAATTAATGATCTAAATCTTTCTTGACCAGCTAGGTAATGATGTTCAATATAAAAATTAATATCTCTAAACTTTGTAAATTGATCAATGATAATAAAGATTGTATATATATACCTGTATCCCAAAGTTGTAATCTAACAGTTCTATCCTCCAAGTACATTGTTTTTGAGAGAAAATCAATTCCAATGGTAGCTTGATAAGTACAATCGAATGTGTCGTACATAAATCTAGTAATAATTGATGTCTTTCCAACTGATTGATCACCTAAAAATACTAATTTATATTTTGATAATGATTCCATCTCTCTCTCTATTATTATATTTTATATATATGTGTGTTGATTTTTGAAATATTATAAATAAATAAATGATAAAAAAAAAAAATAAATTCAAAAAAAAATTGTAATTTTTAATTTGTTGTTTTAATGGTGTTGCTGAATTGACTATTCTTTCCAAATTCTCTCATAATTTCAAGAAACAACTTTAAAATAAACATTCAACTTTAGAATCTTTTTTTTTTCAATGAAAATGAATTTTTGAATATTTTAATTAAATTTGGAAGAATAAAAATTTAGTTGTTTGATTTTGGTATTCACAACCACCTAATCCCCCAACTCTATAAAATCATATTTAATTTGATATCTATCCCCGTCTTTTCCTATCTATTGGTTTATTGAGGAAGTGACTTTCACTTCTAAAAATTCCAATATGTATTACTAAAATAACCAATGAATCATCTTTTCCTCTCTCCGCTTATCCTCTATGATATTTATAACTCTATGTATCTTTATTTTTATTTTTTTTTGAAATAAAAGTGTGATACTTTATTGTTGAGTGCTTTAAGCCAAAGCAATAGCTTCAATTTCAACTAAGGCCTATTATAAAAGAATTGATATTAGTATTTCAAATTAAGAAATTTAAATTTAAGAGTTTCAATTTACTTTTTTTGGTAAACAAGCAACTGCAAATGTTGATCTAGCTGGTGGATCTACTGGGAAAACTAAATATACAAATGTTAGATATCTGTATTTGATCTAGTTTCATAAATATACATACAAGTTGAATATACTTTATTAACAGCAGCAAAATCATCCATACTTTGTAAGAGAATGGTAGTTTTGACAACTTTGTTCATTGATGAACCAGCAGCTGTTAAAATCTCACTCATGTTTTCTAATGCTTTTTGAGTTTGAGCTGAAACATCAGTTTGTGATACAAAATCCATTGTCTACAAATTGATAGTTTTTGGTGAGTATAATAATATTATAATGTGTATCCAATGATTATTGATCTTACAGTTTTATCTAATCCTAAACAACCAGAGACAAAAACTTGACCATTTGCTTTAATGGCTTGAGAATATGGACCGATGGCTGCTGGTGCATTTGGTGTGGAAACAACTGTTCTTTCTTGACTCATTTTCTGTGAATTACGATTATCTGTATGATTAGAAATTATTGAAAATAAATTAAATGAATATGATCTTGATGAATTTTGATGGATTAATTTAGAGTTGGAATGAATAAGTGTGCTTATTGATCTTCTGCTAAAATTGCTAATCATTTTTTTTTTTTTTGATTTGATTTTACCAACCCCACAAATTTATTTATTTTATAAAATTTATAAATCAAACTTGGAACAAACAAATAATGATTACTTGCAATGATATTACAAATCAATTAAAGACTACATTTAATGATCCAAATGATAAAATTGTATTTATTATTAAATAGTGATCATTTTTGGAATGATGAAATAAAATACAAAATGTAAATAAAAAGGATTAAAATTTGAAACTAATTGATTAAACAAATAAAAGCATGTTGAAGATGTTACAGGTGGTGGAAGTTGCGGTGCAAAATTTGAATTAATTGTAGGAAGTGATAAATTTGAAGGATTAATGTTAATTGATCGTCACAAGATGATTAATGCCATTCTAGCTGATATACTAAAACAAATTCATGCATTAAATATGAAAACCTGGACTATTAAACAATATAATGAAAAAATGCCATCTTCAAAATAAACAATAGGATACATAGATAGATAAATGGTACTTTGTCTACTGGATAATTTATTCAGAACAAAATACAATAGTTTGAGAATCTTGACATTGCAGACTATCTGTTGCAATTTCATAGTAGTTACTAAATAATAGATTAGATTCATAGCATTGTAGACCTTCACTACCACTACTACTTAAAGATGAACTTAATAGTAGAGATGATTGTGATGTTGTACCTGAATATGAAGAACCAGACCATGAAGAACCTGTTTGTTCTGAGTTACTACCACCACTACTACTAGGTATATAAGAACTAGAAGCACTCGTACCATCACCACTAATTGACCCAGTTTGTTCATTTGGAATGCCATAGAATTGTGATGTTACATAACTACTGTTACATGTATTGATATACCATGTTAATTTAGAGAGACCTTCATAACAAATACCTAGGGGATAACTATTGGCGATTATTGGTAGTTTTTGAGATTGACAATCATTAGAGTAGGTAAGTGATGTGTAACTACTTTCAGGAACTAAAAGATCAACAGTGCAATTGACCTGTGCCGAATCAACACACTCATTAAATACTGTATAGTATGAATAATCATAATCATTACAATCTTCATCTAAAAACATTTGAACTTCTACAGATTGATTTTGGTAATTACATTGCCACATTCTACCATTTATACATTGGTTTGCGAGATTAGAATTAACAGTTGACCACTGTTGTGAACAATTTTCATCTTGTGTTGGATAATATATAAAATTTACATAATCACTATTTACACCTAATATTATCCAACACAACACCAATAAAATTAAATGTTGTTTCATTGGTATCTTAAAAAAAAAAACTAATTATATTGAATTAATTTCGTTTTTTCTAAAATCACTCACATCCATTTATAGAGTTTTAATTTCTCTCTAGAATTTTATTAAATAAAATAGTGGATATTGTTTTTACTACGCCAATATCCAATTAAATCAATTTAAAGGAAATATACATTTTAAAATAATGATTTAAACTTTATATTTTCAAACTTTTAAAGTACTTTAATTTTGTATAATTTTTTAGTTTGTTAGGAAATTCTTAATGTTTTTTTATGATATAGAAATTTCTAATATAAATTTGAATTAAAGAATAATTATTGGATAAATATTTATTCATAAATAAACTAAAATTCGATGATATATTTTTTTCTCTAGATTTTTAGTATAAAATTCATGGGGATAGAAAAATGCGTATTTCGTTTGAATATGCAAGAAGAATGACAAACTACGAAGATTATATTGCAACCATAAACTCAAATAGTAAGGAATGGATAAATGAAATGTCTATCTTCTTTAAAGATGTCCAATCGTGTGGAAATCAAAAGAGTTTTGATGAAGATAGATTTGTAATGTCATCAATATTATCAAAAGCCTCTTATTTCAAGACACGTGAAGAAATTGAGAATGTTCTTGAAAGCTATACTGCAATTCTACCTCCATCCTCTTCAAACGTCATTGAAAAACTCTATTCCTTTCAACCTTGTCATTCAAGTAACAAGGTCATTGTGGCAATGGACAGAATGGATAACATGTATTGTGCATTTAGTGGTACTGAAAACACAACTGATTTGGCACTGGATGTTGCCTGTGGATTTATGGAGAAAATTCATTTACATAAACCACATTCACTGTACAATACCATTAATAGATATGACTGGATAACCACTATTATAGAGGATCTATGTTTACTATCTGTGAAATGTGGTCGAAAGAACCTGGTATTTACAGGTCACTCAATAGCAGGTTTGAAAGCATTATGCTCTATACTTACAGCACTAGAAATTCAATCTGAAAATCAAATTGTAAAATCAAGTGGACTTTCATTTAAATATATAACTTTTGGAGGACCATCCTATCTACATCAAGAGGCACTGAAAACTCTCCAAGATAACCAACAACCAATGTTCTATAGCTTTATCAATGAATTTGATATAGTACCTGTAATATCACATCACGTATACATTTTTATAGATCTACTATCTCTTGTATTAATTATGGTTTATACATTAGTTGGGTCTATTTTGAGTAGATCTATACCAACTTTCTACCAACTTTCCATATTATCTATACCTTTTCTACTTGTTAAACTCTGGCAATATGTATACACATTAATCTTTGATAATGGATATCAACCTCCATGTTCACTCTACTATAACTCTAAAAACTCTGTATATGATCAATTACATAATGTTGAATGTCAATTTACAAATAACATAAACAACATTAAGAGACTGTGGAATCTCGATAAATTTGTCCTAGCCAAAGATCACCTCATAGATTGTTATATTGAAAGAATGTTACAAAGTTTTTTGGACAGAAAGAATAATGTAATAACCCACAAACCACCACAACCACAAAAACCTCACGTGAAAATTTCAAAATCCAAATTACTAGATTGTACTAAAAATTCGAATCTAAAGAAAAAGACAAATTCTATAATCTTTAAAGGAATGTGTTGGTATTTTGTTTCTCAGATTGTCTGGTTTCTATTATCTATGGTATTTTTAGTATCACTTTTTCCATTAAATTTCTCCTCCGACTCTTCCCAATAAAACTTTTAATAAAAAAACGAATAAAAGTTTGATATTTTTAGTGTCTGGGTTTCAAAGTGGAATGACGCGTTTTTATCAGACTAATAATCTTTAAATTAATTCAACCCTTGTGTCTTTTAATATGATATGATTGTGTTTGTTATAACCGTAAAAGAGGATATGTTTAGCTCTTACAGATCTGATTTCTTCAAAGATTTTGATTGGCTCAAGCTGATCAATTATGAAAATTCAGTTAATCAGTGATGTGAGTGATTTTTTTTTTTTTTTTATTTTAGTTTTTCGGGTGTCTAAGGCCGTATTCCCACCTTGCCCACTTTTATTTTTAACAGAATTTAATCAATCATTTTTAATTTGATAGAAAAAGAACTATAAAAGAGAAAAAACTCAATTCTACACCAATCAATTACTTTTTCCCTCATATATTACTTTCATTTGTACATACAAAAAAACTGTTTAGAAAAGACAATTTTTTTTTTTTAATATATATTCATCATTATTATATCATTTTCTTTCATACATTAATAATAATTATCAAATCATTTATTTATTTATAAAAGTGGTCCACGTTCTCATTGGTATTAATAATAAAAAAATACCCACAAACACACAAACACACACACACACAAATAAGTTCAAACTATTTATACAATAAACCATTCAACACATCTTTTTGATTTAAAAAAAATAAAATTCCAAACCCAACAATATAAATCAAAAAGACATCTAAATCACAAAATAATATAAATATATATATAAACAATACCTCTCAGAGATGGTTAGCTCACCAAAAGCACATAAAAGAACTCTAGTAGAAATGAATAAACAAAATGAGTGGCAATCGGGAGTCATTGTAAACAATGATAATGTTCAACAGTTGGCTGATCAATATGACAATCTTGAATGTTATTCTGTCTCTATTGATAGTGATCAAGGTTCCTATAACGAATATAAATTTCCAAAAGTTGGAGAGTCACCAAATTCCAGAAACTGTTATGGATATGGAAATGGTGAACCTAGAAAATTAGGTATTCTCGCTGAAAATCACATTCAAAATCGTATCATTCAAAATAATATAATTTTACAAAATAATTTCCATGGAAATGTATTTAAAAACTCATCTAATCATAATAATAATAATAATTCAATTCAATCAGCAACTACTACAACACCAACAAATACATCAATAACCAACAATCATATAAAATCTAATAAACCAATATCATTTCTACCAACTATATTAAAATCACAACCTAATCAATTGATACCACCACCATGTGTTGGTACATCATCTGCATCATCTACAACCACTCCTCATGCTGTTTTACATGCCAATACCACTGCTAACAGTGTTAGTAAAGCAACTGCATCTAGAATTACTCTTCAAAAGATTCAAGAGAAAAAGAAACAAAAAGAGATGCTTCAGAAGGAAAGTAAACCTCTTAAATTAGCTGCTGCTGAAACTGAAGTTGTTTCCAAACCCTCACAATCCTCCAAAGATTCAAGTGAAGAAAAAAAGAAAAGTTCAGTACCATTTATAAGTAAGTTCTCCAGTGTTAAACTAAAGAAAAAGTCAGCACCATTGGTTTATGGTCAAGTTCTGTATAATTACGATGCCGATTCAGAAGAAGAATTGTCATTAATTAAAGGTGATTCTATTATTATAACTGAACAATGTGCTGATGGTTGGTGGAAAGGAAGACACTATCTACCTGTTGAATCTGATAAACAAGGTATATTCCCACAGAATTATGTTACTATTCTACCTGGTGATCCTAAACTCAGTAGTAGTGCTAGTACATCTGTTGGTACCAGTAGTAGTCTTTTAAGCGAAATGGCTCAAGAACTTCCAATTTCATATTCAATTAAAGACGATCCAAAGATTTTCTTTGTTACTTCTCCTGAGGCTACTACACCATGTCAGAGTCCTGGATCATGTTCTTCACCAACTTTGGATTCTAGTATGGGTAGTTATGGAAGTACATGTGCATCACCAACTCCATGTTCACCAAATTCACAAAGAATCTTTCCAATCCAGATAAAAATATATATTCCACCATTCCTCGAACACACTATTATACAAATGAATAATATAGACACTCTAAATGATATTTTACCTAGAATAGTTATTAAAAAAGAACTTATTCAAGAAGGTAAATGCTCGTTTAGATACAGTAATTGTGTGGATGGTGAACCATTATCACTCAGCCAGATTATCTCCTCTTTAAGAGAACCAAAGAAACTTGGTTTGCGTTTGTATATTGAAGGTATGGATTACCAAAAACTTCATACTCCATCTTCAAGTAACAGTAGTAGCAGTATTAGAAGTAACTCATCCAACTCATCCAACGATGAGTTACTATCATCTTCTCTATCTTCATCACTATCTTCATGCTCCTCACCCAGAATACGATTTCTCTCTGGTTATTTTGTTTTACTAAACAACAAAGAACGTTATTATGTTCAATATGATCAACAATCTATACAAATCAAAAAGACACCAAATGATCAACCAATTAGAATCCTTTCATTGGCCTACACTGATATAGAAGCCAATGACAAATCTCTAACATTAATGACCCCATTTCATATATTTACATTTTTAGTTCCACCTCACAATTCCACTACATCAAATTTTAATGGTAAAGGTACCATTAACCAAAACCCAGGTCCTGTCTCTATAATGGCAATTCAAGTTCAATTGTCGACACCACCTATTGATACCATGTTTTGGCTTGAGGTCTTGCGTTCCTCAAAAGATCAAAAAGACTATCTTAAATTCTTAAAAAAAACAAATAGACCAAAGTTTGATTCCATCAATTTGAGATCATCTTCATCTAGTCTACAATTTGCTTTAGATCTATAGTTATCTAGTAAACTCATCAAATATATTATTATATATATAAATAAATGTACATAGAAATTAATTTTTCAAATAATTTAATCTATTTTTTTTTCATAAAAATTAAATGATCTGATTAACCAAATCTAGTAATAATCAAATTTCAATTTTTTTTAATAAAATTTAATTAATTGATTTAAATTATTATTAGAATTGTTTTTTATTTAAAATATTTTGAGTTCTTCTTATATAATTCTTTATATTGTTCTTGTTATAATATATATATATAATTTTAAAAAATATGATGAAGACTCTTAGAAATTTTTTTAATGTAAAACCAAATAATGAAAAGGGTATTGAAGGTATCCAAGAGATTAATGAACAATATGTAGATAAAGAGAAAGCTGGTAATAGTTATATTGTTGGTTTTGCAAATGGAAAAGGAAAAATATGTCACTGGGGATTGTTAATTGATCTTGCTGGCGAATCTCACGATAACAGTGCAATTGGAATTCTAATTCATATGTGGGTTGAAGATAGTAAATTATCATTGTTCTACAATAAGAATCAATTCTATAGAAATCGTTTTGAATTATTTGAATCTGTAGGTAAGATTTATGATATCTCTGGTAAAAATAATCCAAAAGATTGGTACCATGAATTAAAAGAACCTATTACACAATGGTTTGAAGAGTTTAAAAAGAATAGTGGTGAAAATTGGTCTTCACAATGTAATAGCCATGCTTTTAGTCTTTATCTTTGTTCAAAATTGAATCTTCAATATCCAGATTCTTGTAAACAATTGGAAAAAGAATCAGAACCATTGTTAGATTCAAAGAAGCTTTACAATACTTTAGCACATCTCATTGATAAACAAAAAAATATTTGACAACCTATATTTAGTAAATCTATATATTTCTTTTGTGAATAAATTAAACAAATATTATTTTTTTTCTATTTTTTTCAATAGTGTTGGCATGCATGAATAATTTATATAATCAAGTTTTTAGTAATAGTTATATTAGAAATATTATATATAAAAATGTTAGTGAAATACATAGAAGTTTAAATAGAAACGCAATTGGCTATTATGACAGTATAATTACAACACAATGGATGATTGAAAACAATCAATTACCACTATTAATTGATAAATTAAAACTATTTAAATTAGATAAAATTAAACTAGATATCACATTTCCTCTAATTGAATATCTATGTAAACACAAACAAGATATTGAACTTATCAAATACCTCTATAACCAATTACATCCTACCAATGAACTTAACCTACAACTTTTTCATGAAAATCTAAAATGTGGTAATATACAAATGATAGACTATCTATTATCTTCCATATCTGTATTTGATGATGAAATTGAAACTGAAATTGATAATTGTGTAGATAGTTGTACAATAGGTATCAATGAAATGTATCAAACAATAATTGAATACAATCAATTAGAATTAATCAAATACATTGACTCAAAATATTCACATGTGAATATATCAGCAATGACAATGGATAGTTCATGTCTCTATGCCAATATTGATATCATTGAATACTTAGATGTTCACCGATCTAATCAAGTACCGTTTTCTGGTGAATGTTTAAAAATTGCTACATCTAATAACGATAAACCTCTAGTTGAGTATCTTATAAAAAGAGGGTATACATTATCTATAAAGGAATCTATATCGATAGCAGATTCAAATAATAATTTTGAAATTTTAAAATTATTAAAATCAATCGATGATGGTAATGATAATGGTGATAATCGTAATACATCTGAATCTGTACCTTTAAAGATATTCTGTGGAATTTAAAAATAGTTAAATAAACTATCTTTTCACTGCATGTGTGATGAACATTCAAAAATAAAAAAAAAATTTTTTTGGATAGTTTATTGTGTTTCATTTACTCTGAATGACAAGTCCATTAAAATTTATAAAATCCAATGAAGATAAAGATATAGATAAAAGAGATGATCAACAACCTCAAAGAGGTGGTCTTTTAAAAAGAAAAGATGTTTCGAATGACGAAGAATTTAAAAAACCTAAAGCTTCACTTTTGGGTTTAGATAAATTAGCTCAAGAGAAAAGAGATGAAAAGAAAATAAAATTGAGCTTTTATGATGATTCTGGAGATCATAGAGATGATTCGAATTCTGATTATTCATCATCTTCATTTAAACAGGTCGAAAAAAACTATAGAGATCAAGTATTAAGTCAAACACCCGAATTTCTTAAAAAAGAAAATAGACCCCCAACAGGCCCAAATAGTCATTATAATAGAGATGACTATAAAACACCTTCTAGAGATTCGAATAGAGACTATAACAGAGATAGATATAATAACCCAAGGGATAGTAACAGAGATATACATCATCGTAATGATTACAAAACCCCTTCAAGAGATACCAATAGAGACTATAATAGAGACAGAGATAGATATAATGATAATAGAGATAATAGAGATAATAGAGATAGATATAATGATAATAGAGATAGGGATTATAAAAGATATAATGATAGTTCTCAAAGAGGTGGTTATCATAGTAATAGAACACCTTCAAGAGATTCAAATAGAGATTTTAATAGAGATGATTATAAGACTCCATCTAGAGATTATAATGGTGATCAAAGATACACAAGAAATAGTAGTTATACACCTTATAATAAAAGAAATGAACCACAAACACCTATGAGAAATAGTAGTAACAATAGTGATGGTAAAAGAATGGATGTAGAGGAAGAAGAGTTTGAAAGAGATTTTTATGATGCTGATGAAGGTGAAGGTATAATACATGATGATCATGGCGATGGTCCATTTTTAGGTGATGAAAAGAAATTTAAAAAGATGGAAGAGGAACTCAGTAAGAAACAAATGAGATTTCAGAGAAATTCACTACAGAATAAGCAAAAGAATGAAGATAATTCACGTTGGGAGAATAATAGAATGATGCAAAGTGGTATTATATTACAGAATGAAATCGATTTGGATCATTTACAAGAGGATGAAATGAAGGTTCATTTGATTGTTCAGAATGTAATGCCACCTTTTCTTGATGGAAGAATGGTATTTACAAAACAACAGAAACCAGTTCAAACAGTTAGAGATCCTACATCAGATCTAGCGATAATCTCGAAAAAGGGTAGTAACCTGGTGAGAGAGTATCGTGAGAAACGTGACAGAATGAAATCTCAAAAAAAAGTGTGGGAATTAGGGGGTACCAATTTAGGAAATGTAATGGGAATAAAAAAAGAGGAAGATGAATTGTCAACGGATAAGATTACTGCCGATACTGGTGAGGTCTCAAATTATAAATCTCAAAGTCAGTATTCAACACATTTGGGAAGCAATCAAGTGAATGAAGAACAAATGTCAAAAATCAAAAAACAGAGAATGAGTTTACCTATATTCCAATGTAGAGGTGATTTGTTGAAATTGATTGCTGAGAATAATATCATTGTAATTGTCGGTGAAACTGGGTCTGGAAAAACAACTCAAATGACACAGTATCTTTATGAAGCTGGATATGGAAACAATGGGAAAATTGGATGTACACAACCAAGAAGAGTTGCAGCTGTCTCTGTAGCTAAAAGAGTTGCAGAAGAGATGGGTGTGACTCTTGGTGACAAGGTTGGATACTCTATAAGATTTGAAGATTGTACTTCTAAAGAAACGGATATAAAGTATATGACAGATGGTATTCTTTTAAGAGAATCTTTGAATGATCCTAATCTTGATAAATATTCTGCAATTATAATGGATGAAGCTCATGAACGGTCACTGAATACTGATGTTTTATTTGGTATTTTGAAAAAGGTTTTACAGAGAAGAACTGATCTCAAGTTGATTGTGACTAGTGCCACTATGGATTCTAAAAAGTTTTCAATGTTTTTTGGAGATGTACCTGTATTTACAATTCCAGGTAGAACATTTCCAGTTGATGTACTTTGGAGTAAGAATGTTTGTGAAGATTATGTGGATGCTGCTTGTAAACAGATATTGTCTATACATGTTGGTCAGGGTCCTGGCGATATTTTGGTGTTTATGACTGGTCAAGAAGATATAGAAGCAACTTGTGCAACTATTGAAGAACGTATGAAACAACTAGGACCTTCTACACCTCCCTTAGTTTTGTTACCTATATACTCTCAATTAGCATCAGATTTACAAGCAAAGATATTTGATAAGGCTGAATCTGGTACTAGAAAATGTATTATTGCAACTAATATTGCAGAGACATCTCTGACTGTTGATGGTATTATATTTGTTATCGATACTGGTTATGCTAAATTAAAAGTATTTAATCCAAGAGTTGGTATGGATTCTCTTCAAGTTACACCTATAAGTAAGGCAAATGCCAATCAGAGATCAGGTAGAGCTGGTAGAACAGGTCCTGGAAGATGTTTTAGATTATACACTGAACCAGCTTACAAGAATGAAATGTATGATAATAATATTCCTGAGATCCAGAGAACTAATCTTGGTAATGTTGTGTTGAATCTCAAGAGTATCGGAGTTGAGAATCTTCTAGATTTTGATTTTATGGACCCTCCACCTCAGGATAATATTCTAAATTCAATGTATCAGTTATGGGTATTAGGTGCATTGGATAGTCAAGGTGCTATCACGGAGCTTGGTAGAAAGATGGTAGAGTTCCCTCTAGACCCACCTCTATGTAAGATGGTTATCATTAGCGAGCAACTAGGATGTGCATTAGATATTGTAACTATAGTATCCATGCTATCAATTCCATCGGTATTCTATAGACCCAAAGGTGCAGAAGAAGAATCTGATTCAGCACGTGAGAAATTTCATGTACCTGAATCAGATCATCTTACTCTATTACATGTATATCAACAATGGAAAATCAACAAATACTCATCACAGTGGTGTGCTGAACATTTTATACACCAAAAGGCTATGAGAAAAGTACGTGAAATTCGTGGTCAACTATTGGAAATTATGGAACAACAAAAAATGAGAATAGAATCCTGTGGTTCAGATTGGGATGTAATCAGAAAGGCTATTAGTTCATCATATTTTCATCACAGCGCTAAAATTAAAGGTATTGGTGAATATGTGAATATGAGATCTGGTATGCCATGTTTCCTTCATCCAACATCTTCTCTCTACGGTTTAGGATATGCACCAGATTACATTGTCTATCATGAACTTGTAATGACATCTAAAGAATATATGCAAGTTGTAACAGCTGTAGATCCACTATGGTTGCATGAAATGGGCCCAATGTTTTTTACAATCAAAGATAAAAAATCAACAACTCAAAAAACCTTAAATTTAAAATCAGAGGAAGAGGAGGAAGAAAAAGATAAACCACACCAAAGTATCAGTAGTATTAGTAATAATAATAATTTATCTTCTGGTGGCACTAATAGTAAAAAGTCAGAAATTAAATCATTATTTGTAAATAATTTAAAACCTATCAATAGTCAAACCACTACACCTATTATGACTCCTGGTGCACCAAAACAAAAAGGTGGGGCAAAAAAGTCTTCGAGATTTGGTCTCTAAGTTTTGATTTTACAATTTAGGATCAAAAAATAAAATATTTTGATGGTTTCTACATCACACACAAATTGGCGTTTTTTGATGAAAAAAGTTTGATTTTTTTTTTTTTATTGCAATAAAAAATAGAGTTTGATTGATTTTTTTGGGAATTTGTATAACTATTATTATTTCTTTTTTATTTGTGTGTATTTTGTTTTTTTTTAAAAAGATTTTAGATATAATATATATATGGATACATTATTTTTTGGTCAAAAAAATAAATTTAAAGAAGAGGAAATACCAAAAGCAGTATGCCATGAGAATATACATTTAAAAGCTATAGATCTCTATTGTATAACATGCAATTGTGCAGTTTGTTCCAAATGTATAAAGAATCATGCAATACATGCGGCTGATGTACAAGATGTAGATGAGCTCTTTGATGAATCTGTAAAATCATCAAATAAGATTACAGATAAATTGGGTTCAATGGTAAATGGCAAAGAATCAGAGAAAAAGAGAATTCAAGATTATTTTAAGGCAAAGGTAGAGAGTAAACATCAGCAGGAGACTGATAGAGTATCTAGTCATTTTAGACATCTTCATGATGTTTTACATCAGAAAGAAGTTGAATTGCAGTCTAATCTAAATAAAGCTCGTGATACAAATTCAGAGTCATTTACCAATAGCAATGTGCAAATTGATCAAGATATAGCACAGGCTAATGAAATACTAGGAGAATTAGAAAAACTTTCAAAATCACTAGTCGATAAAATACCAAAACAAATAGATCGTGAATTAAAATGTAAATTATTAAACCAACATGTAAAATCAAATAAAATATTATCAAATCAATCATCCTCTTCATCCTCTTCATTGGCATTATCAACAGCAACCAATACCAATAGCACATTAGGTGAAAATTTGATAAAACTCACAGAATATGGATTCAGAGAACCTGCATTATCTATTGACACTGTTTTATCTTATATGGAGATAAAGAACTCTGATAAACTATTTAAGAATGTGTTTATCTATGGAAATGCGGCATTCCAAAAACTGGATTTAGCCACCAAGAAACTTGAGACTATCGAATTGAAAAATGAAACAAAATTTACAACTACACATGGTATATTCAAGAGTATAGTTGCAACACATGATCGAATATTTATATTCAAGAGAACTCAGTATCTTGAATATGACCCAAAGAATGGGACATGGGCGATGGGATCCTTTGCAGACTCTTATAATGGAGGTGACTGGCAATCAGTTGAATACGATGGTAACGAATATATATATTTATTTGGTGGTTGTATAGAGTCAACTAATCACAGAGACATAAATAGATTTAATACTCGTACAAAGACTTTAGATGTTGAGTACTCTCAAACTAGAATACCTATTCGTTTCCAAACTACTTGTATTGCAGAGGGTAAACACATCTACACTATTGGTGGTGTTAAACAGACAAATACCGATAAAGAAGCAATACTAGAGAGATTTGATATTCGTTCAAAAGAACTCACCAAAATCAGAGATTTTGAAAAGGACGGTTACATTGATATCACTTCAATGTGTTATATCAAAGTACAACATGCAATCTATATGATTAATAGAGAACATCAGTTCTTTAGATACGATTTGAAACAGGATAAAATTACAAAACTGGCTCAAGCTTACACTGGACTACAGCAATTCTACACTCGCCTTTCATTTGATCAGGACAACACCATCTATTGCATCAGTAAAGATTCAGTGTCTGAATATAATATCTCAAAAAATACCTGGACAAAACTTTCTGTACCTAAATTTCATGCCTATGACCTCTATGTATTTGGTATTTGTTTCTCAAATAAATTTTAGTTTGTACACAAACATTGTAGAAAAGAAACCTGGGTTTGCTTTTTTGAACTCTCCAAATACTATTTCTCTCAATAACAAATAATTTTCAACCCCCTATATTTAAGAATTTTATTATTATTAAAAATAAATAGTTTTAAATTTAGATGTGACAAGTAATCTCAATACAATCGAATAGATCAAAAACAATCTTTGAAAAAACTGATACAAAATGAAGAGTTTGTGGCTTATCTTTATCAAACAGAATTCTGTGGATCGAAGAAATGGTTTTTTCTTGAATTTTTTTATTTCATTTTGCGAAAGGTACAAAAATGAGATTTCCAACTGCACTCGAAGCATTCAAAAGTGTAGTGTATATCGTTATGCCAATAACATGTACACTCTATGTAATGGATGATGATAGATTAGATAATTTAATTAAAAGAGTATGTTGAATTGTTAAAATGTTCATTTTTTACCAATGCTTAACACTTGTTTATTTGTTAATGAAATAGTATAAATTTGTAGTTTACCCACCTGAAGCTCAAACTCATGAAGAGTTTGCAAGAATGGAACAAGAGTTTTTTGATGCAAGAGAGAAAAGACGTGCACTTGAAAAACAACAACAACAACAACAACAAAACAAATAGATTTTCTACAATCCTTCAATTATAACAACAACTACCCACTACTACTGTTACTCGAAATTATTTAAATTTTATTCAATAGTTTTGTGTATTGAAAGATGAAAAGAAGTAGATGAAAGAAACTTAATTGTATTCACTATGCTTGTGTTTATAAATTAATGGGAAAAAACTAATTGTTCCATCAATATAGGACTGTGTAGGTGATAATGAATTAGTATGAAGAAAAAAAAATGTAAATAAACTAGTATATAATAGGAAGAGAAGGTGGGGAGGAGTGTATATACATACAACAGTTAACAAAGAACCTTTTTGATAATTTGGCATAAATGAAATATTTTGAATTGGAACTACACCTTCATTCTTGAGGAAACCTCTAGGAGAGACTTCAAATCGAGGTGATGTTCTAACTCTATACAATGCAATGATAGATTCATTTTTTTCAGTTTTGGTACCTTTGAAAAAGAGTACAGCTAATCTCTGACCATCAGGAGACCACAATACTTTTCTAATATGACCACAAACAGTAGTCTGATTAAAAATAGCACCATTTTTCTCGTGATAAGTAACATGATATGGTGTGGTTTTCTCTAGGTATCTCAATTCACCTACAGATTCCATTGCATTTTGTTCACTCTGAAGAAACATCATTTTCTCTGCACTGGCAATACATAGATACTCTCCATTTGGTGACCAACATGCACTCTGATGAGATGATATCTGTTTCCACTCTTTTCCTTCGTAGGTCCAATCAGAGAGTTTATAGATTCTAAATGATTTTGTCTTACTACAACATGATAATGCCAAGTTTCCAGTATAATTGCAATCCAATAAAAAACTACCACGATGTCTAGGTATAAATGTAGGTACCTTTGTCGCTACATCCCAAACTGCAATATAATTATAAGAATCACAACCTGATATAATTTGAAGTCCATCTCTTGACCATGAGATGGTTGATGCATTAAAAAAAGGATAACTTAAAACCGTTGCTGTAGTTCTAGATGGTTCTAATTTCATAATACCATTCTTCATTGTAGTATTTATAACTGACGTATTTGATATTCTATTATTATATTCATGTTGTTGTTGTCTATTAGTTTCATTTTGTAATAGACTTTCAAAATCGTCCAAATCAATCTCCCACAAGATGATACCATTATCAGATGCCAATGCAAGTGTCAGTGGGTAATTTAACTTCCATTGAAGATCTTTGACACCAGATTGAAATTCAAAACATAGTGAAATAGGTTTACCTATATTTGCACTGCCTACAACACCTTGTTGATCTAGACTTGTAAAATTATAAATATACACTACATCATTACTGTTTACCACTGCTAAATATTTATATTGTGGATGCCATTTCATCAGTTTGATAACTGAGTCGTTTCTAAGTCCATTTATATTACTATTCCTATTGGCTTGATGTAAATCCTCTTGCTCTTTACTAAAACTATTTGCCCAGTTATAAACTGAATTGATCTTTGATGCTATAATCTTTTGAATATTCTGAATGTATATAGGAATAGGACTCTGTAAAAGATTCTCTTTCTTATCAAATTTTCCCTTACCAACAATCAAATTCTTGAAATATTTTCTCTAAACCACACAAGATAATTATAGAGATAGTAAAGTGTGGTATAAATCATTTTTTAAATTTTAAAAATAGATTGATTAATTAATCACAATCAAAAGATAATTTTCAATGAAATTAAAATTAATTAAAACTTCCTCTCTTCTCAGAGCAATGAACATTCAATTAAGTTTTAAATCTACAAATTCTTTTTATTAATCAATGAAAATTAAACTTACTTCTAATAAAATATCATAAGGTAGTTTAGATTCATCACTAATCTCTGTGTTACCTATTAATTTAGATTTATATTCACCATAAACAATATCATCAAGAGTTTTAATATCTAATAAACATTGCTCCTCTTGAATCATTTTTCTTAGTGTTTTTTGAGCTCCAAAAAAAAGAGATAAATTAAACGAAGTTGTAAATAGGAATATAAAAAACCAATAAAAAAAAAAAAAAAAGATTTTCAATTGTGATCACACATTAAACTAAAATCACTCATTGTGACAATATCTGGAGATTTAATGAAAAACCAAAAGAGTAGAATAGAATTACTCCGTTCCAACATATCGAATCCTATCAAATAAAATTTCAATACTTGACTACTACTTTTCTATATTTAAAACTTAATTAAATTTCATTTTTGATATGGAGTTGTTTTCATTTTCCATTCCTCTCTCAGAGACTGTTTGTAAATTATAAAGTCCATTATTGTGGAGTTTTGAGTGTGGTGTGTGGGTAAAGTGTCAAGTTGGAATAGTGGGGAAAGAGTGGTATGCTTTTAGCATCACATTTAAATCTTAATATTGTTTTCTCACCTGTGTGATCACTGCAAATGATTTAATATTTGTAAAAAGGAAAAACTCCCATTTAAACAATTGTTAATAATATTAATAATTTGATAAACGGGAATAGAATTTTTTGATGTAAGTTTTCAATTGATGGCCCTAAAGTCACTGTCAATTCAATTGAAATAAAACCAGATATTTATCAGCCTATTTAAATAGTTTGTAAATCTGCATAACGTATTTAGATTTTATGAAGAGATTTAAACCTAAAAATAAAAACAATAATTCAAACAATAAGAACCTAAAAAAATGATTGGTTTTTGTGAAATTTTTTTTAACAAAAAACTTCCCTATTCATTTCACTAAACATCATTAAAACAGTAATAATACCAGTATAATATTAATTTTATTTATATAAATAATTATTTAGTTATTTAGTTTTAAAATTTTTTTTTATACCATTGTAAATAATTTAAAAAAAAAAAACCCAACAGACCTTAATACAATTTCTTTGAAACTATAACAAATCAAAAGTAAGGAATGAATATTCGTTTAATTAATTAAATATAAATACACCACAACACCCAGTGAATTTGTTTTTAGGGTACATTAAACTTAAAGACAGAAGGATTGAGCAAACTGATAGTGTCAGGTGTCAAATCCTAATATAAGATATTTTCAAATAATCTAATTGTTTTTGTATTTTTGTGTTATGTTTTTTGAAAAAAAAAATTTTTTTATTCCTTTTAAGAGCTGAAATTTGATTGGCTTAAAAAATAAGAAAGAATTTTTAGTTTTGCAATACAATACCCATCAAATATTTTTTTTTTAATTTTCTTAATTTAAAAATAAGCGATATACACTAGGGGAAAAACTTTGTTTTTTTTTTTTCCACCTTACTCCAATACCTATATAATTGTAATCATTTCACTTGTTGCCATTACTACAATCACAATATCAATTTTAAATATATAATAAATTATAGTGTGGTAAGTTGTCGCTCTTTAATTCTACTATATTACCATTACTCTCAAAACCATTAAAAGAATAAATAGTTTTAATGGTGATCATCAGTTTCTCCATTTCTAGATATTGTGGATATGATTACATTTACATAATTCAACACAACACACCAACAACAAAATCACACTCCATCATCAAATTAAAAAAAAAAAAACTCATATTGTGGGGATATATTTATCGCTTTTTCATTACCTCTTTAGAAAAAAAAAAATATAATTTTAATTAATTGATTTAAACCCACATTCAATCACAATTATATTTTTAACATCAACACAACATTGATTTATCTTGAGTAATCTCTTTTTGATATTTCTGTTCAAAAAGTAAAAAACATATCAAGTTCAACACCTTCACAAAATCACCCCCTCTCTCCACACTTGTTTATCATGATATTAATTGGCAGTTATTAGATTATTTATCATAACTGTATTGTTGAAAGAATGTGTGGTGTGTGTTTGAATTTTAACTTGTAAAAGTGTGTTTGATTTATACAGTTTTTTGTTATAGCGCTTGGCTGTTGTTTTATTATTTTTTTTTTATTATTTTTTTATTGCTACACTCAATTGACAAAAAGGATCAATTTATACTTATACTCTCTCTACTCTATTTATTTATTTATTTATTATAGATTTATATATAATTTTTTTTTTTTTTCATAGGAATATAAATTTTATTTTCTTAAAAACAAAAGGTATGTGTGGGATTCATTATTATCTCCAAGGTTCACTAAAAGATCTTTATACTAATTTTAAAATAACAAAAAAATTTTTTTTTCTTTTTTCTAAAAATCTAATTTTGGACAACTTTTGCATTTTTCTTTTCATTCTCTTCAGAATTTTTTAAATCTTGCATTTTGTATCTTTAGTTAATAATATATATATATAATATATTAAACTTTTAACTGTATTTTAAACAACTAGTTGGAAAATCATCACTTCCTCCCCCTCATTAAAAAATCTTTAAAAAATCCAGCATTTATTTTTAGATTTTGAAAACTTATCGCTCAGAAAAAAAAAAAACCCACAAAACAGTTTAATAACACACAACAGTAATATATAATATAATAATCAAAAATGGTATTTGGATGTTTTGGTTCAGTAGAGACAGAGAAGAACAAAAAGATCGAAAAGATCATTGAAGTCGACAGAAGAAAGTTAAAGAAAGATGTTAAACTACTACTTTTAGGTCCAGGTGAATCTGGTAAATCAACCATCTTCAAACAAATGAAAATTATCCAAGAGGATGGTGGTTATTCGACTGAAGAACTTTTGGAATATCGTGCCTTTGTATACTCAAATTGTATCAGTCAAATGGAAGCTCTCTTAACTGCTTCTGCTAAATTGAATATTGAATTGGAAGGTGAAAATAAAGTAAGTTTCAATACAACACAAGAAAACAATTCATACAACATAGGAATACTAATATAATTCATAAATTTAACAGCAAAGAGCTGCTAATATCTTGCGTAGAACTATTGGTAATGAACCATGGTTATTGTTAGCTTCAGACATTAAATATCTTTGGGATGATAAAGGTATCAAAGAAACATATGCCCAAAAAGATAAACACTTCCAATTAAATGATTCCGCTGCATAGTAAGTTTTTTTTTTCATACCCCTGCCACCCACCCACCCAGCTATTAATGTTTTATAATTTTAAAGTTTCTTTGATAATATAGATAGATACATGAAAGAAGATTTCATTCCAAATGAACAAGATGTATTGAGATGTCGTGTCAGAACAACAGGTATCCAAGAATCTGAATTCATATTTGATAAGATTAGATTAAAGATTGTTGATGTTGGTGGTCAAAGAAGTCAAAGAAGAAAGTGGATCCATTGTTTTGATTGCGTCACTGCAGTTATTTTTGTAGCAGCTATGTCTGATTATGATCAGGTACTAAGAGAAGATGAATCTGTGAATAGAACCAGAGAATCATTGGCCCTCTTTAAAGAGATTGTAAACTGCGACTACTTTAAAGATACCCCAATCGTGTTGTTCCTCAACAAGAAAGATTTGTTCAAAGAGAAATTAAAGAGAGTCCCATTGCAATCCTGTTTCTCTGATTACACAGGTCCAAATAAATACAAAGACGCAGCCATGTTTATCCAGGCACAATATTTGGCACAAGGTCCATCACCAAGAACTATATATACACACGCTACCTGTGCCGTTGATACTGAAAATATTAAATTTGTCTTTAGAGCCGTCAGACAAACTATTCTATCTCAGGCACTGGAACATTTCTAAAATATTTATATATATATTCTAATAGACGTCTTTCACATTTTTAACACAACACAACAATAACTACAACAACAACAACAACAACAACCCACATTAACACCATAACAAAAGTTAAAAAAAAAAGGAAAAATTATATAGAAATCAAAACAATGTTTATCCATTCTATTTTTATTTAAAACATAAACCCAACTTTAATCACAATTCAAAACACATTTGTTTTCGTAATCCAAAATAAAACTTGTAAAAATAATCTTTTTTTTTGAAATTCAATTGTCTTTTATCTGATCTCTCTTTGGTCTTTACTTTTATTATTGTAACATTTGAGTTATATAATCTAAATCAGATATTTTACTTGAGGATTTGTCATCTTCATTATCATCATCATAACTTTCATCTTGTGAATTATTATTATTATTATTATTACCATCTTGGATATTAACATTGGAAGTGCCTTTCTTTTTCTTATTCTTCTTTTTCTTTTTGTTTTCTTTGGGTTGTTGTTTTCGTTTCTTTTCATTATTGTTATTGGTATTAGGATCAATACCCATCTCTTTAAGTTTCTGTCCTGTTATATGTTGGAATGGACATTGATCACCATTTCTACAAGTTCCAGATTTACCAAATGAAAAACAGTATTGAATATTTGCCAAATTGGCACTATTGAGTTTAGGTGGAGGTGTTGGTGTACTATGAGCTATCAAAGGTGGTAAAACAGTCTCCGTTAGCAATGCAGGTGGATTTTGATGTTCAGTATACATGTCATAGATATCATTACTCTTTTCAATGCCCACTAAAGTTGCTAACATCTCCGAGGGTACTGACTGATAGATTTCCACCATTTGATCCGATGGTTTATGTGATAGAATATATGCTTGCGCAATTGGTAATGTCATTACTTTTTTTAAAATCTCATAAAGTATTTTTGAACTCTTAACTGGATTAAATGGACAATTTGGATAAAGTATATGTGTCATTTCTTTTTTTTCAACTGTCATTATCCTATTATTCCATATATTGACACGAGCGAATATCAGTTGAGCTTTAGGTCTTAAAAATGTATAAGACCACCATTTTGATAGTTCAGAAATTGAGGTTTCTTCTATACCTCTATCTGGTCTATATTCCACATGAGCTTTCACACCAATATAACTTATACCCAAAACATTACTACCTTGTATAGGTAATAATACATGTCCATGTATCTTACATCTAATCAATATCTTCATTTCACCAAATCTCCATCTTGTATATATTAAATTCTGTTGTTTTAAATATTCACTATTATTATTATTATTTGTAGTTTCACTTGAATTTTCAGTTGAATTAGGTGGTGTGGTTTCAATTGATGATTTTGAATTATTGATTTTTAGTTTGTTTGCTGTTTTAACATCAAAATCAATAGGTGATACTTTATTATTGAGTTGACCTGTAGTTAATCCAAGTGATTCGAGTGCCAAAGAGAAGAACTTATCATTTTTCTCTCTGTTTGTCATTTTCTTTTTCAATAGTGGTTTCTCTAGAATGTAAACCTTTTTTGTTGTTGATTTTGTTGGATCATCTACTGATGTCTTTGTTATCTCTTTGGTCAGAATTGGTATTTCCCATTCCTCAGATAGTGAAGGTAAATGATTATTAATTATTCTAACAAAAGTAGAAGAACTCATTACCATATCAATATCATGTTTCTCAATTAGATTGAGTATATTTGGATCCTTATGTAATGGTGGTACTATTGACTTTTTCCAATAACTATTATTATTATTATTATTATTATTATTATTATTATTATTATTATTATTATTATTATTATTATTATTAGTTGAATCAGGTGTTTCTGATGATTGATTATAAGATTTTAATGGAATTTCAATAGAATTTGGTATTTTATCAAAGAATAAACATTTACCAGTTTCCAAGAGAGTTTCTGCATGTTGAATTACTGGATCTTTTTCAGTGGGTTTCATTGTCAATAGATCCATTGTATCTCTTTTTATATAGTATCTAGGATAGTTATTTAATAATTTAAATCTATCATTGAGTCTAATGTTCATCTCTCTTTCAATATCTTTATGTATTGTCTGAAGTGTAGTAGAAACAGGTGGAGCAATTGTATTAGTAGTAGTAGGAATAGGTGTTTTACTATCACTACTACTAGATACTGCTTTTAATATTGGTGATTTTGTAATTTCATCTAGAGGTGACTTGGAAACATCTCCTGATGTCAAAGTTGTTTTAATTTCATCTAAAGGTGATTTCAGATTACTAGTTGTTTTCAAATTTACATTCGTAGCTGTTCTCTTTTTTAAACTATCTGATTTTAATAAAAATAGTTTTGAGGGTTCCATAGGTTCCAATAAAGGATCTTTATATGGTTTAGGTTTAGTTGTGGTACTATTACTATTGCTATCGGTCATTTCAATATCTGTACTATCTGGTAGTATTGAATTTATATTGTCCTCAACTGAATCATTTATAGGTATTTGCACCGACTGCTGTTGTTGTTGATATACAGTTAATATTTCATTTTTACCCATATCAAAAGGATCAGCGTATTTAGTGTGTTTAGTTGTGTCTTTAAACATTAAATATGGCCAATAGTTATTGTTATTAGCCAATGAATGCTTTTCAAAATAATCATTATCAATATGTTCTGTATTATCTTTCCATTTTTTTACATCAGATGTCAAATCCTTAATATTAACCCACTCTAATGTTCCATTTTTATTAACTATCGATTCAAGATTTTCCCTATATTATTAAAATATTAATAATCAATACAAAACAATCTTAAATTAACTAATATCATACATATTAGAACCTAAATCCATTCTTTCTTTCTTATTATTGTCCATATTTCATTTTATTAGATATCTAATAAACCGTTAAATCATAACAAGCAAAAGAATTAAATGTTATGCAAATTTTTAAAAATTCAAATTTATTTTTATGTGGTATTAGGTTGAGGATTTACTTGATTAGTGGAAATAATGATTAATATACATAATTAATATTAAATTGAATTATAAGTAAATAGACCTTTGCAATTTTATATAAAAATAGGAATTACAAATAATGGTTTAGAATACACATATAAATAGAATTTATAACTTAGTGTTGTACTTTATTAGTAGTTATATTATTGTCTAACTTCTTTTCATTAGTTGGTTCTTTAAGATCAAGTTTCTTTAAAATAAATAAAAATATCAATGAAATTGCAGCAGAGAACACCAGTAATACCATTGAGAAGTTATAGGTTCCTGTTTTTTCTCTAAAGTACGATAGGAAGAGTGGATATATGACAATTCCTACATTATATGATGTACCAATAAGACCATAGGCTGTACCAATGACTTTTTCATCGACCAGTAAGGGAACAGCACTAATGAGAGTATTGTTCATTAGACCATAACCTAAACCACTTAATACCACCCATGGAAGAGGTACTGTTGGTGTTACTATAAGTATAAATATACCAATTCCCATGGTACATATTCCAACACATAATGAGATGGTTCGCTTTTTCAGAGCTTTGGTTACATAGGGAAACAATGGGCAGCAGACACCATTTAAAAGTGTTTCGCATGCCATAACCAACGCAGCTGATCTTTCATTGTAATTGTACTTTTCAATAATCATATCTGTTGCAATGATATCCAATCCATAGAATGAACTGTAACCAAAGAAAGCTATACAAACTAGTATCCACATTCTAGGGGGAATTAATCTGACTAATAATATAGCTTTTTTAAACTCCTTAAGGGTTTTTATCATTTTGTTTTCGTTATCATCTTGAATAGGTTCATCTTTGATGGTATTGGTTATATCCTCAAATTCCAGACTATCCATCTCAATGTCTGTATTGGATGCTAAAATAGGTTTTTCAGAGGATACCAATTCGTTTGGATCATCTTGTTGTTGAGATGAAGATACTTCTTCCTTACATTCATTTATAATTTCAGGTTTTTCATTGTCTTTAGGGTAGTATAACTTTGTTTTTCCAAATAGAATAAATATGATATTTAAGAAAAATCCAAATATACCAATGATTGCAACAAACCAAACGGTGAAAGGAAGATTGGTGTTCTCATAGAGTGTCGGCAGAAACCCAAATGCCAAAAGACTTCCGAATTGAACCCAAGTAGATTCAATTGCTACTATAAATGGCATTTCTTTTGAGGAGAACCATTTTGCCATAAAACAACTTACACAAACCAGTAGGGATTCTCCACCGATTCCCAATAGAACTCTTGAGAATAGTAGTAGACCATATCTAGGAGGTGTAGTTGAAAGTGCAGCTAAAACTGTCGATAGTGTCATTGTGAAATTGAATATCAAACTACATGTTTCAGGACCGTAGGTATCTACAAGTATTCCACCTAAAAACACCATAAACAGATTAGGAATTGCATAGACACTGTACAAGTATCCAAATTTCCTAGAATCTATATCATAGTGTTTATCGAATATCTTCACCATTGAAGTGGGATTATTATAAGACAGATACAATGTAAAGGCTAGATTGATAATCATAAATCCAACAATTATCTTTTTCTTATTTAAATTCTTAACTTTAGACCAATAGTAACCAATCTTTCCTTTCCTGTTTTCCAGTGGTTGAGGTGCTATAGAAATCTCATCAATTTCTTCTTCTCTATTTTCAATTTCATTTGATATCTTTTCATTACTATCATCTATTTTATCAATTAGAGAGTCTCTATCATCTTGAATTTCCTCTTGAACTATTTTGGTATTATCAAAGGGTATCATTGTTTCCTTATCTATTTACATATTCAATGATTCTAAAAAATTATAATAAGATAAATTACCAACAGTGGTTAACAATTTATTTTTAAATTAACACACCCACAATTTAAACACTTTTCGATTTTAATAAAACTGAATTGTTGGGAAATGCAAAAAAAACAACTTTTGATACATTTAGGACATCCAAAAGTACCAAAATTTTTTTACCAGGGTTGTAAAATAGTTTACAAAAGGTGGGGAAGAGGGGGAAGGGGAGTATTTTATTTCTTTTTGGCAAGTGGGACTGCAATTGCAATAACTAATGCAATAATGATTAGTATAAGGATTGTTAGAACGATAACTTTTTTACGATAGGACCATGCATATTTACTGCTAGTTACTGTATCGTTATAACCTTTCTGAACGTCATCTTCGGAAATTGCAATTTTAGTATTTACATCCTCAATGTCACGTCCTTGATCGACTACAATCTGATTGAGATCCTTTTGAATCTCTCTAACTGCTAATAAATCATTTGCCAATTTCTTCACTTCCTCATTGTGTTCAGCAATGATGAGATCCTCTACGGCTTGTGCATCTGATAATGTAATCTCCAATTGATTCAGTTCAATTTGGTTATTGTATTTCTGGTTGTTATTTGATTGATTCAATACCACTGCTGATTGGTTATCCAAAACCTGAATTCTAGCTGACAAATGTCCATTCTTGTGACGATTGTTCAATGATAACTCTCTGGATCTTCCAGAGGTTCCAATAGCATTTGCCATCAGTAAATTTGTAATTTCTGTACACTCTTTTTCAAACTCACTACTCAACTGTTTCATACTACCATTAATCTTTGTAAGTTTTGGTTTATCACTTCTCTCAAATGTTCCGCTAAGTAGTTTTTTACATTCTGTTAAATTATTTCTACCATTCTCAATTTGCTATATCATAAAATAAGAGACATATATGTATACAGTTAGACACTACACCACCCTGTTGTTAAACTATAATCTTATCAAATTGTATAAAACATACAATATGTATTTGGTTTCTAAATTCTAAGTTATCGGTATCTGGATTTGCAACTTGTGATTTCTTTTTTTGTAAACTCTGTGTTATACTATTTAGGTTATTTAAATATTGTTGTAATTGATCAAATGTAGAACTCATTTTTATATGTATATGTATATTACAAATAAATAAAAAAACTGTTGATATTTTGTTTGTGGATGGCACTTAAAAAATCTTTTTAAAAAAAAAATATTATGACGAAAGTGGAGGTCCTTCAATCAGAAATCAGTTAATATCCGAATATAAAATTTTAAAAAACATTTATTTTAATTCTAATTGTATTAATTGTTGAATATTTGAAGTTTATAATTGTTCTATTCTATTTTCATGTTTATGAAATTTCAGTTTTTATTTATGAAATTTCACTCATAGGACTTAATTTTTATTTATAAATTTGAGCATTTCACAAACTTCATTCCATTATATTAACTGTTATTGAGTAATGTCCACAAATGAAGAATTAAAGAACTGGGTTTCTGATAATTTATATGAAATATTGGGATATAGAGAGGACCTTTTAGAGGAATTTGTTATTAGTTTAGGGAAAAAAGCAAAGAATGTTAAATCATTTTTGGATACACTCTATGAACAACAGTTCCCAAAAGATGAAAAATCTGAAAGATTTGCAAGTCAATTACTAGATAGATTACCTTCTAAAGTCAAGAATATCACCACAACTACAACTTCAACATCGTCTACCTCTGTAAAGCATCTTAATCGATTAAATCAGTCACTAAAGATATTAGAGGACTCAGATTCAGATGAGGATGACAATAAGAAACAATCAAAATCTAAAAAGAAAGAAAAGAAAGAAAAAAAGAAAAGAAAGAGAAAAAGGAAAAAAGGAGTATTAGAAAGACTAAAGATGATAAAGGTTGGGAAGATAAAGAAAAAGAAGAAGGTGAAGAGGAGGTTCCAAAGGTTGAAATTAAGAATATAGTTACTAATGAGGTGGTTAGAGATGAAGAGAATGAAGAGGATGAATATGAAAAAGATCAAAGAGAGATTCAAGAATTTAATGAACGTTTGAAATCAAGAGATGATGCATCTACCAAAAAGAAATATAAAGATAAACCGAATGCTGGACAGAAAGAAGAGGAACAGAGGGATTTGGATACTGAAAGAATAAAATCAAGAAGAAGATTTCTTGAGATGGAGGAAAGTAAACGATTGGAATTGTTAAGAAGGGAGATTGAAGATGAAGAGGAACTATTTAAAGATCAAAAATTGACAGCTGAAGAAATTAGAGAATTTGAAAAGAAAAAGAAACTCTATGAGATTGCATCTCAGAGGATAAATGATAAGATTGATGAGAATTTCTATCAGATTCCCAAAGCAAGTGAGGATAGAAAATCTAAAGAAGATGTACTTAAACCAAGGTATAATGAGAATAGTAGAGAATCTACAAGTTCTTTTAATCCAGAACAAAAGGAGTGGGAGCAGAATAGAATGAAACAAGTTCAAACTGAATTTGGGTCTAAGAAATCTAGTCAACAAGAAGAGGAGTATGATTATGTTTTTGATGAAGAACAAATTCAGTTTATAGCTGAGGATTCTATAAGTACGACAAAAGAGATCTCACCAGAGACTATTGAACAGATTCAGAATATAAAGAAACTGAATTCTCAAATGACAATGCAAGAGGTGAGAAAATCACTTCCAATCTTTCCTTATAGAGAGGAATTGATTCAAGCTGTCAATGATTATCAGGTATTGATTATTGTTGGTGAAACTGGGTCTGGTAAGACTACTCAAATTCCTCAGTATCTTCACGAGGCAGGGTATACTAAACGTGGAAAAGTTGGGTGTACCCAACCTAGAAGAGTAGCTGCAATGTCTGTAGCTGCGAGAGTTGCTGATGAAATGTCTTGTAAACTCGGTCAAGAAGTTGGTTATTCTATTCGTTTTGAAGATTGTACTAGTGAGAAGACTGTTCTTCAGTATATGACTGATGGTATGTTAGTCAGAGAGTTTCTAACTACACCTGATCTCTCAAATTATTCTGTACTTATTATTGATGAGGCTCATGAAAGAACCCTACACACTGATATTCTATTTGGTTTGGTAAAGGATATTGCAAGATTTCGTCCAGATTTGAAATTGTTAATATCTTCTGCAACTATGGATGCTGATAAGTTCTCTCAGTATTTTGATGATGCTCCCATTTTTACAATTCCAGGTAGAAAATATGATGTTTCTACTCTGTACACTCAGGCACCTGAAGCAAATTATGTTGATGCTGTTTGTGTAACTGTTCTTCAGATTCACGTTTCAGAGCCTCTAGGTGATATATTGGTGTTTTTAACTGGTCAAGAAGAGGTTGATACCGTTGCGGAAATGTTACAACAGAGAACCAGAGGTCTTGGAACAAAGATTAAGGAATTGGTAATTACAAGAATCTATTCAACTCTACCAACTGATCTACAAGCAAAGATTTTTGAACCCACTCCTGAGAATGCTAGAAAAGTAGTTTTGGCAACTAATATTGCTGAGACCTCACTAACCATCGACAATATTATCTATGTTATAGATACTGGATTTTGTAAACAGAAAATATATAACCCAAAATCTGGAATGGAGAGTTTAGTTGTTCAACCATGTTCTCAAGCATCCGCCAATCAGAGAAAAGGTAGAGCTGGTAGAGTTGCTCCTGGAAAATGCTTTAGATTGTATACTGCATGGTCATTTGAGAATGAAATGGAGCCTAATACAACACCTGAAATCCAGAGAACAAATTTAGGAAATGTAGTTTTACTTCTAAAAAGCATGGGTATTAATGATTTGGTTCATTTTGATTTTATGGATCCTCCACCTGCTGAAACACTCATTAAAGCACTTGAACAGTTATATGCACTGGGGGCACTAAATGATAGAGGACAATTGACTAAACTTGGTAGAAAAATGGCAGAGTTCCCTGTTGATCCTCAGCTGAGTAAGATGATTATTGCCTCTGAGAAATACCAGTGTACTGATGAGATATTGACTATATGTGCAATGTTGACTGTAAACAATACAATCTTTTACCGACCTAAAGACAAGGCATTCCAAGCTGATGCAGCCAAAAAGACATTCTTCCACCCAGAAGGTGACCATTTGACACTCTTGCAAGTCTACAATCAATGGAGAGAAACTGGATATGCAACTCAATGGTGCTTTGAAAATTTTATACAACATAGATCAATGAAGCGTGCTAAAGATGTAAGAGAGCAATTGGAGGGTTTATTAGAGCGTGTTGAAATCCCAATTACATCATCAGCTGACGACACTATTGCAATTCGAAAGGCCATTACATCAGGTTATTTTTATAATACAGCAAAATTAGAGAAATCAGGTCTCTATCGTACAAACAAAACCAATCAATCTGTACAGATTCATCCATCTTCAGCATTGTTTGATGCACCACCTAAATGGGTGGTCTATTTTGAATTAGTTTTAACAACTAAAGAGTTTATGAGAAGTGTAATTGAAATTCAACCTCAATGGTTATTTGAAATTGCACCTCATATGTATAAGCAATCGGAATTGGAAACTGAATCTGATAAGAAGAAACTACCAAAAGTAATGGGTAAAAGTTCAACTTCCAAATAAAATCATTATTAGCTAAAAATACAAAATAATATTTTATTCTATTTATTTAGGATCTGATTAAAGATTCTAATAAACATTTTACTATTTAGTTTCTTTTGTTCTTCAGGATCCATATCATCGTATTGACCCTCACTTAGAAGAGTGTCATTTAGTTTCTTTTTTTCATTTGCCATTTCATGAATATGAACATCAACTGAATCTCTAGCAAGTATTCTATAGACTCTAACTTGTTTCTGTTGACTGATACGGTGAGCTCTATCCTCAGCCTGTCTATCAATTTGAGGATTAAATGAAATGTCATAGAATATAACAACATTTGCCATAACCAAATTGACACCAACACCTCCGACACCAGTAGACAACAAGAAAATATTGGAAGTTTTCGATTCTGAAAAATCATCAATAATTTCTTGTCTCTTATCTATTGGTGTGTTACCATCCATTCTTGAATATTCATATCCTGAGAATTCCAATACCTCTCCAATTACATCCAAAACTCTAGACATTTGTGAGAATATCAAAACCTTGCATTGATTCTTTTCTACCTCTTTATCTAGAATCTCTAGAAGTTTTTTACATTTTATCGACGTTGATACAAACACTTCTTTATCCAACACCAATTCTTTTAATTGATATCTCTTTGCTAATTTATGAAGTTCAAAATCATTACAAGCAGTTAAAACTTTGTTAACCTGTTCATTCGTATAACCCTTGAAATGGTTATTTTTAACTAATACATTTGAAATCACCTCTACTTGTTCTCTATTATAAAACCCCCTTTTCAAAAGTAAAGGATGATTGGTTGCTTTTCTTAACTCCATTAACAGATTACATACAACACTTAATCTATTTTTACTACCACTAACTTGTATAATTTCATCAGAACCGGCATCTCCTCCCTCCCCATCTACTTGATTTATATTAATTTCTTGTGTGGGTTCAATCTCGATATCGTTTTCCAGTAACTTTATTTTACGTTTCTTTTTCTCTTTTGATTCTTGTTCATCCATACTTTTGATTGTTTGTTTGTAAGATGTTCTGACATTTTGATAATGCATTACCTGTTGTTCTGACATATCACACCATTCTTCAAATTCCAATTTCTCTGGTAACTCATCAATAACTTTACTTTTTAGTCGTCTAAGTATAAATGGTGATATAATAGTTTTAATTCTTTTTATAGCACTTCTATTACTTTCTTTCATTGCCATTAGCTCATTTAATAAATGTTTAGCAGATTCACCAAAAACATCTGGCATTAACAATACCAAAAATGACCATAGCTCTCTAACATTATTCTGTATAGGTGTACCAGTCATAAATAGTTTATGTGCAGCTGGAATCTTTTTAACACTCTTGTATGCTCTAGATGAACTATTCTTTATATGTTGAGCTTCATCCAGTATCATATAACTAAAGTTAAATTTACTCCTTAGAAAACCTCTATCTGATGGATTCACCATCATATTATATGTTGTAATGATAATATTAACTTGATTTGTCGATTTTAATAAATCTTTTCTCTGCAGTTCTCTTTCCGTTGGTGAACCATGATAGACAACACAGCTTAATTTAGAACACCACATTTTAATCTCTCTTCTCCAGTTTACTAAAGTAGTAGGTGGTACAACAATTAAATGGGGACCATTATCATTCATTTCTTCTTTTAAATAGGCCAATAATGATATAGACTGTAATGTCTTACCAAGACCCATTTCATCCGCTAATATACCATTTATATTTTCTTTATATAATAATACCATCCAATTTAAACCAACAAGTTGATGTGGTTTCATTTTTATTCCCTTTTTTAATATCTTTGGTTGTTTTATAACTTTAAATACCTCTAATTCATTTTCATTATTATTATTATTAATATTGTTGTCATTTAATTGTTTTAAAACATTAACAATTCTATTTGAAACTTTCTCACATTCAATTAATAGTTTTTCAATTGAAATGAAAAAAGAACTACCCTTTTGGAAATTAGAAAATGCAGAATACTGTTTTTTAGGGTCTAATGATGCTAGATTTGGTACAATATTATTGGAAATATTGGTTTTGTTATTACTATTTAACATTTCTTGATAAGGTTTATAAAAGTATCTTTCAAAAAATGAATACTTTTTCGGTTCGGGATTAGTTTGTTTTGTGCCATTGATGTTAATGTGAAATCTTGAACCCATGATAGTGCAATATACAGGTGGTGTATTATTAACATTTTTAACTATTTTCTGTTGTGGTGTATGAAATCTCTCTTCTTCATCATCATTATCCGTTTCAAAGTCACTTTCATTGTCACTAGTGAACTCCGTTTCACAATCAGTACTATCACCTATTAGGCTATTTAATTCAATTGGAATATTTCTTTTACGTAATAGAATCTTATTACCTTTTTCAGTCTTTTTTTCAACACCATCAACTTCAATGTCTTCAGCTAATTTAGGTAATCTTTGGCTTCTTGTTTTCCTATTAATTGTTTGTTTTTTGTTTACCTGAATACCAAGGTCAACCTCTTCAGTTGTACTGTTTACGTTTCCTTCATCTACGTCAGATTCATCAGATTCTTTGCATTCTTTCTTTTTTTTATCAATTTTTCTGATCTTATTCAATCTGTTAGGTAATGTTGGCATTCGTGTGTTTATGATCTCTTACATTCAATCTACGGTGATCATAATTCAAAAATGAATTTAAAAATTAAAAATTTAATCTAACTGTGAAAAAAAATTAAACTTTTATAATTTTGATATTTAAGATTATGTTTATCCCTTTACATTATTCTGTTGATTTTATTGTAACTTAGAATTATCTTAAATCATAGTCTTTTGGTTTTGATTAATTTCAATTAACATTCTATAAAATATTTATTGATAGTCTGAGTATGTTGATGTAGCTTCCTCAATTATCCTGGTGTTCCATATTGAGGTCTATGAGATTGTATAAGTAAGTTGTAACACACAATTGGTTTAAATCCACGTAACTATCTACTGTTGATGGTATGGTGTGTGAACCTTTTTATTACTCATAGTCTTCTTCAAACATATCTAATTAATTTAATAGTATATATCCACTACCCAACATATTAAATTACTAATATTAAATACATTCATTCTCTAACTATTCAACAATAAAATTTGCATAATATTTTAAACTGTTTTAGTGTTTTAATTAAAGATTGCGTATTACAAAGAGGTGACATTCGTAAATAGATTTGGCGCCAAAAGTTTTACAGAATTAGGTTTGGTTTGGCGGTTTTTTTTTTTAAATATTTAATCATTTTTTTACAAACACACAATTGGCTATTCCACAATAACCATTTTGACTATTATCTTTTGATTAAGGATATTTCATAATTAAAAGAAAATGTCTACAGAAGATGAAGTAATGGAGACAGGTGGTACAACAGTTTTACCTCAAAGAATGACAACTACAAGCAGAAGAGTATTTATTAGGGTTTATCCTAGGATTCATCTTTTTTTAATAGAACAGTAATATTAACTTACTATTCAAATGTATAGAGCACAAAATATGAAAGAAGAACTAGTACAGGTGGTTCTATTCATACTGGAGGTGCAGGTGTAACAGTATCAAGATTATCAGTACCTTCATCAAACTACAGTAAACAACCACCAAAAAGAAGAACAGTTGATAGAGATGAGTTTGGTGAGGTTATTATATCAAATTTATTAGATAACTATTATAAAGTTGAACAACAGCAACAGCAACAACAACAACAACATAATCAAATACCTGAAGATACATTAGAGGATCCCCAAGAGACACTTGAAAATGACAATGTCAGTGGTTCTGCATCACCTTTTAATTTTAAGGAATTTGTAGAAAAACAAAAGAAACAGTTAACTCAAGAAGATAGTCAACAGCAACAACATTCACAAGATCAAATTATAAATAAGTCACAAAAAGTTGAAGAGAATAGTGACCAATTTTCATCGGATAATGAAAATCAAGATGAACAACTGTTGGATCTATCACTAGATGAAATGTTTCCAACTACTCCAGCTAAAGCAAAAACACCTAAAACCTTTACAACACCCAATAAATCACAAAAACAAAACGTTTCAACTCCACACCCAGGTCAGAATAATAATAAAAAACCAGCACCTGGAAAAGAAAATTCAGTTCCTCCAACTCCAAAATCCATTCTCAAAAAGCAACAAAATACAAGTGCACCTACCACACCAAAAAGTAAGGGTCAATCAAAATATGTTGCATTTGATACCCCAAAATCACCAAGTGCCTCAACTCAGAAAACTCAACATTCTGCCAGCAGTGAAAAGAAAAAGAAACCAATTCCATTCCCTAAAATGTCTTCGGAAGAGGAAAATAAATCTAAACTTTCTGTTCCATCTAACATCTTGGAAATTCCAAAGCAAACTGATGAGCAACAAGAGAAAATCAAAGCTATGCGAGATGAGGCTAATAAGGACTTTGAAGAACGTCGTAAAGAACTAGTCCAAAAACAATTGGATTTAGAAGAACAAAAACTACAAAGACAAAAACAAAGAGAAGAAAAGATTTTGGCTGACAGACAGAGAATTAAACAACAAGATATCAGTTTGTCACCCAATTTGGCAAATACAAGTATCAGTACTACCAGACTTTCAATAGGTAACCATAATAACACATCAGGTAGTAATCTACCTAGTTTCAAAGATGAAGCATTCTATAAATTGGTTGCCAAGTATAATCTACCACCACCAATTGAAGATGATTTATCACTGTTTAAAGAGATCAAATCAACAGAGACTCAAATTAATTCACCTATAAAAATTGATTTTAAAATCTCTCCACCTCCCAACCTGGTATTCTCACCATTCAAAACTGATCAATATAAAATTGATATTGATAATAATAATATTGTAAATAGCCAACAACAACAACAACAACAACAACAACAACAACAACAACAACAGCAACAGCATCATAGAAAGTCATCAACATCTAGTTCTTATAAGTATCCAGTTGAAGATCAATATGATTCAGATGAAAACAGTGACGATAATAAGAAGAATAGTAATTTATCAAAATCATTCATATACAGTTCATTTGATCATGAATATGAAAATACTTCACCAGATGTCACTCCAAAGAAGATTAAAAAGACTAAAGATATATATAAAAAGAAAACATTGTCCTCTAAAACAACTTCCAAATTGAGTAAAAAAATGGAAAGAAAAAGAACTTTGCATTACAGTGATGATTCTGGTAGTGAAGTTGAATCAGATTTAGAAAAACCACAACCAAAACTAAAACAAAAACAACAGAAATCAAGTAACACCTCTACAGTATTACCACCACCAGAAATTGACTTGACAATGATGGCAGATGACAACATCTTAGTACCAATGGGTAGACAACATTTCAAAAATGTATTATATTCACCACAACCAGTGTCTCCACCTAGAGTGAATCGTATTTTCAAAGTTAATTATGACGATACTCCAGTTGATAACTCACCACTTGTACCCTTGTTTAAATCTAAAGTTACTACTACCAACAAAAAACCTGAAGCAGCAAGAAAAGTTAAATTTACAGATTATAAATCTGATAATGAAGATGATAACATGGCCGTAGATAAAGAAGAAGAAGAAGAAGAAGTACAATCACCTCCACCATCACCACCAAAAAAACAAACAAGATCTACCAAATCTTCAATATCAACATCTCAAAAATCCAATTCACAAACATCACAACCAACAACTAAATCCACAACTACACATCAAGCATTAAAATCCACCAAATCTTCAACATCAACATCTCAAAAATCTGTACAAAATGAACTACCAAAACAACAACAACAACAACAACAACAACAACAACAACAACAACAACAACAACAACAACAACCTAATAAGAAACAACCTAGATCCGGAACTTTACGTAATACAATGAAACTACTTAGTAGACTCGATCACACTATAGATAATGGAGATAATGTAGAAGATCACCACCATGATCACCATGGAAATGAAAATAATCATGATGATGATGGTGATTTTGGAAATATTACTGTCGAAATTGAACCAGTTGTAGAGGAAAAACCAAAATCATCAAGATCTAAACCTCAAGCTAAACTACCAATCTCAAGAAGTACAAAGAAAAAGGAATTGACACCAAAAGAAGATTCAATTAATATTTCAGTTGATATCTCAGATAATGAAACTCCACCACCAAAATCTACCAATAGTAGAAAAAAATCAACTACCTCTACTACTACTAGTAGAAGTAACCTAACTGGAAATAAGAGAAAACTAGATGAAATTGAACCTGATAATGTGAATGACAATGAGAAAAAGAATAAATACAATTACACTATCAAGAGTGATAGTAAATCAAAAAATCTGCCAGTAGAGGTCCAAATAATTCCAAATAAGAGAACTCGTATTCCTCGAATTGATGGATGGAGAGGTGACCAAGTTATCTACAAGAAACAACCTGATGGTTTGCTCACATATCAAGGTATTTTAACTGGTCCCAATGATGTATCCGTTGCAAAGAAAAAAAAATAAATAATTCCTATATTTAATTAATCTAAGGAAAGAAGGTTAGATTACCTAAAAATTCAATTAAAATTTTAATTAATTAAATTAATTTTAAGATGTCTTTAATTGAAATTGGATCAGGCCAAATCAAATTTTTAAATATTTATCCGTTTTTTTTTGAAATTTATTTTTCATTTTCATTGAAATCTTGTGATTGGGTTTTGTTTGAAGGAAATCCACAAATTTTAAAAAATTTTTGAAAAAAAAAACAATTGTAATTTATTTATTTTTATCACTTTATAGAGTTGTTTTATAACCCATTTTAATATTCAACACACACTCAAACACAATCAATAACCCATTTATTTATTAAAATTTTTTAAAAAAAAATTAATTTGTATTTGTTTAAACCTTTTATAATCTGTAAATAGAAATAGTAAACAGTAGAGATGGATGAAGTATTAGAAATTATAGCAGATTCAGTGTCATCACTGGTCATTGCCATCACTGAAAGTGAAGAAAAAAACACACTTTTTGGAGATATGGTTCCAGGTGTTGAACTGATTCAAAAAGCAGTCAATGGTATGGCTGAAGCTGCTGAAGAGACTTTACAAATGGTAGATGACGAATTCAAAGGACAATTAGAACAAATATCAAAAGAATTGAAAAATAAGTCACAAGAACTCTATAATAATGCCTGTAAGGCACGTGATGATCCATGGAATAGAGTACCTCAGAAGGATGCTATAAAATCTGCAAAAGCCATCTTGCAGAATGTTGTCATTTTGGTATTGATTGAAGAGCAATCTAATATCAAAGTTCTAGTGAACATTGCTAAAAAGGCAGCTGAAGGCATTAGAAGAATGGATGAGATTGAGAATACCAAACAATTAGATATCATGATTGGTGATGTTATTCTATTACAAAATGAATTGGTAAAGAGATCAAAAGTTCGTGCTGAAGGTTCACATAACCCAGATTTACGTTTGAAATTAGAAGAGTCATCAGTTCAAGTCCAATTGCTCTCTGAACAACACCAAAGAGCTTGTAGACAAGTTTGTACCTCACCAAATGACTCCTCTTTGAAATCCAATCGTAATGAACTATCTGTTCAATTATTATCAGCCATTGATGACGTTATTTATACAATTAAACAAATATTTGCATCAAATACTAAATTTGTGGATTTAGCCTTCAAAGTATGTATACAAAAAACCATTTCAAAAACAAATTAGTGAAAATTTTTACTAATTTTGGTATATTTTTGATTAAATAGTGGAAACCTGTAAAAACAATGGCAGAAGATGAAGTAATTATTGCATCACAACATTTGATTGATAATTTAAGATTATTACCAAAAGCCATTCAAGATGGACGTGGTCCAGAAGCTGCTAGAGAAATTGTAAATAATGCAAATATTCAAATATCCAATGCATTGGTAGTTGCCAATCGTTGTGAAGATCCTGTAAAGAAAAAGATGATTCTTAGAAATATTGAAGAATTGAAGAAATTAACACCACAATTGATTGCTGCAATGAAACCTGTTTTAGCCAATCCTAATGATCAAGAGGCCAAGAAGGCATTGGATAAATTGATTTATTCAACTCAAAAGGCTTCTGAGAATTTAGCAACTGCTGTATCTTCAAGTCCATCTGAGATTGTTGCTGCATCTGGTGCTAGTTTAGCTAGAGAGATGGATTCACTTCAGGATGCAATTGCACGTGGTGATAAAGAACGTGCTGAGATTATTCTTGCAAATTTGGGACCCACAATAGACAGACATATTGAAATGGCACAAGCATTGTTGGATACCATTACTGACCCTGCTTTAAGACACCAGATAAAGACAGCTATTGATAAACTTCAAATGTTGAAACCAAAGATTATTGAGACTGCTCAAGTTGCAATCAACAATCCACAAGACAAAGAAGCTCAAAAGAAATTGGGTACTTTGATAAGTGAAGCAAAATCAGCAATTAAAGATATCAGTCAACCTTATGAGATGGTTAGCGCATTGAACAACAAGTTACATCAGGATTTGGATAATCTTCTAAAGACTATTGATGAAGGTGGTCCTGATATGCAATTCAAAGGCGTTCAATATGCCAAAGAAATTGCAGCTGATATTAAAAAACAAATTGAGGAGGCTGAAGCCTATGCCAATTCTCTAAGTGATCCAAAGAGAAAGAAAGAGATTCTCGATGCAGTTGAGAGACTCAAACAATTGTCACCTCAGTTACTTGAGGCTATCAAACAGGTTTTGGCTAATCCACAAGATAAAGAAGCTAGAAAGAGACTTGAACAACTGGTGGGTCAAGTCAAAGAGGCTTCAAGTCATTTGGCTCAAGTTGTTCAACCAACTGCTGATGAACTTAAAATGGAGAAAACTAAAAGAGATCTTGCTTATACTAAATTTACAACACCTCAACCAGTACCACAACCAGTTCAACCACCTACTAAACTTAAGGTTGAAGGTCCAGTCAATAAGGCTGTATTTGTAGCTGCTGAAGAAGTAGCTTCTGCAATGGAAGCTAAAGTTCGTGATGGTACACCACTTGGTCAATTGGTTTCCTACTCTGATGACATTGCTCAGGCTATGGCTGAACTCTCTAGCTATGCTGCTAAAGGTGATGTTAAAGGTATGATTATGGCTGCTAGAAAGATTGCAGATTGTATCAAACAAGTACAAGCCAATGCCAAAAAGATCTCTGATAACTGTATAGATCCACGTCTCAAGAGTGCTGTTCAAAACTATTCAGACTGTGGTGGTAATTTCTCAACTCAATTAAAGATTTTGTGTGCTGTAAAGAGTGGTTCTGATGATGGTCCTGCTGCTGAAGAACAATTGGTAACTTGTGCTAGAGGTTTGTCTTCTGCTGTCATTAACATTGTTAAATCTGCTGAATCTGCAATTTTAAAATCAAAAAAATAAAATAATTTCTAGGAGTTAACTATAGTTTAATCTTTTTTATATATATAACCACTCTTTTGTCTTGTGTGATTAAATTTAAAAAATATTAATATATATTTGGTAAATGACGATATTCTAAACACTTCCCAAAAATTAAATAAAATTTAATTCAAAAAAAATAAAATTAAATTTGTCAAAAATGACTTAGTTTATTTTAGATTGATTAAATCTTTTTCCAATTGGTTATGTTAGATTAATCTTAAATAAATAATGACAGAAGCTTCGGATTTATTATTTGATAAAATAAATATTGATGATATTCAAATAGAAGAAGATAAAGATAGTGAACAACATTACTATGATAGAAATAGAAAAGAGATTGAATCGTTGGCATTAGAGTTACTAAATGGTAAAAATGTATTATTTGTTACTGGTGCTGGTTAGTATCTCTACTGTATTTATTAATATATTCGGTTTATAATTAGTACTAATACATGATATAGGGTTATCAGTGCCTTCGGGTATAAGTGCATACAGAGGTAAAGATTCAATTTGGTCAAAGTTTATATTAGATTGGGGAACTAGAGAGAAATTTATACAAGATCCCTTTGCATTCTATAATACATTTTGGTTACAAGTATGTAAGATTAACAAAGATTAATGCTAATAATATGTGAACTAATTCGTTTTTTTTTAAATTTTGTGTAGTCTCATGAAAAGAGAAATTTCTTAGAGGCACAACCTAATCTAGGACATTATGCTATAAGTTCTATTGTAGAATGTTGTAATGTTAATGTAATAACACAGAATATAGATTGCCTTCACATTAAATCTAAAGTACCTTTAGAAAAACTTATAGAAATTCATGGTAGAATTTCATTGTACAAATGTATCAATAATAAATGTCCATACTCTTGGTCAAAAACTATAGATACTATCAATATTGATGACTATAATATTGGTGGTACTAGTATATGGAAAGATAATCTAATTATCAATCCACCACTCTGTCCCAATACTCATTGTAATCGACCTGTATTACCTCAATCTCTACTATTTGACGAGCAATATGCTAGTCATTCTTTTTATCGTTATGATGAAGCTTTAAAATGGATACAAGCTGCTGAAGTAAGTTACACTAAATTATATTATTATATACACCATTATTAACTAATGTTTAGGTTGTAGTTTTTGTAGGTACTTCATTTAGTGTTGGTATAACTGATACTATTCTAAAATCATCCAAAAAGAAAAAATTATACAATTTTAATCTCTACAAGGAAAAGAATCTTGGTGTTCCTATTAATTCTATTGTTGGTCCTAGTGAGGTAACTCTTCCTTTACTAGAAAGAGAATTAATAACCCAAACTATTAAAAAAACTGGTAAATATCAAATTTGGTATAAAAATACCATCAAGAGATTGGTTTCAGAAAATGCTCCTTTGAAAATACCATTTTCAAGTGTAGTATAGCGGAGATATAGGTTATGTTACTTTTTTTTTGTAAATAAAAAATAAAAAAAAATTAAAAACAAAAATCTGCGGAATCTGTCTGACATCAAAATATTTAAAAATGGTTTTAAAGATAAATAGGTGCAATTCTTTGATTTTTATTGAATTTAAAATATCTGAAAAACCAAAATTAAATGATATGGTGAGAAATCAGTGTATAGATACTTATTTTTATTTTGTTCCGATCGGTGTAGTATTACCTCATACTCTTATTAATTAATCATCTCTCTATTTTTATTTTTTTAAAATTTAAAATATCTTATTTTATCTATTTACTATAAAATTTAAAGGGTAGATGATGAAATTATTTGTAATATTAATTTATCTATTGTTTATTGTTTTTGGTATTACCAAATCGCAACCAACAGTAGAATTTATAAATCAATATGTGTTACCTGGGTCCAATAGATTTGCAGATTCTATGAACCAATGCACTTTAAACACCTATGTATTAGTAAAAAGTTCAATTGAACTCAACATTAATCAGGTAGTCAGTAGTTATAACTTATTTATGAGATTACTAGCTGACTCTAATTCCACTCATTTTTCATTCTATCTAACCTATTCACTACCACTTGGTCAAACAACCCCAAACCTAATCTTTAATGATCAACAACTTAGTTTAAATACTCAATTAACTTTAAACCCATTTGGTTGTGTTAGTAGTAAGTATTTTCTTAAATTTTTCAAACCTTTTTAAAAATATCAAAATATTAATATAGATATTTTTAAATATAAAGATCAGTTTATTCCATACATTTTAAGTGGTTCAAGTACTTTATTATTGACACCATCAATAGAGGGTTTTACTGGAGTTTTTAGAATTGAAAACTATAAGAAGTATGCCTCTATTGGGTTAACTGTAAGCGCACCATCACCTTATGAATTCTATTATGGAGATAATCTATTTGGAGGTGCAATTCCATATTCTGCATCTATAACATGGCCTGGTGATCACTTCCTATATGGGTATCAATTGAATGTTACTAATGGATATTCAACTGTATCTGCTACAGTTCATCCAATACCTCTACTCGATGAGACTAACTTTACTCTACCTGATATATCATCATTTTCAGTATACCCAGTAATGAACAATAACGCTGTACAAACTAGTAGTTTTTTTGCTGTATTCTTTACACTACCAAAGAAGCCAACTACCATGATCAGTCTGTTTATAGAAGGGGAATACATTTCAGGACTTTATGCTAAACCTGTACTTGGAAATCTTGATAATCCAACATACCTCTACATTGACCGCCCCAGAGAAAACACAAACTATTTCTTTGCTTACTATAGTGAAAACAATAGATTTGACCTCTTCCCAAATAACAGTACAATTAATGTACAATTTAACGAACCCCTTACTAATATACCACTGTATAATTATTTCAATTCAAATGTTGATCAATCTGATCGCTTAATTCTGACAAGTCAATTCCAAACCAGTAAAACATCCTATGATATGGCTTTTAGAAACCCTAATCTAAGTGGAACTGGCGTGTTTACCAAAACATCAGTTACATATCCATATGGTGTTGTATCTGGTGATTTGAATGCATTTAATGTCTCTATTTCACTTTTGGCTGTGAACAACTATACAGGTCCTATATATTCTCAAATTACTATTGAAGGAGCTCAAGTTACCCATATTACTGATATAGATGGTACAACAACATGTATGTATTCTATCCTCTGGAGAGTTTTGTAAAATGATTATATTAACTAATCACTTTATACAATATAAATAGACACTAGACCTCTTATTAAATCATTTACTATTGATAATATCGGTGGTGGATATTATTGTGTTAGAGTTGGTGTCTCTGATACATTCGGTATCTTATCTATTAGAGTTGATAATTTTATATTGAAAAACAGTGATTTAGTATATGGTAATTTATACGATGGTATATATGAAAAGATTGTTTACCTTCCAGTTGTTTTTACTCAATATCCAACATTAACTGTAACCAATAGAGTCCTATTATTAACTATTGTAAATCAAGGTGCAATGCCTATAATTAACTTGGATTATAATATTTATCCTTCTTGGTCAACTTATGGTAAGATTAAAAATCCAAAACAAACTTTCTCTACAATTCCTAACTATAATTCTCCATCTATTCTAAATTTAGAATTTTTAAATCCAACTGATATTATTTATTTTTATTTTGAAAATAATAATATTAATGTTTCAGATACAGATACTGAAAATACCCTACATTTCAAAATGAATATGGAACCTTTGAATCCTAGATTAATATTCCCAATGTTTGGTATTGTAAATGAGTGGTCTGATTATACATTAAACAATGATTTAGATCTTGGATACTATAATAGTACTTCTGAAGAATTTATTGTTAAATTTAAACTTCCAAAGAATCTATTTCCAGGTCCTAGAAACTGGGTATTAACAATCAACCAATTAACCATAACCTACGCTTACTACTATCCACTAAATCCCAATAACGCCACTTTAAATCTTATAAATGGCAGTATGTATTAAACATATAAATCTTCTATATTAAAAAGCTACTAATATATATATATTAAATTGTTTATATTAGATGCTGATGAAATGCCACCTTTAATAACACAATTTAGCTTTTATCCCTCTACATCTGCAACTGTTAATGGTAATACCCCAGAGAACATTGCCTTGAATATGACCATAAATGATATTATAAATGGTTTCAAAAGTGGTAAAGTTGTAATTACTGGTAATTTAGATAAAGTAGGTTACACCTTTGATTTAGTTCCAGAGATAGCAGTGCAATCAAATCCACTACAATTTTTATTGAATATGACCATTCCTGGAAATTGTAGAACTCAGTATTATACCATTACTTATGTGATTCTAGAGGATAATGGAGGTCAAACATCAGAATACAACGGTGCGGATTATAACACCCTTAACTTAGATCCATTTTTACTCATTTCTGATGTATCTAAAGTTTTCAATGTATACTGTAATAATGATGTGAATACTGTGGCTCCTGGTATATATAGTAGGGATATTTTAGAGGTAAATGCTCCGCCACCTCATAGTGATAATATTCCACCTTCATTGGTATCTTTTAACTTGTCTACTTTTGAATTGGATGTTGGTACTGTAAATAGAGATATTGTAGTAACTTTCCAAACTCAAGATCTTGAATCTGGAATTTCTCTAAAGAATCTACCAATTGTCTATTTCACTAGCAATGGTGAGACACTTAGCATTACTTCAACTTTAGAGTCCACAGCTATAGTTAGTGGTAGAATTCAAAGTGCCAATTACACTGCTAAAATTACAGTTCCCTATGGATTTGGTTACCCAGAAGGTATTATAACTTCAATCTATGGAATTGTAGATCACCAATTTAATCTAAGAGGATATTCAGCAGATGACCTGAAGCAATCGAATTATGATTACTTGGTAGTTGTAAAACATGGATACAAACCAGTCTTAGAATCATTCACTCCTGTTACATCTGATGGTGGTATTATGACACTTTATGGAAGTTATTTTGGTTTAGATAAAACCAAGGCAAAACTCTCAGCTGATTTTCTAGGACTTGGTGAAGAACCTCTTGATATCCTAGCCTATTACGGATCCATGATTATCTTTAAAGTAAAACCAACTGATTACATATTCTATGTAAACCTAGCAATTGGAAACCTTATAAAATCCAATCCCATTGAAATTGCTCCAATTGTACCTGTATCGCCATTCCCCGCTACCAATAAAACTAAACAGTGCTATGGAACACCAGTTTGTGGTGGACCTCAAAACGGAAATTGTGTAGCCACCCAAGGATGTGTATGTATAAACGATTGGATAGGTAAAGATTGTCTAAGTAAGAAGATATCCATTTCTCAGCCTGGTATAGGTGGTCCTGATCCTCTATTTGGCAACGAATTCGAAGGTACAGGTGTAGACGGTACCCCTATTTCCTATCAGACCTTCGTCTCTGTAGTCTCACTAAAAGAATTCAATATCCGTAATGAACCAGTTAAACAATATGTATTTGATGAATGGACACTCACTAATATCTCATCACCTAGCCAATTGCAATATCTCTACTCCACCAATATCTCAAATCAAGGTATATCAACATCTGTCAGTGTCTTAGTCAAATGGTTCAGAGATGAATCTGATATCTCATTTGGTCAAGAAACTATTCACATTGAACCCTATTCACTTAAATACACTGTAAACATCTCCCACTACCAATTTGAACAGAGTACCAATCGTCTGCAATTGATCATGTCTGCAGGTATCTCCTCCGACAATCCAGAACAATCATGTTCAGCCAAGGAATTTGGTGATGAACCCAGCGATAATAGATACCAATATGCTAAATTACAGGTAAATGATCATTCAGTCTATGGTAAATTCATTAAAATGGGTTTAATAGATGACAGATTAACCTATATATCCAATACCTTACTTGACCAATCTGAAACCCAATCCAATATTGCCGAGTCGTTTGTAGGTATAAACATACCATTTTATAGAAAATCAGTGTTTTTAGATCCAGATTTCTCAGTTTTACTAGATTCCTCACCAGCTAATGAAGACAATGAAAATGCTATTTGTTCTCAGAAATCATCTTCGAAATCACTCTCTAAAAGTCAAATTGCAGGTATTATCATTGGTGTAGTTGGCCTAGCTGCTGTAGTTGCCATTTCAATAACCTATTATTTCTATAAAAAGAGAAAACAAATCATTGAAAACCAAAGAATTGTTTCTAAGCTCTCATCTGTTCAAGGTTAAGTTCACTTCCCCATCTCCTGTTTTTTACCATATTTTTTGTGTTTGTGTGTTTTTTTAGTTCTAAAAATAAACTATGGATTTCTTATACTTTAAAAAGATGTTTATTTTAGTCATCTCTCCATGTGACTTCAACTTGATCTGTTCTAAATCTTTGAGTTGTTGATGTTTCACATAGTGGTGTTGTGATATTATTTTTAAATATTAAGTAACCAGCCCATGCAATCATTGCACCATTATCTATACAGTATCTCTCATCAATTGCAAAGGATTGACCATTTCTCTGTGAAACCATTTGATTGATCATTTGTTGTAGACGTTCATTACAACCTACACCACCAACTGCTAAAATCTCAGTTTGACCACAATGTGCCATAGCACGTTCTGCAGTCTCTACTAACATGGAAAACACAGTTTCCTGAAGACTATAACATAGATCCTCTACAGTATACTCTTTTAATCTTACAGGATTCTTTGCAATCGATTCAATATTACTTAAAATACCACCAAAGCTGACATCCATACCTTTAGTAACATAAGGTAACTCTACAAGATTCTTTCCCTTTTTAGCTAACTGTTCAATATTATAACCAGGTGATGGATCATTAGGTATATTAATAACTCTTGCGAATCTATCTAAACAATTTCCAACCGCTATATCAATAGTCTCTCCAAAAATTCTATATTTTTTCAAAGAATAGCTGATAACCTGTGTGTTACCACCACTCACATATAAAACGGTGGGGTTTTTTGCACCGGTAATGAGTCTACCCATTTCAATATGAGCAATACAATGATTAACTGCAACAATTGGTTTTTTCCAAAGCTGAGAGAGCATTCTGACTGTAACTGCTACACTTCTGAGTGGTGGTCCCATACCTGGACCTTTAGTGTACGCCAGACAATCTATATCCTTATGTGTAAGTCCTGATTCTGTTAATGAACGTTTAACTAGTGATATAATCCATGATCTGTGATGTTCTGCTGTGTCTTTTGGTAAAAATCCTTCTCCTGGTGGTGTTATATAGGTATGTCTTATATTTGAAAGTATAGTGCCATCATCCTTTACAATTCCAATACCCAGCTTATTGGCACTACCTTCAAATCCCATTACAATTACCATTTTTGAAAAAATCTAAAAAGGTGTGTTGGTGGTGGTTTGAAAAAATAGAATAAAAATATATTGTACAAAAAAACTTTTTATTATAAATTCAAGTTATTTATAAATTTTATAAAATTATTCTTATTATTCTGAACTTTTAATATTTTAGTTTTCAAAAAAATATGGATAATATAAAACACCATATATTTAATTGTTATTATTCATCAGATGCGTCTTTTATAAAAAATAGTGAAGAAATTATACAGTATTTAAATGGTGAAGATATTAGAAATAAACATACATTGACATCAGTTATAAACGGTCAAATACTGTCATGTAATCAACAATTCATAATAACAAGGAGTGAATATGGTCTAGATGGTAAGCCTACTTATTATATTGCATTTAAAGGCTCAGATTCCATGCAAGACTTTCGATCGGATCTCAATACATTTAAAGAAATCACAGAATTAGGTACCTTTCATAAAGGTTTCTATTCCAGAGCAAAATTATTCCCCAGAAAAATTGTAACTGAATTGATATCTGGTTGTAATTTAGTAATGACTGGGTTCTCGTTAGGTGGTGCTGTGAGCTGTATAGTCACTCTTAAACTACTTTTACTAGACAATATATTAGAAGGTGAAAACCGTGTAAATAGCATACAGTGTATAACATTTGGTCAACCTCTTATTGGCGAAAAGAATATAGTTGAACTCTTATCGCCGTTAGGGTACATAGAAAGAGGGTATTTTCATTTTATTATAAATGAACACGACCCAATACCTAGATTCATAGGAATAGATAAGAAAATACAACAACATACTGATACTCTAATGGACATTGTTAGTAATGTAAATAACCCTGTTCTATCAAAAATCAAAATTGTAGGTCAATTTGTAAGCAGTGGATTGAGATATATGAATGTTGATTTATCAGCTAGTAATCTATTAGCAAATCTTCATTGTTTTGGTATATTTCATATACTACAGAACAGTGAGGTGACTAAAGATATTCTGACCTACCATTCCACAAATCAAAATGACATGGCAATTCTATTGGAAATGTTGGATTTCAAATATGAAAATCTAACATTGGAAATGAAAAAACACCATCTCTTGGCTACCTATTATAAGAACCTTGTATTACATGGATGTCAGTATCCTAATGTAATTAGAAATTGTCAAGTTAGTGAAATTGAATTTTTAACTAGAATTGATAAGTTGATTGCAAAGATTATTGATCCTAAAAAGAGTAAATTGGAATTTACAATACAAGGCAGTAATTTAGGATTTATTCAGTTCCTTAAAGTGTATGGTAGAAGTATTAAAGATCTTCAACATCACTCTATGGACACTGTGTCTTTTGAGATTTCAACTCAAACTAGTAATCCACCAACCATCAAATACCAAACCTATTTCCAATCTCAAGCCTATGTTCTTACTAATCTCCTACCAGCTTCCTATATCAATGGTGGTGAAATTGAATTTAAATTTACTTTAATAACCGAAAAGGATTATGATAAAGAACAACTTGAAAAGAAATTATTAGAAATGGAAAAAAAGAAAAAACCTAAATCCACTTCTAAATAATAAATATTTATTTTAATATTATTTATTATTATTATTTTAATTATTATTTTTTTTTTTTTATTTTTCATTGGATGAATATACAAAATGAAGAAGAACCACTTACATGTGCAATTTGTTTAGAAAAAATTGATAATTTAACATTTTTAGATGTTTGTTTTCGTATGTATATTACTAATTTAAATCTAAAATATAATACTAATGTATACATTAGATTACTATTGTTATATATGTATATTACAATGGTCAGAATTAAATCCTAAATGTCCACTTTGTAAATCAATATTCCATTCTTTGATTTATCAAGTTAAATCCAATACAGATTATAAAAGACAAGTTATATCAAATAAGGATAATAGTGGTAGTAATAGTAGTTATAGAAATGAAAATAGTAGAACAGGTGTTAGAAATACACATTTTTTACCAAGTTCATTATCGAATACAGATTCTCATGCTATTAGAAGGAGTATTTATGCAAGAGGAGTAAAAGCTATACCTATGGTACCTTCATTTGCATTTCATTTATCACCACAAGCTATTGATAATAGTTTTTCAAGTTGGCAAAAGAAATTGTCGCCTTGGATATCTAGAGAATTAATATCTATATTACAATCTGAAAATACTGATATTCTAGAGGATTTGGTATTATCTCTTTTAAGAAAATATCAAATAACTGATAATATAGTCATTACAACTCTACAAAAATATCTATTTGAAAAAACACCACTATTTCTTCACGAACTACTTTGTTTTGCTACTGCACCTTATAATCTACAAGCCTATGATAGGTTAGTAAAATATGAAGATACCAAAACAACCTCAATTAATCATGAACAACAAGAACAACCCCCACTAATTAATCTAATAAGACAAAATAGTGGTAATGGCACATCTATTGGACATTTACCCAATATATTTTGCGATATGATATTATCACAATATAAAAACGAACAACTTGATAATCTATTACAATCCATCAAAGAACCTAATTGGCAAGAGATTAAATACTCCACAACAAAAGAGTTAGAGTCTGAACTCATCAGATTAACTCTTGCCAAAAACAAATTAAAAAATCTACTTGATTAACAATATTGTAAATATCCAACATCAACCACACGCGAGAAAAGATAAAAACAAGTAAATTTATTCTGTTGCTGCTTTTTATATTTTTTTTTTTTGTTTTTTTGATTGATTGCAATAAATATCATTCGAACAATGGCAAACGGATCCGTTGATATTTTAATTTTTATTCAAAAAAAAACAAATTTTATAAACGTTGAAGGCCTGCTTCTGTGCCTTTTTAAAATTTTTTTTTTTTTACAATAGTTTTTTTTTTTTTTTGCTTATATTTTTCTGTACAGTTAAAATCGTAATTTTGGTGAGTGTTTCTTTCAGATAAAGTAAATAGTACATCAAACATAACATTTTTTCTAACAAATATCAATCATTACAGTATTATTGAAATTATAATAATAATAATAATTTTTTAGATAATTTTTTTTTTACCCCCACACACATCATTCAAGCAGTTGTAGTACAAAAAAAATTCAACAGATTTTTAAAGGAGAAGACCAATTTGAAATATTTATAAAACAACTTTTAAAACATAAAAAACAGTAGTATTATTACTTTTATAAACAACAACAAAGAACAAAATGGGTAATATTTGTGGTAAACCAGCTATGGGATCAGCAGATCAAATCAAAACCAACCAAACCATTAACACCATGTTGAAACAAGCTCGTGTTAGATTGGAAGGTGAAATTAAATTGTTATTGTTGGGTGCAGGTGAATCTGGTAAATCTACCATTGCCAAACAAATGAAAATTATTCATTTGAATGGTTTCACTGATGAGGAAAAAGCCTACTATAAAACCATCATTTACAACAACACTGTTGGATCAATGAGAGTCCTTGTCAATGCAGCAGAGGAATTAAAGATTGGTATCAGTGAAAAGAATAAAGAGGCTGCCTCAAGAATTGCTAATGATTTAGGTGAACACTTTAACGGTGTAATCACCCCAGATTTGGCACAAGATATTAAAGCACTTTGGGCTGATCCAGGTATTCAACAAACATTTTCAAGATCAGCAGAATTTCAATTAAACGATTCAGCTGCATAGTATGTATCTCACCAAAAGGTTTATGAGAACCTCTCCCTCACAAAAAAAAATCTCATTGCTTTATTTTTAGGATTTTCTTTTTAACACACCCACTTCTTTTTTTTCTTTTTCACACTTTAAAAAAAAAAATTTTTATAAAAATTGGAATCGTCATCTGACATTTTTTATAAAATGGATCTAAAAATAGCTATTTTGATGCTGTTGATAGAATTTCCAAACCAGATTATGTGCCATCAGAATCAGATGTTTTACGTTCAAGAACCAAGACTACAGGTATCATTGAAACTGAATTCCACGTTCAGGGTACCAGTTTCAGAATGGTCGATGTAGGTGGTCAAAGAAGTGAGAGAAAGAAATGGATGCATTGCTTCCAAGAGGTAACAGCAGTTATCTTCTGTGTTGCATTATCAGAGTATGATTTGAAATTATACGAAGATGATACCACTAACAGAATGCAAGAATCCTTGAAATTATTTAAAGAAATTTGTAACACTAAATGGTTCTCCAATACCGCCATGATCCTCTTTTTGAACAAGAGAGATATTTTTGCCGATAAAATTACAAAATCTCCAATTACTGCCTGTTTCAAAGACTATGATGGTCCATCAACCTACGAAGCCTGTTCAGAACACATTAAACAACAATTTATCAATCAAAATGAAAACCCAAAGAAACTTATTTATCCTCATCTAACTTGTGCCACTGATACCAATAATATCTTGGTTGTATTCAATGCCGTTAAAGATATTGTTTTAAATATAACTCTAGGTGAAGCTGGTATGATTTTGTAGAAAATAATAATAATTAATAATAATAATATTACACACCTTCCTTCTTTTGTTCAGTTTAATACACACACATCACACACATCTCTCTCTCTCTCTCTTTCCCCTTAGTCATTGTTACATTTTAAATTCACACCCCAACCCAAAAGACACCAATCGTTTAAACTTTTTTGAACATCCAAAAAAACAACATTAATCAACAACCTCTTAAAAAAAATATTTTGTCTATCTTTCTAAAAACAACCCAACAACAACAACAACATAATATAAAATTAAAAAAGTAATTTTAATTTAAAACCAAATAAGTTAACATGTCTTTCTATCATTTTTTTCTTTTAATTAATAAAAAGGTATTTATGGTGGAGTATAAAGAAATCTCAAGATATCAAAAAAATAATAAAATAAAATCAATATCAATAAGGAACCATTGTAATATTAGAAGAAACCAAGAGGCAAGAACATAACAAATAAAAAAACCAAAAAACAAATAATTTTTTTATAAACACACATGTATAACCATGGTAAAAATATCTTTAAATCGATATCTATTTTTAATCAATTTTCACTGAAAAAATCAATTTGAAAAATTTTCTTTTTTTTTTTTCAAATCTTTGATAGATAACCTTTTTGTTTAAAGTAATTTTATTTTTGATTGTATTTATATTTATATTTATTTTTTGATCGAATAAACATATACACACTATATATATTTAAAATAAAATGCAAAATATCAAAACAGTAGTTGTTGGTGATGGTGCAGTTGGTAAAAGTTGTTTATTAATTGCATATACAACCAATGCATTTCCAGGTGAATATGTAGTATGTATTCTGTTTCTTTTTTGGAAAAATGAAAATAAACCATCTATTGAATACTAAGATGTTAATTAAATCATTAGCCAACAGTATTTGATAATTATTCAGCAAATGTAATGATTCAAGGTAAACCATATAATTTAGGTTTATGGGATACTGCAGGTCAAGAAGATTATGACAGATTAAGACCATTATCATACCCTCAAGTAAGTAATTTTAAAATATATAAAATTTTAGATTTCTATAGGAAATTTTTATATTAATAATATATATATATCAAATAAATATTTAGACTGATGTGTTTTTGGTATGTTTTTCAATTGTATCTAGAACTGCATTTCAAAATATTTCAGAAAAATGGTTACCTGAAATTCAACATCATTGTCCAAATGTACCTGTTGTATTGGTTGGTACAAAATGTGATTTAAGGGGTACAACTGGTAGACCAGAAGTTAGTCCAGCAGAAGCACAGCAATTGGCAAGAGATAAGAGAATGGTTGGATATATTGAGACATCAGCTTTAACACAAGTTGGTTTGAAATTATTATTTGATACAGCCATTACAGCTGTTACCAATCATGCAATGACAAAGAAATCTTCAAAAAGTAGTAGTGGTGGTGGATTCTTTAGTAGTTCAAAATCAAAGGCACCTGAGAAGGTTGAGCCTATTCCACCTGTTATGCCACCTGCTGGTAAAGCACCTTGGATTGATATTATAACATCTCACTATGATAAAGAGATGAAAGCCACTTTGGAATCTGAAAGTTTTTCAGATGTGAAATTTGTATTTCTCGATGAGAGACCAATCTATGCACATCGTGTCATTTTGTCATCCATTTCACAGGTATTCCGTAGAGTGTTTAATGTAACTTCCAGCTCAGATCCACCCCCATATCGTATTGACGATATCAATAGTGGAAAAGTTGAAGGTTTCAAGTCAATGACTATAACTCCTACTGAGAAGAATGATGATGGTACTAAATCCACTGGTGAGATGGTTGAAATATTCTTGGATGTCTCTATTGAACGTAGAGTATTTTACAGATTCATTGAATTCCTTTATACTGGTATACTGACATACACTGACAAGAATGATAAAATCTATGAGACTCAGAGACTTGCTGAGATCTTCCAATTCAAGTTCCTCAATAACGCATGCAAGAATGTATTAAATGGTGTTGAGGATCTCAATCCTTCTATTGGTACCTTCTTGAATGACCAAATGGGTGAAAATTGTAAAGAATTGTTTTTCACAAAAAAAGTGTTTTCAGATATTCAATTTATAGTTCAAGGTCGTACTATATTTGCTCACAAGGCTTTTATATACAGTAGATCCAATGTTGTCAATGCACTCATTGGTAAAAACTATTCAGAGAGAGATGGTCGTGTTGAACTCAGTGATGATGTAACTTATGATGGTTTTATGGCACTTCTCGAATACCTCTATACTGCACATGCTCCAATTGAAGATGGTGACTCTGTTGGTATTTTAGTACTTGCCAATAGATTTGGTATTGGAAGATTAGTCTCATTGTGTGAACTTTACATCTCAAAAGAAATTGAAAAGGCTACAACCATTGGTATCTTTAGATCAGAATTAGATATTATCGGTCTATTGATTTGTGCTCAAAATCATAATGCATCTCAATTAGTCAAGTTTTGTATGCATTTCATTGCTTCTAATTATCAGCCAATGAAGAAACGTAAGGAATTCACTCAATTGGATCGTGAAACTGTCACTGAACTTGAAAAGAATCAATGGCCACCCCTTTCCTATTTGAGGGCTTTAGAAGACTATGAAAGAGAATTACATAGATTTAAAGGTTCTTCTTCATCTTCAAATAAAAAGACTGGTTGGTTCTTCTAAATATATATTCCAAACAATAAATAATATAAATACATATAAAAGTTTTCATTTGTAATATAACTGCTAACCAAGAATTACTTCTTTAAACTCCATGATACAGATTGACTTTATCAAAATGCTCATGACACATTTTTTGGAAAACTTCTAAATTGAAGTTAATTGTTGCTGATCCAAACACTAATGGTTGAAACATTTTCTATAACTATACATAAGAAATCTTTATATCAGATAATTTTTATATTTATTTAATGAATATGCATAACCTACTAAACACTCTACAAGACAAGAATGACTAATTATAACCAAAATAGAATGGATCATAGTCTAACATTGAGGGTGGATCCAAGCTACTCTTTGGTAATTTTGTTTCATTATTTTTAAACATACTGATATAGTGAGAAATTTTACTTTTAATTGGACGAGGAGAACCATGAGATTTAACAAAATTAGTTAAAAGTAGTTCAGTATCTTTAGAGATGGGAGCTTTAACAATTACCAAATAATGCATATCTTTCAATTTCAGTATAAAAAACACAATCAACATAGAAAATTAGTCCATTTTCTTGTTTGAATTTATATCTTTTCATTAAATAAGTAGCATAAACAGATTCTCCATTGTCTTGAAAATATTCTTTTATCTTATTCTTCTGTGAATCTTCACATTTTGATATATCAATACATCCACCATTTTGTGCTACATTTTTGGTAATGTTTGCATTTAATATACCATTTTGATATTTGACCCATATATTTTGTTGTAAAAGAGAGTAGTTTTCATCATCAATATATTGTTCTTTAATACGTGTAATTGATTCTGGTGTTAATTTTAAAAGATCATTTATAAATGTATCATTAACTTCAAAGTGATATATTATAAAATTGTCGTTATTTTCTTTCTTTGAAAACAAATCTACTGCAGCTTTAACATTCTCCAAGCTGTGAACTGAAATTGAATGATGAGTATTGAAACAAAGATTCTGTATCTAACATGCTTTAATAAATACTTGATAATATTTATAAAATTTGTTTGGATTAAATATAAATTAAAAATTTTAGAAAAAAAAAATTGTTTCAACCCTACAACTACCTTTTATAGGATTTTTGCAGGGTTTAAATGGTCTACCTTTCACTGAAAACTCTTTGGCAAGACTACAAGTAGAAATATTTTCATCAAAAAAAAAATAAATATTTTAATCAATTTATTTCATTTGCATTATTTTTATATCCCTCAATATTTCTCAAGTATAATTACTCCACCATGAAGCTAGATACCCTGTTAGAAAAGATTATCATTCTAGTTCAGTATAGAAGCTATAGTTAGATGTAATGATCTAGAAAAATGGCTCCAAAAAAGGGGACACTGCTACCATTGTAAAGATATCCTCTAAAATCATGAGTGGTATTGATACTGAAAGATTCAAACTACTCCCTAAGAGCTGCCACAGCCCTCATACTCTCAAATAGGTCTTTCACCGATGTCTAAACTCCAGGAAGATGGAAATCGTCCAGGGTTCAAGAAAAAGCCAATATCTGTACTATTTCTGGTGAAGCTGATAGGCCACAGAAGAAACAAATTTCGAGTTGGGTCTAGATTTATCATAATTATTTTTCAAAATTATTGTTATTATTATATTTTATATATATTATATTTTTATATTTGCTAAAGAAACATTAAGCACACAATAATATTAATACAGTTTTGGTTTTCTGATAGATAATCTATTAACAAAAAAATGTACATTCCTTGCTTTCCTTGTTAATGCATATACCAAAAGGATTAAATAGCTAATTAAATCGATGACTCATGAAGAGGCAAAAAAGCAAAAGATAAATAAAATGAATTGTTGTTTTAATTTATTGTTTTGATTTATTAGTGTTGTTATCAATTCAGTTATTAGATAGATTGAATCTTTTGTTTTTATTCCTCAAGTTATCTGGGATATATAAAGTCTTGAAAAGGGTAATAGAATCCATCATGATGTTGAATTTCATTATTATTGTCCTTTGTGCCTCTGCATACTATAATAGCTTCTGTTATTTTTATAGGATTAGGTTCAGATTTAATCTGTGTTAAATTTCTCAGGTTGTTTTCGAAATTTGTTTTCATGGTAGGTGTAACAAAATGATTTGAGTAGACGACAGGAATGAATTTAATCTGCTGCTCGTTAATTGTTTGTTCCACTATAAGTTTAGATGCTTTGACATAATTGGCTAGGTCAAGATCAATTGCTGTTGAATTATCAGTGTGTTTGGCATTTCCAAGGAAATAAGTTGATAGTTAAACTTGAAGATTCACTTGAATATCAACAAAGACAGAGAGAACCAATTCTGTTATCTGGATTTATACCTATAGATTCCCAATCACTTTTGGATATTCTTATAGATAACTATTCACATCATAATAAGAGTTGCCAATTCATACATCTTTCTCTCATGGCATGTATATCTAACACCATTAGAATCAAGTCACTAGATTATCAATGAAAGATAAAATCATGACACTCTATGAATTGAAAAAGAACCAATCACAAAACACCTTAAGGTTATTTAATTTGGACTTATTCATTAGACATTTTTACCAATTCGATACCGATATGGATCAATACCTCAATAACAGAATTGTTAGAATGTTTCAGGATTACCTACTCACAAATAGTGATAAATTTAGTAAAACTTATTGATGGTTTATTAGAGAATTCTTTATGCAAAGAATTAGATATATTGGTTACATCTAATCATCTAATACCAATTTAATTTAGACAATCATGAACACTACCAGATAATATGTAGTGAAATTGAACTACATCTTAAGGTACCTCAATCAATGGTTTTAAATAGTAAATTGTATTTATTCAAAGTTTTAATGGTGTTATACAATTCAAACAATCAGCATAGTAAATTGCGAGAATTTGTAGAAACTACAGTTATAAAGGTTTTAAATGAATTGGACTTTACAGTATATAGGCACAAGGGTGAAAGTAGTCTATTATGCAAACCTTTAACTCATGTTGTAGGTAATGGGATTATGAAGATCTAGTGCTGTTATTTTGATTGTGTGTTAAATACAGACTTGAGAATTGAGAGGATATGATTTCTATAAGACAATGGAATGTATCATTACTCTTAGATTTTAAGGAATATAGGATATTATTATTGATTTGTATAGAACCTATCACGAACGTGACATCAGCATGCGTTCCAGGAGGCGAAACATAATGGTATGTTTTGAGGATCTGGGATAGACCATCTACTGTTCCGTAGTTTCGGAAAATACATATTATCAGATCCTGTCTAAAGGATTGTTGTATTTGTAGTTGTGAAAAGTCTAATACAATCATGCATTCGTCTCCATCAACATTTCCAAGAATTCTATCTTTTTGTGTTTTGTATTCCTGCCTCTGAATTGGAAATTCCTCCATATGCTTTACAGCTTCAAGGTACATGGTCTTTTTTTTTATCTGGTAAATTGTCCACGTTAAATTGTCCATCAACTGTGCCCTCTACTTCCAATGTTTTCTTTTTTTCACAAATTGGACACATTGAATCTGATTTGCAGTGATGAATTCTCTCTTTTTTAATAATATGTTTTAAAACTCAGCCAAAATATATTTACTCCACTCTCTCGCGCTCTATTTTTCATTTGCTGATACAACTGTTTATTTGTAACAGTTTTTAGTCGGAATTCTCTGCCAGAGAAATAGGGAAGTACATCTTCGAATATTTGCTGCTAATGCCTGCTTTCTTTTCCTCTTAACATTAGCTTTATATTTGGCCATTAGTGATTATTTGATTCGTTTATGTATCTGTAGTAGGTTGCATTTGAAATTTTAAATATTCCTTTAGTTATTTCTCTGGGTGCACCATTTCCCCTCTTGCTCTGTTACCGATAATCAAATGGTGCATTATCTGTCTTCTAAATGGACTATTTGGTGGTAATTTTTGAATCAAATTTTGTACTCTTTGAATCATTCCTTCACCAACCTGGGTTGAAGTTTGCGAGGAGTTTATCCAATTTGTCAAATTCTTATTTAAACAAACTGATTGTTGCTGCCAAGTCTCTTGAAAGGTATCCAAAAACTTGCAGGATTCTTTCTTGTGGTTGAACATCAAAGTCCTGTGGACATCTAATTCTTTTTGGGTCTTTTTCAACAATTGATTCAGAATCATCTCGTTTGTTTTTTGTAGATTTTCTAGTATTGATTGTTATTGGGAAAAACCATTATCTCTATTTGGTTCATCATTTCTTTTCTCACATGATCCTCCGCTCTCAAATGGTTTTTCCTCTCTCTCAAGTTGCTCTCTTTGTTTTCTAATGTTCTCCTCTCCTCTTTCAAGAACTTCTTTTTTTAATGTCCTCATGTCGTTTTCTAATATCATCTTGTCGTTTTCTAATATCCTCTTGTTGTTTTCTAATATCTCTCCTCTTCTAATAATTTCCTCTTCTCCTCTTCTAAGCTCCTCTGATTGTCTTCTATTACCTTTTTCTTCTCTTTTAATGTTGTGCTCAATTTCTCCATGAAGAGTTTGTTTGGACTTGAAGTTAGATTTAAGAGAGTTGATGTTTGAGGTATAGAGGTTGACAGCATCTCTGAGCTCCAATGGCACTTTTTACTAAACACTCCATTAATATTCTCTCTAAATTGAGAGAGGATATTTTTGTATCTGTCAAGGTGCTCTCTAATTTCATTAAATTTGAGTTTTGTTGGATAATTTCTTGAATGCTGTTTTGAATTGATTCCATTTTTCTAATTTTGCGATTCTATGTTTTTTTTGGCGACTAATATGATTCGTATTTGTATTATTTGATGATCCTGTATTATTTAATATAGAAATGTTGTGGACAGATATTTTTGATAATGAAATTTCAATTACAATTTTTTTTTTGAAAAATCACTTATAAAAAATTTAAAAAAACTTTGGAAATTGTCTCATTTTCGAAAATCACCGAATTTTAAAGAAAATCATGAAACAAGATCTAAAATTGTCAAAGCATAAATCCAAGACACTGAAATTGGAACAAGAACAATTTATAGAGTTTGATAAAAATCAGATTAAACCAATACAAGAATATTTACAAGCCCATGTGCCAAGTGGTGGTACTAGCAACAATGCAAACAATAATAATAATGAATCAGTAATATTACTAAACTTTTTTGCAACAAATAATAATCAACAACAAACTATTCAAATGAAAAAAATGGAGTCTTTGATTACTAAATTGACTAAAGAGGCTATCATTGGAAATTCAGAGTTGTACAGATATATCATTGATAAATTGGTATGGATAATATTCAGTGTTGGTTCAAAACACATTCAGGTGAATAAGTCCATTGTGAATATAGTAAACAGTTTACAGAGTAGATTGGATTTGGAAAAGGAGTTGGAATTGAAATTTAAGGATATTACAACTCAGTTGTTATCTACTACTATTGATAACCAAGATCCCTATAAAGTATTCAAATTGGGACCATTGTTGGAAATGAATGTAAAAAAGACTATTATTGAAACTAGATTCTATAAGGTATTACAAGTTCTTGGCGAATATCTTCAACAGCATATTAACGAACTAGAGAAATCCGATCAACTAAATATCACTACTACAATCTATGATTGTGAACAATCACTAAAAACTATTGTACACCTATTCAAACACAACAAACAAATCATTTTCCATAAAAGGTTGTTGGAGTTTGATTTGTCAATAGACAACACCACAGATAAAAGTAAAATCACAATAGTACAATCAGTAATTCACACACTACAGAGATTCCTACTAAATGAAGCTATCCCAAAGAAATTAGTTACCAATTCTGGATATGCACTGGCACAATTAATGTGTCTATTTGGTGGTTCAAATCAAAAAGATATTCAAGACCAAATTCTATCATCTATCATTCAACCAACTTCCAATACTCAATATCGATCTACATTTGATAAAATTTCAAATTTTATAGATAGTAATAAGAATAGTGAAATGGAATCTTTTTATTCTAAATTTCAAAGATTTTCAATGATAAATCAATTATCAATTCTAAGAGGACTTGGATTGACAGATAATATTAAATGTCTGACATCACCAATTTCAATGTCAGATGGTAGTACATTCAATATCTACCTAAACTTTATTTTGAAAAAGATTGGTGACTTTTGTAAGACTTCTATGGATCAACATAATAGATACTTTTCATTAGACTACCTGTTATGTCTACTAAAGAGTATTCTTGAAATTTTAAAAGATGAAAAATCATCAATTGAAATATTGTTCTCTATGCCATATGACCAATTCTTTAATAGCCATTATCAATCTCTTATGGATTTAGTATGGAAGAATTGGGAATCTACAATCAGTCAAATTGCCTCCACTTCCTATGAAATATTTAAAATTCTCCTCCAAATTCATGAAATTACATTAACCAATACCCCAAATCCCCAATCCATATCATCATCCACTAAATCATTCATCAATACTCTAACTCTAAAACTAATTGACGAAGATTGGTTTTTAAAAGTAATTATATTTAATAGTTTAATTTTTAAATATTTAAAATACTAATTATTAAATTTAGAGTAAATATGTTTTATTAGGCGAACTTTTAGATAGAGTTGGTCCAATATTTATGATTGAGAAAAGAAATGATCTCTTAAAGAATATTTTTGCATCAATGATACATCATACCATTTGTACATCTGTAAAAGTATTTTTAGAGTTGTTTTTGAAGAAACTAAAACAAGCAATACCAAGTGATGATAGCAACCAGTCCAATACTAGTGACCTTAGTAAAGTTGAAAGATATTGGATACATCCATTATTAGATGTTTTGACTAAAACTGATAATGTAACATCATCTAGAATTATATTATACGCTCTACCATGTCTATTAAATATATTCCCAAATTCACTATTTAAAATCATTACTCTATTGGAAGAATACAAAGAACTGGATTATAATATTAAACTTAGAATATCATTAGCTGTATTGAACTCTGCCAGACAATTGGCATTGATTGATGGTAGTAAGTTACAGAATGATCATAAGACTCTCATTGAACAGTCTTTGGAGCACCAAGATGAATCTCTGCGGTTGTTGGCACTGGATCTTATTTGTACAAGTCCAAGAAACACTGAAAGAGTAACCAAAAAAGAAATTGCAATGATAAAGACTTTCTTGCTATTGAATAGTAAAGGTTCTTCCCCATTCATCAGAAACCAGATTCTAACTATTATTCAGAGATTTTGGATCAGATTAAAGGAATCAACTGCAAAGGTTTTCAGAGCTAAAACCAATACAAATATACGTGTGAAATCAGATCAACAATCAATTGATGATTTAGTTCAACCTGACGATTTATTAGAGTTTATCAATTGGAATATGGAATTCTTTACATTGAATTTGTACCCCGATGCACCATTCCCAAGAAAGATGTTACCTCTTGAGGGTCTGACTCATTTTATTGATATATGGAGTCACGATTTCAATCTAGATAAACCATCACAACTAGTATTGCTAAAATGGATTCAAGAGAGATCAAACCTATTTTCAAAACAGACTACCACTATATTGATAAATAATCTCTGGGATAACTATGATAGATGTAGAGAGTTAGCATCTGACATTCTCTTAAAGTTTCCATCTCCATTACCAGGTCTTGAGTTGGAATCTGAAATTACTCCATTCCTTTTATGGGCTATTCGTCTATGTAGTTCTCCAAAAGCCAAAGAATGTGATACCGGTTCCTTTGCACTAAAATTATTTTTCAAAAAGTATGTTTTAGCTAATGGAATGGTACCTATTTTCCATAGTTCCCAAAAGTCACCAGTAACCTATCAGAAAATTGAAGATCCTAATAAAGCCTCCATGGAATACATTCAACAACTATTGAGAATTTTAAAGTCCCAAGTCAACATTGCCAATGTTAATCTACTGGAATCTGCAAAACTTGCACCTATGCATGGTATGGTACTGGCACTTCGATACATTCTCTATGAAATTCCATATAAAGAAAAATCAAAAGATGAGAAGAAACAGTGGAAATTTTTATTGGAGGATATTATAAATGTTGGTAAAACCATTTCCTCTATAGTTTTGAGGGTTGTTGCTGATTTGGCACCTGAAGGAAATATTCCAAGTTTTACAACAGATTCTAAAGGTTTACCAATATCTTTACCATCTGGTATAGTCTATGACGATGATGAAAGACTTCTAGCTAGTAATTTCACATCCATGTCATTACAATCCAATGACCATGAACAAGTTGAAAATGACGATCAATTGGAAGATGATTTGGAAATGGATGAAGAGGGTGAGGAAGACGAAGATATGGATATTCACAAGAATAATGAAGGCTTACAAGGTGGAATTGGTCAAATTATTACAGTATGCTCCTGGCAATGTACCAAACAAGTTAGTTTATTACTAGGTGCTATCTTGGATCGTGTAGAATTAAACGATAATTCTCAAGAGGAATTAGTTAGTTTTAAGCAAATTCAAGAGATTGGTCAATTATTCTTAACAACACTTTTGACTAGTAGACATAAAGGTGCTATTGAAAAGACTTATTTAGGATACCAAATCCTCTGTTCTACACTACTGAAATCGAATCAACCTAGTCTCTATTCACTGCCATCACAGTGGTTAGAGATTCTTTTTAAACGTGTACGTGAACAGTCTCTTCAAATAACTAGAAGATCAGCAGGTTTACCATTTGCTTTTATTGGTATTCTAACTGGAGAATCTACAGGATACCAAGAAACTAGACATCTACTAAGCAAGACAATCAATACACTTTTATCAGCTGCCAATGTAGATTCAAATCAAGATTGTGATAATGAAATGGCAAAGTATCAATCACAGGTTCACAGTATAAACATCCTTAAATCTATTTTTAGAGCTCGTGCCATTTTCAATGAACTTGATCAGTATCTAGAACCTACATTGATAACTGTTATCAAAGCATTTTCTAGTAAGTCGTGGTCTGTTAGAAACTCTGCTACCATGGCATTTAGTATTCTAGTTGACAGAGTAGTGGACAGTAAGAAACTCAAAGCTGATAAATCAATTCTCAATACCACCACATTTTATCACTTTTTCTCAAGAATGCCATCAGTATATCCATTCCTCTTAGAGTACTTCCGAAATTCTTTAGCATTCATTCAACAGAATCAGTCCACTGACAAGGATCAATTGGAGAAAGGTAAAGTCATTCAATCCTCTATCTATGCCATTTTGGTGTTGTTCAGTCGTTTGCAGCCATCAAATATCATTCATCCTAATGACCCTCTATCCCCTAGTCAATTCGTACCATTGATTACTCAATGTTGTCAATTCTCATCGTATATGGTTAGACAGATATCCGCTAGAGCTTTAGTACCCTTAGTTTCCACTCTTGAGCTAGTACCTTTTATCTCTGGTCTCATTGACCAAATTCCAATGACAATAGTAGACTGTAACAAAACTCATGGATATCTACTTCAAATCTACCATTTGATTAAAGGCCACATTCCAACATTCTCAGGTAAGGAACTTGACCAAATGGTAACCAGTATCCTCAGCCAGTTGAGTAAAATCACATGGATACTAAACCAAAGAGTTCCTCCACTATCATTTACATTGTTGAGAATTTTTATGATTTTAGATGTCAAGACTATATCAATTTCCCATCCAGAGGTATTAAAATCATTATTATCCACATGCACTGATGAACTGTTTAAGAGAACTCCCACATCACAAGATAATGAAACTCCAATGTTTTTCAGTTATTTAGAAAAATGTACTGAATTGGTTCTAGTTTTCATTAGAAATACTTTATTGGAGAATAGTAATGTAGGTTTCATGACAAGACAAGAGTGTACTGACAATTTATTGAAACTCTTCAATTCCTCATTCTATGAGATAAAATTGAATACAATGAAATTCTTATTGAAGAATACTGGACTTTTGGAAGTACTAGATCAGAAATCACTACAATCTACAATCATTGGAAATATGATTAAACCAGGTCAAAATGTTGAGATTAAAAAGAAGTCATTTAAGTTATTGGGTAAATTGACTATGGTATCTGATAATGACATTGATCTCTTTACACTCCTACAGGATATGGTATGGCAGAGAAATGGTATTCAAATTGATTCTATAGTTTTATTTGGTCACTATTTCCAGAGATATTTTATAAACCTAACTCAACAGTCACAACCAATAACATTAGATCAACAAAAGATACTTTCAACTTGGACCAAGATGACACAAACATTTTCACAATCCAATCAGACTTTGGAGTTGAGAGAAGGCGTTTTACAATCTATTCAATCTGCTCGTGATATTTTATTAGTACCAGTAACACCATCTACACCCAATACACTATCCCATTTAATCATTGACACTTGGTTTATATTAATCACTCTATTAGAAGACGATAATGAATCTGTTAGAAATAATTGCACAGTTTTAGTATCAAGTGTATTGATGAACAATCAGAAGCAAGCAACCATCCTAGAGGTATCCAAATCAATGGAATTAGTGTTCAGTCACTTGACATCACTCTTCCTAGACAAAGACTATCTATTTACTAGATTCATTCAAGAATTAAACATGTCCCAAACCACTGAAAATACAAACTCTGAATTTAGTATTTTCACTAGACAATTTAAAAATACTAGAGCACTATTTGATAAGGAACAGGATAACTATTTCTTTGAGAAAATGGTTAAGGTTCAATTGATTGCTAACCAAATTGATTGTCATTATTCTCAATTTTCTAAACATTCAGCTTTTGAAGGTTTAGTTGAATATTTGAAAGATTTGTTGGCACAGGGTTCTATATGGGTTAAATCAACTACAGAGTCAAATCAATCTAGTGTTTGGAACCATTGGTTTACATTTAACTATCAGATATTTCTACCACTATATTCAAGTTTGGTAATTTTCATTAGTTTGTATTCACACTCTAGATTACAGGTATATAAAGATACACTAGAAAAAGTACAATCTAATCTCACCGGTAATTTCAAATTACATCCAATTCTCAGTCAACAATTATCAGTATTATCAAGTAAATTTAAAAGCAACAATAATCTTGTTGATGGTGGTACTAGTGCTGAACCACAAAAACAAAATTATTTCCTCATCTCACAAACCAAATAAATAATATTTTTATTGTTAACAAACACCACACACCAAATTTTAAAACTCACACCAAATCAAATTAAAATGATCATCATATTTTTGGTGTTTACTTTAGGTAAAAAAAATAAGCACTACCCACACCCCACACATTTACTATTTTAAAAACATGTGGGTTGGGGGTATAGTTAGTTTTTGACATGAGTATTTAATTTAACAAGGGTATTGGTTTAAATTTGTAACCAAACCATTCATTAAAATGGTAAGTGATTGGATAACAAGTATGGTGATTTAAATCTGCTCAAATCAAACTGTTTGTTAATGTAAATTGTTTATTTGAACAACATCGTTTTTAAAATTGATTTAAAACCTTTTTTGTCAGTACTTAAGTTATTTTAATTATATTTAAATTCAATTTATTATAATATAGATATACATACATAAAGGATGAAGTCTATAGTTTTATTAGGTATAGTTGCTTTAAGCTTATACTGTATGATTGGGAATGTACAATCGTTCCATACACCAGTGGACCCAAGTGTAAAGAGACAAATGCAAGAGTCTGTGTTTAGATTGATGACTGCTATTGCTTATAGAACTTCTCAAGATCCTAGAATATGGTGTGAAGAAGTCCGTGGTGCTGAAGGAGGTAGAGAATATTCATGGAGTGATTTTAGAGGACATTCTGTCTACCTTTTAGACCTTTATATTTCCTTGCAATTTGATGTAGCTTGTGAAACTCAGTTACTGGCACTACGTAGTCTTCTACTTAACCAAATATCATCCCCACAACCATTTAGAACTAATGCAACATGGTGGCAAGATGTGTATCTCCCCACTGCTGTTGATGCCTTCACATGTGGATTTACATCATCCAAACTCGAAGATTTTGATTTTGTTTCCCACGATTTACGTGAGAATTTCAATACTGATGCATTCAAGCAAAAGTTATGGTACTTGATTGGAAACTACTTGAACTCAATCTACAAACAACGTGAGAACAATAACAGAAGATTGGACTTTGACAGTGGTCTCTATATCCCATTTTTAGATAAATACACTGGAGGTGACTATACTGTAACTAATCAAATGAGAGTTGGGTTCCCAACATACCTTGGAAGATCTATTTGGTTCCTTTTCCATGCTATGGGTCAGAGAATTGCAGATAGCTCTTGTACCGATCAAGCCATGCTAGATGATCTCTTTGAGCGTTCTAGAATTTGGTTGACTTTCTTTGCCACTTTACATCCCTGTCCATTCTGTCGTGAACATTTCCTGTCGCATGTCTCCGTAAATGACAGATTTGCCAGTGATCCTTTGAATAACGAAGCCATAAGATACTATCCAATTGAACATTTACTACTTGGTGGTGTTGAAGGTACACTTGCTGGAAAAGTCTCAGCTATCAAATCTAGTGATAAAAACTCTCTGGCTATATTCTTTTGGAAATTGCATAATGCAGTGACAAGTTCAGTTGAAATGGGTTGCTCATGTTTCACTGAAGAAATTGAAGATAAAGATCCATATAACTGTGTATTTGATCCAACTAATACCACACAGATTCGTTATCCACGTATGGGAAGAGTATTCCCAGTTACCAAAAGATTTGAATTTATTTTGACCACCAATCACAATTACACTCTATTTGATGATTCCAGATCACAGTTAGAAACATCTATAAAGAAGATAACAAGTATTGATAATCTAACTCTTAGAATTGAGTTGTGGAAATACTGGAACAATGGTACTAAAATCTCAGAAACCTCTCAAAATCAAGTCACTGAGCTTACCACTGAAATTGAAAAAATGACAAACTCGTTCCTCCAACTTGGTATACTTCAACAACAGTACTCACACAATGAGACATTGAGTTGTGCAAAACTTACAGAACAGCTATCAGCACTGAAATCCAGGGACAACATTACCACACCAGATCCCACTAAAATTGCAAGACTCTCTGATAAATGTGCAAAATATCTAACAGATTCTGCTTGTAATAAACAATATCCACTCCCACCAACACCATCTCCAACTCCAACTGTAAATTCAACACAAGATAATATCCAACAAAGTGTATCAAATCAACTATCATCCAACCTTTTCCTACTTGTATCTCTAATCATCTTATTATCCTATCTCTATTAATAATAAGAAATAAAAAAAAAATAGATTAAATTAAAAATTAACACATCTTATGTCATCTTCTGATATTTCACCTCTAAAAAGTAATCAATGATGTCGCTAAAAAAAATCCAATTTTTTAATTGTCAAAAAGTTTAGATAGAGACATCACCTCGAAAAAAATCAAAATTAAATTATAATAAAATCTACTCTTTAAAGAAAATAAATCTTTTTTCTTTATTTTGTCTATTTTTTTTTACTTACTGTGTTGTGTGTGTTAAAATTTATTTATTTAAATATTTAAAAAGTTTTAATTGTTCAAAAAATATCTTTTTATCGATTTATAAAATTTTAATTTGAAAAAAAACTCTCATCTTTTTTTATATTATTTTTGGGAATAATTATGACTTACACAACAGTTAAAGAAGAATGTTCGTTAAAATCTAAAGAAAATCTAATTTTTAGTAAAAATGGTAGTAGTACAACATCAGATAACATTAACGATATGATAGAGGATGTTCATCCAGAAGATCAAGAGAAACCAACTAAAACCGAAACTACACCTACCACAACTTCAGTAACCAATATAAAAGATAAAAAGGATGCATTCAAATCAAAATACACGACAACTAAACGAAGACAAGAACAAATATCAGTAGTATTATTCTTTATATTTCTTGGCCTTTCATTTAAAAAGTTTTTCACAATGTATTTTGTACAGAATATTTGGATCTTTTTAGTCTCTTCCGTTTTGGCAATGTTTGCTGCTGACTTTTTCTCTGGAATAGTTCATTGTAAGTTTGAAAATTTTTTTAACTGTGGGAAAGTACATTATACAAAGGTATTAATATGTATATTTACAGGGGCAGCAGATACCTGGGGATCACTAGATACTCCATTGGTTGGTGGTAGTTTTATTAGATCATTTAGAGAACATCATGTAATGCCTACAGAGATGGTTAATCATGATTTTATTGAGACTAATGGTGATAATTGTATGCTAACCATTCCAGTTTTGGCATTCACAGCACTTTCTCAAACTAACTCTGAAAACAGTTATGATCTATTTCTTTTGACATTTTTGGTTAAACTTGCATTTTGGGTAAGTCTTACCAATCAGATTCATAAATGGTCACATACCTACAGATTACCATTTTGGGTCAAATGGCTACAGAGTTCCGGTATCATTCTATCCAAAAGAGATCATGCAGTTCACCATCGTAACCCATTTGACAAGTACTATTGTATTACTAATGGATGGTTAAATCCATGGTTAGCTTCTATTGGTTTTTGGAAGAGATTAGAAGAAGTCATTACTTTGACCACTGGATATATCCCACGTGATGATGATCAAGCATGGACCTCTTAAGAACTCAATTTAACTCAAATAACTCAACATACTTTATAACCAAACTATGTCTGAGAATTAATCTAAAATTTTTTTTTTGTTAACACACCTTTATTCATGTATCACCCAATTTGAAAATCAAATAAACTCGATTTGGTTAAAATATATATTTTCGATTCAACCACCAAGTATTTGAATTTTATAAAAATGAAATTAAAAATTAATGGGTTTTTTGAGAAGATATTACATCGATGTTCTTTTGAGATATGAATCAAATATAAACGAAATATTTCATAAATAGTAGAAGGACGAGCAAGACTGTCCATTTTTAACTCCTAAAAAAATCAAAACAATTGTTTTTTTTTTATTTTTTTTTTTTATAGATATTTTATTTCATTGTAAATATATTGGTTATAATTTAATTTTATTTTAGTTTTTTTAATATTCGACTATTTGTATTTATATTTATTTTTAGCATTGTGATTCAAAGGTTTAGTTAATATTTGTAATTGGTAAGGATCTTTATTACAACCTCATTTTTACTGGAACTCAATCATAGAGCCTAAAAATATCTTTTATTGCATTTGTGTTATTGATTAACCACAATTGTATGAAAAGAGCATTAGATAGGAAAAATGAAAGATATTCAAAAGTTAATTAATTAATAATCAGTGGGGGATGATAGATATTATATTAAACCACCTATTGTCAAAACACTACCACAACCACATATACACACACACAACCACCATTTCATTCTAAACAATTCATACACCCACACCCCACAAAGATTGATGTTGATTTTTTTTTTAATGAAAAACACTTACTCTAGATATTGTGAAACACAAAACTTTGTATATTAATCAAAACAACACTTCAATTACCCCCCCTACTACACATAATATATTCACTCCTACTCTTTTTAAATCAACTTTAAGATTTTTATTTTAAATTATTAAAAAGAGTGTGTGTTGTTTTTTATCTCTTTGGGAATGTGTGAGTGTGAATGTGAGTGATTATAGTTTTAAAATATTAAACTCACAGCACACCACCAATTCCTATAACTTCCAAATTCAATAAACGTTAATAATAATATCATCAACAAAAGTGATTATAAAGGTTATTTAAACCACAAAACCCACAGCAACAACAACAACAGAACAAAAAGGATAAAGAGAGATGCAATGGATTTTCAAATTTAAAATTTATAATTCATTTCAACCAAAACATTGTTCTCCTATTTCAACTAAAACACTACTTTAACCAATTTACCAACACAACTGGATTTATTTAACACCTATAAAAATTAATAATTTATTTTAAAACAAATCAAAAAAGATTAATTATTAATTTTACAATTTTACATCATCATCATCAATCATCTTCATTCTATACACCATTATATTATAATATTATTTTATTGTATTATTATTTTATTTATTATAAAATTATTTTTTGTAAAATTAAATATATTTATTTCTTTATTTATCTACCTCATTTCAAAGCCAAAAACAATTTTAATTAATTATTTTGAAAAACTCATAGTCGATAAACAGGTATTTTTTTTGAAAAACAAAAAAAAAGTCATTTCAATATTAGAGAACTAGAGTCTAGAGTGATTTGACATTAGTGTAACACCAATAAACTTGTAATTTAAAAAAAGGTATGTACATTTCATGGTCATTGTTATTGACATTAGTTTTTGGAATAAATCTTGTATTTCAAAAAACATCCTCTTGATTAGTTGAAAATGGATCAGGTGATCAAATTTGTAAACCACACCTTTTTTTTAGAAAAAAAAATAGATTTCGAAAGTAAGAAGATTTAGCATAGGTTTAGAATTGTAGGGGGAGGTTGTTTTTAGCATTTATCCTTTCCTACCCCATTTCTATTAGATTTGTTTGTTATTAGAGAGAAGATATTATTATTATTGTGTATAAGATGTTTGTCCCTATTTTTAAAACATGACTTGTGTGGTTGTGATTTAAATGATTTAACACTATAGTTTATTTTTGGGTCTTAATAGGCTGTTCATTGTCAACCGATTAGGGATTTTTTAAATATAAATAAGAAATTCCTTCCCACAGTTGAATTTTAGAAAAACTTTAACAGCAGATCAACACACAAACACACACAACACACAGACATATCAACACACTTCAAAAATCCCCTAAATTATTTATTTATTTTAATTCATTTCCATTTTCACTTTCATTCCTAAAATTTACAATAATAATATATAAAATCTAACATTATGAGTTTAAAAAGTAAAACATTATTACCAATAGATTATTGTAAAGATTTCCTATTAGATAGTATAATAGAAGAAGATAATAGTAATAGTAATAGTAGTTATAGTTCATCACCAACAAATCATCATCAACATCAACAAAGAAAGTTAAGTAGTGGTGGTTTATCATATCAGCAAAGTAGTGGTAGCAATAAGACAACAATGTTTGGATATAAAAATTCAGATTTAAGAAGACCAAGTGTCATTGCAACTACAGTAGATGAAAGTCCAAATGGGGCAGATGTAAATACACATCACAATGAAACTGTATCTCTTGGTGGCAGTAGTAGTCTATCGATTTCAAAGACTTCTAACCACGAATCAGTAGATATCATTGTAATTGGTGATGATTCATCAAATAAGACCAGATTTATTAGTAGTTTTTTGAATAACGGTATTGGAGAAGATCCACAATTACTCGATATCTCATGTAGAAAGTCAGTTATGATTCAATCTGGTGCTTTCAATGTCAATATGTATACAACAGCAGGTCAAGAAGAGTTTTGGGGTGTAAACGATTCTTCATTTCGTCAAGGTCATGGATTTATATTTGTCTACAATGTCAATAGTCGTGAATCTTTTAACCAGTTTTTAAAATTACGTGAACGTATTATATTTGATAAGTCATCAGAGAATATAATAATGGCAATGATTGGTTATGTGGGTAATGATGATGAACAATCTCCATCTTCAAGTTCAGATGTTGCCTCAGGGTCCTCTGGTGGATCTAGTGCAGGAAGAGAAGTATCATTTAGCGAAGCCAAGAGAATGGCTGATCTCTACAGTTGTTCATTCAATGAATTTATGAACTTTGATAGGGAATCTGAAAATCAGATTAACAATTGTATAAGTGATCTTGTTGGAAGAATCACAAATTCCTATAGCCAGAGAGGTCGTTCCAATAGTATCTCTCACAAACAAGATGTAGAACAACAAACTAATGCAACTAAACTCGATGTCTTACTTGTTGGTGACATATTTTGTGGAAAGACTCAATTTGTACAACGTCTGATAGGTAAAGACTTCTCCAATAGTTATAGAGAGACCAACTCGGAGTGGGAAAAATCAGTTTTTCAAACCACTTTTAAAGACAGCAGATATTTTGTAAAATTAGTAGACACCAGAGGTCACGATCTCGAACATTCTCTGAATAGGGAGCGACTGAATCCTATAAGTGGTTTCATATTTGTCTATTCCACCACCAGTAAGAACAGTTTTAATCAATTAGAGAATCTAAAGAGACTAGTACTCTCTGCCAAATCAGAAATTAAGGTACCTTGTGCTATCATTGCTACTAAATCTGATAGTTTAGAGAGACAGGTTCTAGTAGAGGAAGGTCAGAAACTTGCACAACAATGGGGATGTCCTTTCTACGAAGTTTCAAATATCAATGACGAAGATGAGATTCTCTACAAACCCATACACCAACTGTTGATTGATATTCAGAAATCTAATCATTCCATTGACATTGGTGATTTTAAAAAGAAGGGATATCTAATGAAAGAAGGAAAGAAACTAAAGTCCATGAGCAAATACTTTTTTAAGACCCACAAGGGAAATTTGCAGTTTTGTAAAAATGAAATTGTCTCCGGTGCCAACAACAGTAAATTAAAGATTAAAACTATAGAACTCTCTGAACAGATTCAAATACAGATTGTAAACAGCGATAACAAGAAAGATATTTGGCCTTTTCAGATTATCGATCCGGTTAAACAGTACTATATGAATTTATTGGCACCTTCAGAGGCTGAGAGAGACGCTTGGGTAACTACTTTGAAATTGAATTGCTATGCAAATGAAGTTATTGGAATGCTTGTTGACGATGTTGTAAAATCTGTTGTCACTGAGATTGCTGAGCAATCCATGAACCAGAATTTCAAGAGATCTGATAGTACCAATAGATTATCAACTTCAACAACTCCTCTCTCCCCTAGTCCTTTGTTTTCATCTGCCAACGGTTCCTCTGCTGACTCATCTGATTACAGTAGTGGTAGTAGTAATAGTAGTAATAATAGTAGTAGTGCAATGTCACCTCAGTTATTAGGTGAACAAGGTAGTCCATTTAAAAAATCCAATTTGCTGATTAGAACATCAAGTTTTAAAGGAAAAACTAATATTAAATAGATTAATTAAAAAACAAAAAAAAACAAAATTATATAATCTATAGTAATAACCAACCAACACCTCAAAACCTTTCACTTTTCATTCAAAAAAATATATTAAAATTATATATTTATTTCTTGCAAACTATTTCCAACTTGGAATCCCCTTACAATAAACCATTTTCCCATTTTTAAAATTCACTTTATTTACACTTTCGGTTTCAATGTATTTTAATCTGATTACCACCACCTTTGCAATATATTTCTTCACAAGAGACAGTTTTTTTTGCCTTAATAATAGTCCCCTAGTATTACAGTAAAGTGTAGCAGTAAAGATATATTTATCCAATAGGTTTACAAAAGTCTTACGTTTATTTATTGAGAGGTATTGTCTATTAAAATTGTGTTGTGGTTGGTGTTTGCAGCAGTAACGTATCTATCATTACTCTCACACATCTCATCTCATATCACATCTATTATTCCGAGCTCAACTCTGTTATTCGTATTCAAAAAATAAAGTCTATCATATTACATATTCATTATACAAACATCGATTAGTCTTTATATTTATCCAATACGTTTACAGTGTTAAAGGTGTTAAACAAAAAAGTATTTTTTTGGGAATATTATTATCCCAAAAGGCACATCTTCATCAGGTATTTATCAAAAAATTTAAAAAGGAGGTGGTTGTGGTATCTGTGATTGTATAGAGTAAAGTGATCCGTCCCGGACACCCGCCAGGCCAATTACTTTGCTCCATAGTATACGCATTTGATAAATTCAACCTTGAGTTTCAATTTCAGATGTAATTTGATAATTCTTCGAAGTAACAGAAAACCGGCGCACTTCCCAACAAATCTAAGAAATTAAAAATTTTAAAAAAGATTCATTAAATTATTTATATTTTTTATATGGGATTAAAAAAGCATTGGGAAAAATAAGTTGTAAGATATAGTTTGTGTACAAGATTTAAAGTATTATTATAGGGGTATAAATATATATTTTATTAAAACTTTGGACCTCTAGAACGACCAGTAAATTTAGTATCAGGTCTAACTTCTTTACCTTGTTTACGTTGTCTATCTTTCTTTTGCATAATCCATTCTCTTGATTTTACACCGACTCTGTCTTTCTTTCTTCCTTTTTCTCTGTTTCTATTTACAATTTTAACTTGTTCTTGTCTTTCGTCTTCTTCAACCATCTCATCGTCATTTACACCCATAGCTTTGGGCATGGAATAGAGACCATTGTTTCCAGTGAACAATACCAAAAAGTATTTTTTAGCTTTTGTTGAGTTTGGGAAATCTACTAATAGACCACCTGTGAAACCACATCTTAAAGCTGAAGATGTAATCATTTCAATTTGTGCACTGTTTTCTGGATAGAATTGGAGGATGGCTTTAGCACCTCTTGCCAGAACCTGATAGAGAGATTGAAAGAATACCAATAATCTTTTTCTAGGGTTATGATGTGACTTCTCTGCATTACAAAGCCATTGAATGGCAGAAATAGATATAGCACCATCAAATGTACCAGGTCTAAAAGGAAAACCTTGACCTATATCTCTAACCATAACATCACCTTCAACCTCTCTATCAATTGCTACATCTAACATACTTGGTGATATATCACATCCTATCCAATGATGTCCAGCATCTGTTATAACATCACCTGAAATACCTGATCCACAACCAATATCCAATAGTAGTAGACCTTCTCTACCTTCAGGTATTGCTAATAACTCATATGCTCTCTCTGACATTTTAGTTTGAATTTCAATAATACGTGAACTATAGTAATATTATAATATCTAATATTAATATCATGTGATATCTTATATCCTTCTCATCATTCTCATTAATATTTACTTGCTTGAATATTTCTTTGATTCAACTTCATCGTAAAACTATAATTCAATAATAGTTAGTATATATATTTATAAATATTAATATTAATATTAAATAATTACAATTTCTGGTGGGGCAATATGTTCTGGTCTTGACATTTTTTAAAGAATCGTCTCTTTCGTTTTTGATTATTTCCCAAAAATAAACAAAAAAAAAAAAAAATAAAATTGGAATTAATTCAATATCCCATTTTCTATATTAAAATGTTTAAGTACAAAGATTGAAATTGGGTGGGTACCACCAACCAATTAGAAAATTATCCAGTCAAATAGATCAACCAAGTTCTACTTCTAAACAAAACTACTATCATTATTCATGAGATAATAGGGTTTTCAATTGGATTCTGACAAATTTGATAATGCCTTCTAGTAACACTGTAATTCAATATCTTGGGTTATGTGTTGATCAACAATTATATCTCAAATATCTAAAATATGTAGTTCTCAAAATGTTACATTTTCAATAAAATTAGATTTATTAATATTTTAAAATATTTTTTCGTTTTTGTAAATCAAATGGTATTATCACACAATGTTATTAAAAAGATACTAGATTACATCTTGAATATTAGTACTGAAATTGACCATTTATTAATATTTTTAAGAAAGTACTCGTTGATTTGTAAAGAATGGAATTTGAAAATTATACCGAAGTTAGCTATGTGTAATGAAATGAGTACAAAAGACAGAAACGTTGATTTATTGGATAAATTTATTCATATCTCTGATAGATATGACTTTATAAATTACTCATGGGGGATAAAGGCATATACAAAATCATTAGATAGATCAGAACAATATAAACTTGCTGATCATGTTACAACAATATCAGTAAACAAATTGGAGCATTTATCTACTATTGATCAGTATACTAAACTTGAAAGAATAAGAATAGAGAAACTTAAGGCTGCTAAAGGACAATTGAAAAGCAGAGATCAATTGGTTAACAAAAAAGTTCAATACATTTTTGAATCCTATGGAGAATTTAACTTTTATAGTGATGTTAAACTAGATGATTGTGGTGAAACCAATTATGTATCAATGGATATGATGGATATTCTATTCAATAACAGAGGATGGCATTTCACAGATGTGTGTTTAGAATACTTTATCATTTTTTCAAATACCAAACCTTTACCATCCATTATCGAAGACTCTCAACCTAATCAACTAAAGAAACTAGTTTTGTATTCTATTCTTATCGAACAGCCACTATTATTCTCTATACTTGAAAATCTACCATTAGTAGAAACTTTAAGTTTGACTGCGGTTAGATTCCCAAATTCCAACCCCAAATACTATGATAATGTATTAGAGAAAGTTCAATCAGTATCTCTACCAAACCTGAGGAAATTTTCAATCACAACAGAAATTGTTGTTACATTCTCTACATTTATTAGTTTCCTCAATAAGATCAAGGCTCCCAAAGTTTTATATAACTTAGAGAAGATTGAATCAGAGAGTGACGAGCAACTACAAAATGCCATAATTGACAACCCTCACATTAAGAATTTTAATTTTTTTAACATGCAAGGTTTATTTACCCATAAACCTAAGGAAGATTTCAACTTGTACTCTATATGGAAATCCAAGGAATCTCTAGAGAAAATTCGTATATTCTCTTGTATGAATTTTAATAATACTGGTAAGGAACTTGTAAATTTACATACTGTTGGTATAATGGACCCAAATAGAGTTCTCCAATACAATACAATGGAGAACATTAAAGATATTGTTCAAATGAAACTTCCAAAACTCAGATCGATATTATTACTATCTATGGACACTAGTATTTTAGATCCTAAGATATTCATGGGCGTAGAGTTCTTGGATAGACTGGATCTTCCAACTATTAAATTCAAAACTCTATGTGATATTCTTGAACTAAAGTCATTAGTCAGTAAAATCAATGTCAGGTATATTCGTGCTTTGGAGTTTGACAATATCGCCCAACAGCTTTCAGATTCACTGTCCAAAAATAAGTTGTTGACTGAACTCTTTTTCTATTCCATTAATGTAGCCTATGACAAATATCAACTGTATATAGATATTCTAAAGAAATGTAATCTCAAGAAAATATCTTTACCAAACTATAAAAAAGCCTCACCAGTTACTACAAGTCATCTCAAACAATTCAGAGAAGTACTCTCTCAGATAGACCCTGATCTTTTACCCTATTCAATTGACATATCATCACCAAGTCCTGACGAAAATCACAAAGAACTAGGTAATCTACTATCTAAATATGCAATAGTTTTTAGATATCCATAAACTCTCCACTTTTTTCAAAATTAATTGTTCATCTAACTATTGAAACTTTGTATATTGGATCTGCTATTCACACACAAAGAAATAATAGAATCATTTGATATACTAGAAGAATTTGAATGTCAAATTTGTATCCAAAGATGTATTAAAAATGATTGTAGCACTATGTTACTTATTAATAGTTTTTAAAAATTATATTATTTATAAATTTTGTTTTATCTTTCTGTTCATTTAATATTAAATAATGAAATTAAAATAAAATAAATAAATTTAAAATTAATATTAAAAAAAGACCGGATTTTAATCGATTTCTTTTTTGTAACGGTTGTAAAATTTTTTTTGGGTTTCATTATATTTTTCAAAAATTAATTGCATTGTTGTTATCAGTTATGACTTTAAAGTGTCTATAGGAAAAAATTAAAACAAAGAATGAGTATATCAAAAAATACAGGAAAATATGCTTATCTTGATGAAGAAGAAGAAGAAAGCGAAGATTTGTTAGATAAAGATACAATTTCATTGCAAAATCAAAATAAAGTATGATCCCGATATGATTATATGTTGATCTAATCTCTTCTCCTATCTAACTAATAAATCAATATAGATACAAATTACAACACCAACAGGATCATTAAAGAAAAAGAAAAATGTACAGTTTCAATTTGATGTAGAAGATAATAATAATAGTGCTAGTAGTAGTAGTTCTAGTAATAGAAAGAAAGAATCAATGAATTATTATTATAATGATGAAGATAGTAATGATAATAGCGATAGACATGATATTTTAGGTGAAAATGAACTTTTGATGGATGAAGAATCACTTTTTGATATTAATTATTCAGCAAAGCGATGTGTACTTAGACTGATTAGTTATTTACAACCACAGTTTTGGTATTATTTATTTGCCATTTTGGCATTGGCAGTGACAGTTGTTTGTCAATTATCATTACCATTCTATTTTGCTAATGGTATTACAACAGTTTTGAAAGGAAGGGTACTGAATGAGTTCTTGAGTGAAGAGACATTCAATACATTCGTACCTAATGTCACTTATCAATTTGATTGGTTAGAATTGTCAAAAATGATTATTGTAATTATTGTAGTACAGTCACCATTTATATTCATTAGATATATACTATTTACAATGGCAGGTAACAACTTTGCCAATAGATTAAAATCAGATTTATTGAGATCTCTGTTGACTCAGGAGATTAGTTACTTTGAACAACAGAATCGTAGTGGTGACATCAAAGCAGTAATCAACAGTGACTCAGTGGTCTTACAAAACTGTATAACTGTGGTATTCTCAACCATGATGAGAAGCATACTGCTGCTACTTGGAGGCTGTGTAATACTTATTAGCATCTCTTGGAAAGTATCCATTGTAATTCTATCATTTATTGTAATATACGCAGTGGCATTTGTTCTCTTTAACTCTGCTCTCACCAGTAAAAATAAATATCTACAAGAGAAACAAGTTGCCATCGGAAGTCTACTGGATAATGCCATTAGCAATATAAAAGAAATTCGTCTTCTAAATGCAGAGTCTAAGGAAATACGTACCTATGACACCCAACTAGAATCCATCTACAGAAGTAGCAAACAATTTGCACTATGGACTGCATTCTACATTGCAATAGCCTCATTGGCAACTCTAATCATCCTCCTAGTCTCTTACCTCTATTTAATGAACCAAACCTTACAAGTCGATATCTACACACTACAATACATTCTCTACTGTATCGTAGTCTTTAGCTCTTTAAACGGTCTTGTTGTATCACTATCTGATATACAAAGAGTAGTTTCATCCAGTAGAAGAGTTTTCTCACTGATGGATAGAAAACCTCTTATTCACTTCCAAGGTGGTATACTACCATCTTCTGACCAAAACCCAAATAGTTCTTCAATAGCTTTTGAATCGGTTTCCTATCAACAAAAGAATACGTCAGTGTTGTTATCGGATATCTCATTCACAGCATCTAAAGGTCAGATTATAAGTCTAGTAGGACCATCACCAAACAAGGATATCATATTCTCTCTTCTTCAGGGTCTATACTACCCTACAAAAGGGTCAGTTTACATTGGTCGTATAGACACTAAAGTTCTCGATCTCTACTATATTCGTAACAAGTTATGCACCGTCTCATCATCTACTGTAATTTTTGACGGAACAGTAGAACAAAACATTAGATACGGTCTAACACATTACACCAATCAAGCCATCATAGAAGCTTCAAAGAAAGCAAATCTACATGACTTTATAATTTCACTTCCCAATGGATACGATTCCATGTTGGGTCACGGTAAACTTCTAACAAGTCAACATATTCAAAAGATATCACTTGCCAGAGCCTTCCTAAGACAACCACAGATACTTTTAATTGATGAGAGCTCATGTATATTTGATAGTCAATCTGATGACATTAGAAAATCAATTGATGAACTAATTCAAAATCGTACAGTATTTATTATACCAACTCGTCTATCAACTCTTCAAAAGTCCTCACAAATTCTGGTATTTGATGATTCTAGAATCATTGAAAAAGGTACTCACCAAGATCTCATCAAAAATCCTCAATCTTTTTACAATAGTATCATTTTAAAACAATTTTATCATAATAGTAATAATTCTGAAAATAATAATAATAGTAAAAACAATAATAATAATAATAGTAATAGTTATTAATACCAATATTTTTAAATAAAAATATCATACCATATCAATATATATTTCTAACTTTTTTAATTAAAATTTTGTATTGAATCCGAGTTTACACTTGTTTATACTTTTATGTATAATATTGATAGAGTGGGTGGAGTGTGTGTGTTTTGGGGGTTGTTTTAATGGGGAGTAAAGTAAATATCATCATCTTGATCTTCAAATTTCCACCCCTTTTTATTAACATCTGTCTTTATAAAAATAGATACTGTCAGAAACGAAGAAGCACTCTAAGTTTGTGTTTTTTACCACTCATGATTTATTTCATTCAATAAATGTTATTTAAATTTTTACTCCCCACATGAGCATTGTGAAAATTTTTAATATCCTACTTGTTATAGGGTGTTTAGATTGTTTTTAATTTGGAATCAACAGTAAAGAGAGATATTTTAATGAAAATATACCAAAAACAAAGATAGAATATTAAATTGTCATGTTTTTAAAAACTGTAGATTTGGATATTCTCTCTCCATTTCATTTATTGAGTAAATACAATACAATAAATGTTTGTACAACTTGGATTAACATAATTTTAAATTCAAAATTTAGTTTGTTTATTGTTTAGTTTTACTTTTATACCCTCCTCCCAAGAACCTTTTATTACTAGATTTATTAGTAATAATTTGATTTTTAATTTTTATTTATTTATTTATTTTTTATTTTTTTTTATTTTGATTATATTTATTCATATTAATTAAAGCCTTCAATTAAAATCTTATAAAAATACAGATAGATATCATATCAGGAAGATATTAATTTCATTATTATTATAATTATTGTATGTATTTAAATAATAATTTAATCCCAAAAAAACCAATAATTTAAGTTTTTGATAAAATTACAATTTGGACATACCCTATATGATTATGTTTTATTATAAATATCAAGATTAACAGGTTTATAAAGTTATCTCTTGTTGATTATATTATTTTATTATTGTTTTAAAAATACACTATCATTATTGTGGAAGAAATACATCATCTTTTTGAATTTGAAAAATTATAGGATTTTTTGGTGTTCAAATAATATATAGTAGTATTACTACTATTTTTATAAAATAATGTCAAAATAATGATTATAATAGTAATAATAATAATATTATTATTGTTACTATTTTTTTTTTTTATAAAGTGATTAGTAATAATGGAACATATTTTTGAAACTCACTATTCTTTTTTTTTTTTTTTTAATTGTTAATTCAATTAATTGTGTGACTTTTCTTTTTAAATATTCTTTTCAACCTCTCTTCTCTATTTGTCTTTTAATATCATAAATCATTAAAGTTTTTTTATTAAATTAAATAAACATGTAAGATAACTGTTCTGTCGTTATTGTATAGTGTTTACTATATTATTCGAAAAAAAAAATCTAGTGAGAATATTTCATTTCCTTTTTTTTAATATTTTTTCAATAATTATTTGTGAATCACTCCCATTAGTGTTAAATTCAATCACTTGAAAAAAAAGGAAAATTCAAAACTTTTTTAATATTTTTCTCATCAAAAATTGAAATTTCAAAAAAAAAAAAATATTTAGCATTAGTATCTTTTTTCATTATATCTAAAAACAGTTGGTGGATCATAGTGCACTACTATTTCTAAATAACAACAAGTATAGTAAAATATCTTTTTTGTTTTTTTAAATACCACCCCCACACTTGTAAATCTTGAATTAAACATAACATTGTGTGTGTTAATATTAAAAATTTTTTTTTTTAAAAACAAATTTTTTGATTATCATAATAGACGAGTCTGGATATTAATATCTCTTTTTTTTTTTTCCAACCTTTATCTAAATAGTATTGGTATTTGGGCAAATAACTATACCTATATAGGTCACTCAGTAAAGAAATTTTAAAACTGACTGACATACATAGTATCTAGAGATTCTGATCACATCACAAAAAAACAACACAACAATTATTGATAGATTGATTAGAGGTGTTTTTAGTGTGGTATATCTATTTTTATTATTATTATTATTATTGGTTATTGGATTTAATATAAATATAGTATCAGTAGTAGTATAAAAACAAATAACACACCTCACTCTTCAAAAACAATACACATCTGGATTCTAGTAATAACTGACGTGAGAGTTCATGCTTTTTCTTTGATCAGATAAAATAGAAATAATTAATTAAGATATATTTAATTATTTAAATCACTTACTAAACAACAAAAACAAAAAAAAAAACAAAAATCCCAACAACCTCCTCCACAATCATACACCACCTTATATTTATACACCATACATACATATATATTATATATACACCATCTTATCCATACTGTTCCTCTCCCCTATTTTCCATTCTATCCTCTTCCTACATCTCTATAATTGTTTTTAAATTCTTTGTAGAATAATTATATAATCAAAAACTCAAATCAACAACAAAGAGATAGAAAAAAAGAATTATTATTATTATTTTGTTAAAATTTTTGTTTTCCCAATCATCCATCCAGATATCCACCAAATTTAATGTACAATTTAAATATTTAAATCAACAATTATAATTTACAACAATTTATATATATATAATATAATATTTATTTATTTATTTTTTAATAATTAGACGATTTATATATAATATTATTGTATGTACACTTCACTTTTAAAAATACAAAGCCTTTGACTCAAATATTTATACCCTATTATGATTATACTCAAATTTAGCGGAAACTCTAGAATACCAAACAAGCAAAAAACGAACAACCCCAATCAATTTCAGAGAAAATCACAAAAAAACTTTAAAGAAAAAAATCATAAAAAAATGTCTTTAGAATTTGAAAAAGAGTTCTCATCTCCCTCTCCCTCCTCTACTCATTCTAAACAACCAACTTCTCATAGTAGTATGGCCACATTACCAACTACAGAGATTGGTTCCAAGGACCAAAATCAGAATCATCACAATACAAATCCAAGTGGACAAAACAGCGGCACTACAAATCTATTTGAAAATAGAATGCAAAAAAAGATTAGAATAGTGAAACCACAAAATCAAGGTGGACTATACAGTAATCACAGTAATAATAACAATAACAATAACAACAATAATATCAATAATAATAATAATGGTCAAATTAGAGGTAATTCAAAATCAACATTACCTAATACCAATTCCAAATTGAGTAATGGTAATGTAATTACATCACCACCTACATCACCTTTAACCTCTGTAATATCAGATGTAATTAATGGGTCACCAAACATTGAAAATACCAACACCAATATTGGAGAACAAGATGGAATGTTATTAAACTCACCAATGAGTTCACCAAATAGTAATAAATCAACTCCAAATCTACCATCACCTACAGAGTCGCCTAGTAATAACAGTAATAGTAGTAGTGGTAGTGGTAAAAAGAAACTTGGTCCCACTAATTTGGCGGTTGGTGTACTGTCTAAAGAGAAAATTAGTTTGTTATTAATGATTTTGAAACAAAAGAATCACATTCAATCCACTGATCAGAAGATTTCAATTTATCTGTCTATTGAAGAACTGATAGCACTGATACTGGAGGAATTGGTAAAACGAAAAATACCACTATCTAAATGCGGTGTCAGATTAGTTGGTTCCACAGCCTCTAATATCATATCACATACCAAAAATAGTACACACGATTTCAATGATATCGATTTGAATTTCTATCTGTTGAAACCTACCAATTTCACTAATCTATTGGATTTGGAAGAAACTGTGATTGCTCGTGAAGTGTTTAGGCAGACTGGTACTGTAATCTCTAAAAAAGAAGTTTTTAATAGTTTCTTTAGAGAGAGAGTAAAGGTTTTAAATTATATAAATCCTTCAACTCCTTTAATGTACGGTCACAATATTAGTAATAGTCATGGTTCTATACCTTCACTTCCACCTCCACCTTCACAACAAAACCTATTAACACCACCTACTACACCCATTTCCAATGGTGTTCCAATGGATGCTTTAAGTTTCAATAGTTCATCTCTATCTCAACCTAATACACCTAATGTATTTGGGTTGAGTAGTAGTAGTAGTAGTGGTATTCATCAACATGCTATAAATACACCACCTACACCAACACTTCCAACTACTCCATTATCAGCACCAAATACACCAACATTTTCCAATGATGTCTCTGATGATTGGTCACTGATATCTCTGGGGTGTGATGGTGAGACCCCAAAGAATATTGATATTAAATTTATTAGAAAAATTAGCAGAGCCTATGCATTCTCTCTTGATAGTTTTCATATTATTCTAGATCCACTGATAGAGAACTATCAATCTCTACTACCTCATAAAACTTTAGACCAATCCTACAAAGAAATGGTTATACCAATGGAACCATCTTCAACACCAAATATATCTCCTTCTAAACAACAAACACAACAACAATTGTACAGTAATAGTAATAGTCAAAATAATAGTAATAATAATAATATTAATAATAGTAGTAGTATTAGTAATAAAGAGGAATCACAAGAGGAACCACAACAACTTCCTGAACAAGAAGATGCTGTTATTGGTAATTTAGTTGAAGAGAATAATATTATTCAAAGTAATCATGGTGTTAATCAACAACCACAACAACAACAAGATCAAGGTGTTGAAAGTACATCACCTATGATTACACCAACTACATCGTCGATATCATCAAATTCATCTGTATCTTCTGGTGTAATTTCAAGTGTTTCTTCTAATTTACCAAGTAGTAATGAATCATCACCATCTCCAATGTCATTTTCATTATCACCTACATCAAGTACTGATTCATTTACACTATTGTACAGTAACAATAGTAGTCAAGAAGAATCATTCCCACCTTTATCTCTAGATAGTCAAAAATCAAAATCTAGTAACAGTGGAAAGAAAAGAAATGGTACTAATGGAAAATCATCAGCTGATGAGTACCCACCTCTCAACAGTTCTGGAACTAATAACAAGGCATCTGAGAATAAGTTCAATAGTTGGAACCAAAATTTAATTCAAAAACTAAATAGTAAATCAGAACAAGTACCTCAACATCAACCTCATAGTAATATCGAACAACAAGAAAAGAAAACTTCTGATGATAGTGATATACAACAATCTCAAGAGTCATCTAATGATCAATTACTGTCTAAGGATGATAAAGTAAATCAACAATCTCAACAGGTAAATGGAGCTACAACTACAAAAGCCAAGAAGAAAATGACAAATAAGAGTCGTAATCAACTTCATACTCAACAGTTTTTAGATTCCCATTTGCCAAATAATATAAGGGTAAAAGTGATTAGTATATACGGTAACTACAGTAAGGCAAAGAATGATTTGGAGAGTGGTAGATTGAATTCTATTGAACCAAGACAAATTCGTAGAGGTATTTTTAGATACTGTCACGAGTTGGCAAAGGGTAGAAGTTCAGGTGAATCTTCCTTTTTTGATAGAACATTTAGGGACACATTTTTTACTCAGGATCTAATGAAACCATCTGAATTCCAAACCACTCTGCTCAAGTACATTAAAAAACACAAAAATCTCGCAATGACATTTTTAAAAATTTTAGAATCACTTTTACTACAACCTTATAGATTACCACCTAGTATAATGTCACCATCTCCTATACCTTTATGCACTCAATTACAGCAGTCTAATGGCAACCATGCTTCACTTATACCTCTAAGTTCATCATCATTACTTCCAATACCAAGTTCTACCAGTACTACTCCATCAAACTCTACGCCATCTTCACCAATCATTGACTCTGATACCCAAACTACCAATTTAAATAATACAGTAAATAACAATATAATAACAAATCATCCTCATCACCATTCACATCACTCACAACAACAACAACAACATATAATTGAACAACAACAACAACATGGAATTATTCAAACTTCACATTACTCACCTCTACCAACACTACCAACTCTAAACAATTCACCAAAACCATTTGGCACCTTACCTAATTCTCCAAAGTTATCCAATACCTCATTTTATGACATGTTTTATATGGAATATTTAAATATCATTTCTTATTTAAAATCAAAAGTTGCATCAGATGATATAGATTCACTTTGGGAAAAGAGAATGATATAAATTTAAATTAGTATAATAAAAATAATATATTATAAATTATTATTGTAATTGTCAATCGATTTTATTTTTATTTATTTTCATAATTGTTGATTGAACTTTTTTATAATTTTTTTCATACCATTTTGTTGGTTTACGGAAAATTTTAAAACCTAAAATTATTCCTGCAATGCTTATTGGTACTAATAAAAGTAATAGAAGCCACAACCATTTGGTGTTGAATGGTTGTCTAACTTTTGGTGGTACTTCTATGATGATTGGTGAGGTACCATTTAGATAATAGGTAAATACCTGTGGTATAATCGACTCTGGTGTTAAACGTTGACGACCATCTATAAATGCATAGATCAAAGAGGAGTTAGTTAGTTGGATGGGTTCATACCATATTTTATATTCATCAATCTTTGGTACATAGGTATCATTAATATTCTTGGTATAGTATTTAATGTAATCTGATACTTGTAGAGCTGTTGATGTTAAATAGACTTGGACTGAGACATTAAATATTGTCTCTACAGGAAGTGCTATAATAGTTGCATGAGGTGCTGGTACACCAAACACAGTATAGTCCATAGTTGATTCAATTGAATAATCTCTTTCATAGGTAATAGTTGATGTTGAAATAACTGATATACTTCTGATTTCTAATGGACCTACAAACTTATTATTACCCAATTTGAATGGTAATCTATACTTGTATTGGTATTCTCTACTACCTCTTTCTGGTAGTGGGTTGATAATTTGACCTCCTTCTATAGGTTGTGATGGTGAATCTATAGAAAAGTAGATGCTACATTCTTCATCTGGAAGTGATGTTTTACATGTCATTGAAATCTCTTGATTATCTCTATTCAATGTGATTAATGGAGGTTTTGGTCTGTAGTATCGATCGATATTATAGACACTAGGTGTGACTACAGAAACACCAACTTCATTATCAGGATGTGCACATATAGATAAGAACCCAAATTTAAATGAATCATAGGCATTGTTATAGGTTACTAATAATGGGTTAGGGAATAGTGGACTATTGATATTTGGAACATTATCAATATCATATCTTGGGTTACATCCTGCTTCACAAGTTACAGTAATAGTTACATTGTCCAAAAAGGTACCTGATTTTGGAGATATAAATGGTGTTGGACATCTTCTAACTAGTTTAATTGATTTTGTAGTTGGTAGAGAACATATAAAGTTATCAGGGCAATCAATAACAGATACACTGAAAGTTTTAGACATTTCATTGGGACCCAATTTAAGAACTATTGTATAGTTTGGTAATAGTCTAGTTGATTCAATAGTTGGTACTTTGTTGGAATTGATTTCGAAGTAGAAATTTGGTGCATGTGGTGTATTTTGGTTTGCTGTCACTTTTATAGTGTATTCAGAGTCAATAGAATTATTAAACATCACTTGAGTAGCATCTGGAGTTATAAGTGGCGAATCAGAAAATTGTGTAAATACAACTTCTTTACAAACTAATGAACTTGTATTAGTTATACCAGATGGTAAGAATCTCTTTTCGTTAACAGCTTGAATATAGTAATAACCTCTTCTTTCATTTGAAGATATCAACAATTGATTGGTATATTCTTTACCATTTTCAATTTGTTGTTGACATATTGATTCCGATTTCTCCTCAGAGTATACTATGGCATATTTGGTTTTTAACAATTCCATATTTGAATTTTTAAGAATGGTAATCTCACACATGAATGGAGATTTGGTGAACTTTGTTTGTATGGTTGGCACCAACACTGAGAAATCAGGATAGATAGTGATATATCTGTCAATGGGTTTTGATATCAATCCATTATAAGATATCAATGCTCTGATTAGAATTAGACAGGGTTCAGTTGGTATAGTACAGCACACTAACAATTGTTCACTGTATTGAATACCATTGGAGATGGTCAGAGGTTGCAGTGAAGTTGATGGGTTAGGGTTATTGGTAATATCATAATATATCATAAAATCAGGAGTTGATAATGGAGTTGATGGCTGCATTGTAATGTATAATGAATTTGGGGTGGTAGTGGTTGGTGGTATTATGGATGGTGATGGTAAAACAGGTCTTATTATATAAGAAACTGTTTGTTCAAAGTCAAAATAATTTACTAAAGATGCTTTATATCTAATTATAATATTATTCACACCCAGTGATGGATTTTCTAGAATATAAATTCCTTTTTTTGCATTATAACTTTCAGAGTTATTTGTAGGTGTATTACCATTTGTTGTAAAACGGATCCAGGATGATGAAATATCAGACAGAGGTTGAGACTGACAGTGGATAAACATATTTACAGATGAATTATATTCTACATTCAAATAGGGAGGTGTTTCTTGACATTCAATTATACCTTTGAATTGGAATACCCCCTGAAATACTTCAGAGGATATCCTACCAAGTGAAAAAGCCTTCAATTTGATATACATTGTTTTCATAGTTAAACTTGACATTCCAGAAATGGGATAGATTGGTGATTGTTCAGTAGGATCACTGTTGTCCAGAGAATATCTTATCACAGGGATTTCTTCACCTGGTAATGAATTGAAAATATATCTAACTCTAATGGAATCAGTAATCTTTACATTGTACCAATTGTTAGTCATTGGTACGGGTACAAGTGTATCAGTGATAATTTCAGGTGTAGGTAAAGGTGGAGTACATCCTCTTCTCTTTGGATCAAATTTAAAGTTACCTAGACATGTGCAATGACTTAGACCTTGTCTAGGAATTACACTTGAACTTGGGAACCTATATGTCAGAGAATTTTCATTATCTTGTAAAATTGGTACAGTTGGGCATATACTGCAACCTATAAATTGATTAGATTCTTTAAGATGAGATTTCTCTGAAAAATAAAAGAGTTTAGGATCTACAGACATTGGTAATAGAAAACTTGGTACTATAATCAACTCGTCCATATCCATTAATAGTTTTAAAGATACAGTTTTTATCGTATACCTATTTGGCAATGGTTCTATGGTGATGTGAGAAATTCTAGAGTTTGTTGGTATATTTAGAATAACATAACCATAACCAGAGTTTCCTAGAGTTTCCCAATGTGTTGTTGAATTCCCATCAGTGAGATGATCACATGTATTTACACCATCGTTTGAACTTGAGGAACATGAAATTGGTGTAATAATACTGCCGTCTTGTCCATAAATCTGTACAGATTGTAAACCAATGGATTTAATGTTGTTTTCTGCATAATAATTTTCTGCATGGTCATATTGATAAATTGATGAAATTACAACACTATTGGCTTTCCAAGTGCTTATTTTACCATCTATACACGAACATTGCAAATCAGAGTTTCTTAATTGACCTGGTGGGCATTTTAACAGACATTTGGTACCAACAACTTCCATATCTGGTTTATAACATGAGTAACTATGACCCACAGGATCAAAAGTCATATCAGATGCATGTCTTTGAACACATTTACCTTGGATCATTTGTTCAGTTGCCATATTACAACTATGTTTCACAATATAATCAGTTCTAGACAAACCAAATTGTAATGGACTTAGAACTTGGTTGAAAATTCTGAATTCATCAATCTTGAAAGCCATTCTTTGTCCATAGGTACCACCTAGGAATTGAAAACCTGGAGTTTGACTAAATAGTAATTTAGTGAATACACTACTACCAATGGAGTTTCCATTAATAAAGAACTCAATTATATTTTGGTTCATTACAATGGCATAGTGGAAGAAAGATGTAAATTGGTTAACTGAGATTCCAATATTTGTTGATATAACTATTTTATCATCGCCACCAAATATAGAAGGCGAAAGAGTTTGAGTGACATTGGAATAGACAAAACCAATTTTAATTGATCCTTGAACCCCTGTTAGAAATATTTTGGACGATAATGGGTCTAAATTGATAATTTTTAGATACATTTCTATAGTTTTACCATTATCTAGTATAGATGATGGTGATACTAATCTTAATGTGGATGTATCTTTGTTAACAAATATAACTTGGTACAGTGAAGAGACTTTACAGTTATCAGAGGCAGCATTAGATATGAATCCGTGTATAAAAGGATTAAAGCCTGCTGGTATTGTACAGGCGTATTTTGAGTTATTGTTAGGTGGTGAATACCAACCATGAGGACAAGTTACACAGGGACTAAGCGTATAGTTATAATCAGCAATGCCACCTAATTTATATTCACCTCCGTTCTTACAAAGGTATGGACAATTCTTATCATTTCCTATATTTGAGCCTGATGGATAAACATTTACAGCTTTGGTTTCATTGATGGCATTACACCTGTCGCACTGTCCTAAGAAATAGTAGACTGTAGGAGGAGCATTATCAATACAAGCATCTTGAAGACAACATTTAGGATAATCACAAATTGGATTACAAGTTGAGGTATTCTGTGCCAGGTTACTTGGTTCATTATTGGGAAATTGAAGTGATTCTATTGGAGCTGATAGAGGTTGAGCCAAAGGACTAAACATTAGTTCCAAAACATAACCATCAGATGAGAAATTCAGTGAATTTAGATCCTGAGAAATATCTAAGAATACACTGGACGTCATGATATAATTATATTTTGATAAATTAATAATTTGGGTGTCTTGATTGAAAGAAGTATTTGATATTTTTGAAATTGGAGAATTACCAGGTAACACCATTTCAAATTCTAAACTTTTAGATCTAGTATAAAGATCTCTACATATACCAGCATCTTTTAACAAAAGAATGGTACCAGTGTTATCTAGAATCTGTTGAATACTAGTTATAGTCAATAAATTCTGTTGGGTTGATTCATAAAATTGGTAATGACAATGAAATGGTGATACATATTCACTTGATATATTAAAATCATGAATTATAGATACATTAATTTTTGTTTCCAATAATGATTTCAAAGAAGATATACTAGTGGCCACAAATTGATAGTAACTTGAGAATTGATATATTCTCCTTTCTTCTTGAAATGATTCTGATAAATTACCCATAATGAACTGGTTCAATGATAGTATCTCATTTCCAATTATGTCAGTCAACCATAGAGAAGAACTAAACTCCAAAAAATTCTCCAATAAGCTTTGTCCACTTAGAAATAGTACTTGAGAATTTAGCTCTAATCCAACTGATGATTGATAAAATTGATCTAAATTTTTGTATTGAAATTCAAGCAATACTTTAGTGTTATTTAAAATATCTCTAACTTGATTTATATTCTAAATTGATAAAAATTGTTAGAACATATAAAAAATAAAAATGTCAGTAGATCCACATACTTTAGTGTTAGAAGCAGATAGAGAAAGAGAGGTTGTAGAAATTTCAGATAGAATTGTTTTTAAAGAAGCCAAGTTTGTTGTTAAACCGTTGATTGTGTTTATAGTTTTTAAAACAATCAGATCTTTGGAAGACTGTGGTAATATAGCTACTGGTACTAATAAAAGTTGAGATGATAGATCATTTGGATTTAATGTTTGAATTAAATCTGTAGCTTTCGATATTAAATCCTTTAGGTTATCTATCATTTGAGACCACAAAACTAATTTATTGGATATTGAAGTATCCTCAACATTTAAAATGGATGTGGAGTAATCAAAGAATTCATACTTTGAATATATATAAGCCAAAGATGATTTTTCAAAATTAAAAATTTTGGTTGTAATTGCAATAACGTTTGTTGAGGTTCCATATATTTTGTTTTTGGAACATTTAGTTATCGGAAAATTCGATAAACAAGTTTGTTTATCCGTTTCAGATACTAGTATTCAATTCCAATATTATCCTATATTAATATATTTTTTTTTTTAAAAAAATTTTGATGATCATTAAAAAAAAAAAACTTACCAAAGCAATCCCTAAAATAAATCTGATTAGGTTTTTCACTATTCAAGTTTTTAATATTTAGTGAATAATTCTTTTAGATTTTTGAATTAATAATTGAATATTAGAATGAATTTATTTAATTAATACATACAGCAACTGTTTGATAAGATGGTGAATCCACTAATGTAGTGAAGCTTTCACATGGTACAGTAGAATTGACTTCAATAATATAGTTTGGAAGTGCAATTTGGTTCCTAAGTCTATATGATACATCCTTAAATTGATTAAATGTAGATAAATAGTTTTTATCCCATTTATATTGTAAACTTGAAGAATCAAAACAAACTGAAACCCCAATACATAGTAAAAAGAATATAACAAAGAATTTATTATTACCCATAGACTGCTTGATAATGAAAATCAAAATCAAAATATCAATGAAGACAAAAAATTTTAAAATTGAAAAATCTAATTGATTTAGTTAAGAAAATATCTTGTTTTTCATTTTGCCAAATCAATCGATTGGTTGATTTTTTCTAAAAATAAAAAGAACTTATTCTTGTGTTTTTTTTTTTTAAGATTTAACAAGATACAACCGCGCCTAAATCCACTTCTTTAAACTCATTATCACCATTATCTGTTACTATTTCATTCAAAGGATCCACACTAATAATTATTGTTGGAGATACTTTACATGAATCCATACCTCCTACTTCTTTTTCTGCCATTCTATTCATTTTCTCTTGTTCTAATAATAATCTCAGTATTCTTGAAAAATGCATCGACACAAGCTAGTTTTAATCAAATATTGTTAATATAAAATAAATTAATTTCAAAATAATAAAATTATAATTATGATATTTACTTGAAAGAAAAACCAAAATACATAGAAAATAGATTGAAAAATATCTTTGTATGTGATTTTTATATTTTGATTCCATACTATTGAGTTTAATAGAATCAATGGTATAAGATTAAATAAAAATAAAAATAAACTTGAAATGAAATACTATTTTTTTAAATTGTTAATATAAATTTAAAAAGTATTAAATACTTATAGAGGATACCTACTATAAAAACAAATATTGAACTCTTTTTTAAACTTGATATAATACCTTCTATAGAGATCATAACATCTAAACCAAATGCTAATAGTATATACCAGGGAATATCATCAAAATATAATGAAAATATAACAGAAACAATTAACATTTTAAACACTATTGATATTTGAAATTTAAGTGCGGTATGTCCAATAGGATCAATCCTTTGGTTTAAGATTTCTGATATTAATTGAAACATTTATGAAAAACTATTTAAGTTAATGTTTAATTTAAAATTGAGAACTTAAATTAATTAAATACGAAAATTGTATTTAAAAAAGTGAATTCACAAATATTAAAATTATGGAGATAACTGTTTGATATTTTAAAGTACTTGAATACAACTATTAAAATAAAATTTTAAATATTATCTTTTAATTAAAAAGATTATATAAATGATAAGAGAGAGAAATACTGATATCTCTAACATATATTTAAAATTTTATGTACTTATATATTTACTTGTTCAAATACACCCCCATTCTTAATATTGATTACTCTACTATATATAAATTTTTATTTTTCTACCACTACCCTCACCCACACATATTTTCGAAATTTGGTTTTATCTAAAAAAAGTTATTTGTATATTCATAATCTTCGATTGGTGTGTGTTTAATTAAATAATGATTAAAATAATGTCAGTTCTACATTTTTAATATTCTATTAAATACAATGAATAAATTGTGATGAGATTTTATCTTTTTTACAACCACTTGTGGTTGACATTTAACTGAAAGGACACAATTTGGCCAATTATAAAAACCCATCAAAAAAAAAAAAAAACTTTTACATCCAGAGTTAGGAGAAGATGGAAAACAATAATAATGTCGATCTAAATCTAAAGATTAAGAATCTTGAGAAAAAGAAACAAGATACTATCACTCACTACACCAAAATGGAAAAAAATATTATAAAACTGTACAACAGTGTAAAATTAGATAAATTAAAAAGAAGACAAGATCTAGATGAGACAACATTTCAGATACAAGAATACACCGATCTCATAAGTAATTTGGAAAATACATCCAATCTTTCATTAAAATATCATGAAAATGAAAGGAATCTACTATTGGCAGAGATTAAAAAGGAATCTGAACGATTGAAATCAATGGAATCAGATTATCAGACTTTATTGGAAAGTGATAAACAATTATCAATACCTCAACAACATGAACCTATTTCGTTGGATTCCACTCAACTTAAAGATGTACAATACCAATACTATCAATTGAAAAATAAGGTTTTAGAGACACAAATACTACACAGAAACAAAGAAAATCATCTTAGACAGTTGATATCTGAACAGGAATTGAAAATTCAATTACACGAAAACACAATAAAAGAACAAGAAAGAAAAGCACATTATAAATTGGAACTTGACAATTTACTAAAGGAATTGGAAATTGAAGAAACAAAGATTTTAAACAAAAGTCAACAACAGCATCAACCTCAATCACCTAGAGTTATAACGCCAGTAGCTACAATTGAAGAACAACTACCTAAACAACCACCATTATCATCATCACCACAACCTACTATAAAATCACCAGATATTAGTAAAACTATTAATGTAAAACCACTACATTTCACTAAACCACCATCCATACAGTACTCTATTAGCATTACACCAGAACTCACTTATCCAACATCAGAAATCATTCAACCAATACAAATTAGCTACAGTATAGATGATGACACTGTCCTGTCTCTTAAATCTAAAATCTATGAATATATCCAACAATCTCAATGTCTACCACTTAAATCTGAATTCAAATCTATTGATGAAATATCTCTAAAATCATCTAGTCATTTTTACTTTTCCAATGAACCCAAAGTTATATTGTAACTATTAATCACACCTTTTTAAACCTTATCCAATTCATTAACTAACTAATGTTTTACCTCTACCTCTAGAAAATCAATACCATACTTTAGTCAACAACAAACACTAACCGAAAGTCCAACATTAATAATCACCTCAAAAAGAAGAGAAAATCAATTTTATATACAATCATCACTAATTATTGAAAACTTTATTGATTTTACAAAATCAACCAATGAAGAGATTATTTATTTAAGAAATAAGATGATATTGTAAGATTTATACAAAAACTAGTTTAGTTTATATTATAATTTTAGCATTTTGATATATTTTTATTAACATTATAAAATATAGCTTTTTAGAACAAATTGTATATTATCAAGGTTCAATTAGAAATGATATTAGTAGTAATTTAGTAACTGGAAAATTAAATCAATTGTTATTAGATATTAAATCACCACCTTCTAATTCCCTAATTAGTAGAACTAGAAAACCAACAATGATAAGTGGTATAGTACCTGATTATAAATCTATAACACAAAATAATAATAATAATAATAATAATAATAGTAATAGTGGATGGAAAGTTGCAACACCAACACTTAAAAAAGAATTGTCAGCAAATTCAGTACAGAATAGTAGTGGATCACCATCAAGTAGTTCACTATTCAACGGACAAGGACAATGTACAATAAGGTTATATATTACTAGAGACATAATTAAGACATTTGTTTGTAAAATACAATCAACAATTGGTGAACTACAAGATAAAATCTATCAGAAATTCACTAAGATTATAATACTATCGGAGAACCCAAGTAGCCAAATTGAAGAGATAACAATAGATGAAATGAAATCACGATATATAATTAAAATTCGTGGTTTGGAAATCTATTTAATCAACCCCAGTCAATTACTGTCATCTATTGATTTTATAAATACAAAATCACGTAGACAAAAGAAAATTGATTTATTGTTACTACCAGCATCTGGAAACTCCCCTACTAGAATTAATAATAATGATATGTACAGGTACTTGAATCTCTCCTATAAATATCAATGTGAACTATTAGAGAATTTTGAAAAACAACAGTTGGTTATAACAACACCTGACCAGAACCAAAATAGAAAAAATAGTGGAAGTGGTAGTGATTTGCAAGTTACTGGAAAATCAAGTAATGGGTCTCTGTTGAACCTCTCTTATAATATCAAGAAAAAGAATTTGAGGATAAAGATTGGAGGTTTAAAGAACTTTTCTATTGATTTGTTGACTAGTCAAATGAATAACAGTCAGTCTAGTATCTATATAGTATGTCAGGTGTATCAATTTGAAGGTACAAAAATTGGAGAGGAAATGATTAGTCCAAAGATTCCTATAACTTCTAATCCTTCATGGTTGGCATGGTTAGAGGGTGTTTCATTTGATAAGATACCTGGAAATGCTTATTTATACTTTCAAGTCAAGATTAATGACTTTTTGATATGTTGGGGTAAACACAAGCTATGGAACTACAAAAATAGATTGAATTTTGGATATACAGTGTTACCATTGACAACCTCAATTCCAAATAGTCAGATTACATTATCTTTTGAATTTGAATTCAATGCATCTTCTATAATGTACAAGGAAGATATAGAATTCCAACCTAGAGAAAATAATGATGAATCTCAACACGATGACATGGCAGGTGATGATGAAGATGAACTCTCTCATGACGATATCAAAACTGTTCAATCTCTACTCCAAAGAGACTCACTAAGCAAACTCACTCCACAAGATAAAGAATCTTGCTGGAAATTCAGATACTATATCAAAAACCATTGTAAACCCAATTCCATTGCTAAACTCGTCAGATCAGTTCCTTGGGGTGATCCATACTCTACACAAGAATTCTACTATCTACTTCGTCAATGGAACAAGTTGAGTAACCCTGTCGATGCACTAGAACTTCTCTCTTCAAAATACCAAGACACTCAAGTTAGAAAATTCGCAATTGAAAATCTAAGATCTATGAGTGACCAGGAATTTGAAATGTATTTACCACAGATTATACAGTCTATCAAACATGAATCTTATCACCTTTCTCTACTATTTCAGTTTATACTCTCCAGAGCTTTGCTATCTAACTACAATCTCGCAGGTAACCCAAGTTCACTCAGCCACTCTCTATTCTGGTTGATTAAGTCTGAATTGGTCTCATCTCAACAACAGAATCAATTAGAGTGGTATGAAAGATACCAACTCTTACTGGAATGTTATCTACGAGGATGTTCTGAATCTCAACTTTTAGAAATCACCAAAGAATATGAATTGTATCTGAAATTGAAATCCATTGCAATAGGTATCAAATCAATACCAGCTGCAAAGAGAAAAGAACATCTATGCTCCTCATTGTCTAATACTAAGATACCGAATAACTTCTTGGTGCCTATAAATACTGAGTTTAGGGGAAAGGGTATAGATATAAATTCAGCAAAAGTTAAGGAATCCAAGACTATTCCACTGTTTTTAGGCTTACAGAATCTAGATCCTTTAGGTGATAACTTGCATGTGATATTCAAAGCTGGAGATGACCTACGACAAGATCAATTGACTCTTCAAATGATTAAACTTATGGATAAACTCTGGCTTGAAGAGGGTATTGATTTGCAGACTATAAGCTACCAATGTGTAGCAACTGGTCCAAGTGAAGGTGTGATTGAGATTGTTCAAGACAGTATAACAATTGCTGAGATTCAGAAACTCTCTGGTGGTGTGACAGCAGCATTCAACGAAACTGCTATAAGTACATGGCTAAAACAAGAGAATCCCTCAGATTTTGAGTATTCCAATTCCGTTGAGAACTTTATACGTTCTTGTGCTGGATGTTGTGTGTATTCTTATATACTAGGTATAGGTGACAGACATAACGATAACATTATGATTATGAAATCAGGTCACTTATTCCACATTGATTTTGGTAGATTTCTAGGTAATGTTCAGACTTGGAAAGGTATTAAAAGAGAACGTGCTCCATTTGTATTTCCAAATAGTTTTGCACATATTATAGGTGACAACTTCAAGAATTTTGAAGATCTCTGCTGTCGTGCTTACAATATCATTAGAAAACACTCCAATGTATTTATTAATCTCTTTAGTATGATGATTTCAACTGGAATGCCTGAACTCAATCAAGAAGAAGATATACACTATCTAAAAGATGCATTGGCTCTAGACCTAACACCTGAACAAGCATCTGCTAAATTTGTCCAAATGATTTCAGATTCTCTAAAAACTATATCTACTGATCTAAATTTTGCAGTACACATATTAGCTAATCCAAATTAATAAATAACTTGTTATAATCTTCACACGCAAATACCTAAACTTATTGTTTATTGATTCTGTTCATTATATGATATATAAACTGTTATTGAATTCAAAACATTGTTGATTTTGGTTGATCAGAAGTTGTTCATTGGTAATATACCATTCAAATTTATGGTTTACTTTAGTGTTGTATGTTTGCTTTTATGCACAACACTAATACTGACGTGTTTGACCTATTTGTTATTTGATTTTATAGTTGCAAATACTTTTTTATTCTTATATATCATGTAGGCTAATGGTACTACAACTCCAAATATCATTACTATGGAACCTATAATATAAGATATAGTGTCTAATTTATAAGAAGTCATTTATTGTTTAAATTGTGTGAAATAAAAAAAATTTTCATTTACTTTTCATAAAAACCAAATGACAACATCGAATAATTTAATAAATAAATCAATTAAATTTGTAAAAGATATTATGAAATCAAATGATGCCAGTCATGATTGGAATCATGTTGAGAGAGTTTGGAGAATGTCAGTTCAAATAGCTAAAAAAGAGCAATATCAAGGGGATATTGAAATGTTGGAACTGGCTGCCATTTTACATGACGTAAATGATCGTAAATACTCTGCAAAGAATGATAATGTAAAAGTATTTTTACAACAAAATGGATATCCAGAGGAAAAGATTGCAACTATTGAGAGAGTAATTGAAGAAATTAGTTTCTCGAATGAACTTGAAAACCCAGGTAAAGATATTCTTTTGGAATCCAAGATTGTACAGGATAGTGATAGACTAGATGCAATAGGTGCTATGGGTATTGCCAGAGTATTTAGTTATGGAACATTTGCTAAACGACCTTTATACAGTCTTACCAATTACCCATCTCTAAGTGCATTCACAGAGAGTCAGTTGAATTCTACAAAAATGCTAACCAAAGAAGAGTACCAAAAAACCAGTAATCCAACTATAAACCATTTCTATGATAAACTTTTCCATCTAAGTAAAATGATGAAAACAAAAACTGGTAGAGAACTAGCAGAGAAAAGACACAAGACAATGTACGACTTTGTAAATAGTTTTAATGAGGAACTTGTTGACTGTTTTTCAGATCAAGAACAAATTAGTAAACATTTAAAATAATTTAAGATCACCAGATCTGAAAAAGAATTCTTGATTCTGCCCAACCCCTCCACTTATTTTTTTAGATTTTTTTTTTTTAAATTATTAAAAAAAACTGTTTCGAAGTTTAGCTTAGTAGATAAATTATGAATAAATTATTTGTGTTGCTATTATTTGTATTGCTACAACAGATTGTATTGGCCAGTAAAAATGGGGTATCACCTAGTAAATTAACAACATTTGTGTGGAGTGCCAGTTGTGGTACAGAGGCTGGTTGTGATATCACCCAGGCTAACAGTTGGAATGACACAACTGCCATTGGTAACAGTAGCGAATATATATTTCAAGTTGATGTTTCAGGCCAGGCTGGTATTATTAATTTAATGATTGCAAGTGCATTCGCACCTGGTCAATTGTATATAAGTGGTACCTCTAATACCACATTAACCATCAACGAGAATACAAATATCGATCAATTGTGTACTTTTGAAAATGTACAGGTAAATGCTGATGGTGTTCAATTTGTATTTGGAATGTTGAATACTATGGGTGAGACCATTTTGGTTTTTAAAGGAGACTCTATAGTCTACAGTAGCGATGTACAGCCACAAAAGAAGAAGTCTACTGATATCAAACCAAAAGCATCACCTACAACACCTGTAATCTCTGTCAATGTAAATTCTACAATGAATTTCCAAGACTCTGCACAGTTGTTTACCAGTAACATTGAGATATTGGGAACTGTAAACCTAATTAGTCAAACTCTATTACAAGCCTCTATTGTAAACATTCAAAGTAACTTTTATATCTCACCATCTGCATCGATGGCATGTGACCAACTCACAGTATCTGTAACTGAAGGATCACCAACACTTTTGATTATGGGTAATATGACTGTAAACCAACTATTTCAAGTTATGGATCATACACAAATTTCTGTAAACAATTTGAATGTACCTTCAATTTACATTGATTCCACATCTAGTCTAACTATTGAAAATGGTACCAGTGAAATATCATCACTTGTAATGCTTGGTAATTTGAATATTGTTGATAGTACCTTTGTTTTAGCATCTCAAAATCAACTGGTACTCTCACAAAAGGGTCTATTGTCAATAAGTGGAAAATCTGCAGTTACACTCAGCAATGTGGTCCTAACTAACAATCTCCAAATGACAGATAATGCAACACTATTTATCGAGAATAATGTCTACTTTATGACCTATTTTTACCTACACGGTATTGTCTATGTAAATGAAGGTGCATCATTATTTGTCACACAGGCTTTGGATGTTGAAGAATGTATTTTCAATAGCGGTACTGTAGTTCTTCATTCAACTTTAGCATGTTACCAAAACAAATTCCAAAACAGTGTTGCAGGAAGTCAATTGACACTGATGGATCAATCTGTAATCTATGCTGTTGAGCTATGGAATTACGGAACTGTACAGGTTGAAAGTCCCTCCGTTTTACATGCAAATTTGTTAAATTACGGTACCATTACTATTGGAGTTGACAAGAACTTCAAAGTCACTGGATACTGTGATTTCTATGATAACTCATTACTGATGATTCAAGGTATTGGTTACAATACTGACTATTCTGCATTTGATGTAACTAATATTATCACTCTAACTGGTGAATTGTATTTCAATATTTCCGATCCACCTACAACCAAAGGAACTTTTACCTATTACCTCATTCACTCTGACCTGTACACTGACAATAACTTTACACAAATCACTCCCGACCCATCATTAGATGACTATGGCATCAAATTAACCTATTTAGCAACACAAGGTACTCAAGAAGTTACTGATATTGAAATTATATTTAGCAATGGTGTCGTTGAAACCAGTTCAGAAATTGAAGAATCAGAAGAACACAAAGAAAAAGAAAAGAAAGAACTTTCTATTGCTTTTGGTATCATTGTACCACTAGTTGTTTTGGCCTTAGTTATTGGTGGTCTCTACATTATTGTAAAGAGAAGAAATCGTAGAAGCTTTGCATTATACGAAAAAATTGCAGATGGTGATTTATAGATGATTTATCAACAACTAACTTTTTTTTAAATACACAACATTATAAACTATTAATTCTCCTTTTTAATTTTTAATAATGAAACGTTTGATTTTTTGATTTAGAAAAAAAAAATTTTTTTTCGCTTTTCGGTTTTTTTGATTATCTACCTGTGGATCCCTTTAAATAATAATGAGTATGTTTATGAATATTCAAATAATTATTTAAATTTAATTAGTTACTAATAATATTTTCTAAATAATAGGCAAAAAATCATCATCATCATCAAAAGTTTCAAATGAAACTGAACACCAAATTAAACCAGAAAAAACACCAGTTTTGGATACTAGTAAATGGCCATTATTATTAAAGAACTATGACCAATTGTTAGTTAGATCTGGTCACTATACACCAATTCCAAATGGTCACTCACCACTCAAGAGACCAATTGGAGAATATATTAAATATGGTATTATTAATCTCGATAAGCCAAGTAACCCATCATCTCACGAAGTTGTAGCTTGGATTAGGGATATTTTAAGAGTAAAGAAAACAGGTCATTCAGGTACATTAGATCCAGCCGTAACTGGTTGTTTGATTGTTTGTGTTGAGATTGCAACTCGTTTAGTTAAATCACAACAAGGTGCTGGTAAAGAGTACGTTGGTATTGTTAAATTACACTCTGACATTGAGAGTGAATCTCAATTATCAGCAGCTGTAGAGACTCTTCGTGGTGCAGTCTTCCAAAGACCACCACAAAAGTCAGCTGTCAAGAAACGTTTGAGAGTTCGTACTATTCACCAATCAAAATTGGTCGAATTTGACAAGGAAAAAAATTTGGGTTTGATTTGGGTAGATTGTGAAGCTGGTACCTATATTCGTACTCTATGTGTACACATTGGTCTATTGTTGGGTGTTGGTGGTCATATGGCTGAATTGCGTCGTGTCCGTTCAGGTATCATGTCTGAGAAAGAAGGTCAAGTTACAATGCACGATATCAAGGATGCTCAATATGAATACGATAACAGCAAAGATGAAACCTATTTACGTCGTGTAATTCAACCATTAGAAACCATTTTGAAATCATACAAGAGAATCGTTGTTAAAGACTCTGCAATCAATGCCATTTGTTATGGTGCTAAACTCATGATTCCAGGTCTCCTCCGTTACGAACAAGACATTGAAGCCCAAGAAGAAGTTGTTTTAATCACAACTAAAGGTGAGGCTATTGCTATTGGTATCGCCCAAATGACCACCGCTAACATGGCTACTTGTGATCACGGTGTTGTTGCAACCATCAAGAGAGTCATCATGGACAGAGATGTATACCCAGCTAAATGGGGTTTGGGTCCAAAGGCCAAAGCCAAGAAACAAATGATTGCTGATGGTAAATTAGACAAATTCGGTAAACCAAATGAAAATACTCCATCTGATTGGTCAAATTCCTATGTCTACTACACCACCGTAGCTGAACAAACTGGTTTGACTACACCTTCCAATGGACATTCTGAATCCATGGCTGTTGACACTCCATCCAAGAAGTCATCTGATGCCATGTCTGTTGACACCCCATCCAAGAAATCCTCTAAAGACTCTGATGATGAAAAAGAAGAGAAAAAAGAAAAGAAATCCTCAAAGAAATCAAAGGATTCAGATGATGAAAAGAAAGAAAAGAAATCTTCCAAAAAAGATAAAGAGGAAAAGAAATCCAGTAAAAAATCAAAGGATTCAGATGATGAAAAGGAAGATGATAAGAAATCCAAAAAATCAAGCAAGAAATCAAAGGACTCTGATGATGAAAAGGAAGATAAAAAAGAAAAGAAATCAAGTAAGAAATCAAGTAAATCAGAAGACAAAGAAGAAAAGAAATCCAGTAAGAAATCTAGTAAAAAATCAAAAGACTCTGATGATGAAAAAGAAGATAAAAAAGAAAAGAAGAGTAGCAAAGATAAAAAACGTACTGCAGAGGAAGCTGAAGTAGATTCTGAAGATAAAGATAAAAAGAAAAAGAAATCTTCTAAAAATTAATCACCATCCCTACTACCCTCGGTGAACTTGTTTTAATTTAATACAACCCAATAATATTTTTATATATGCACTTTTTATTAATAAATCAATACAATAAAATAAAGACTAAATCTTTTCAACTTGTCAACTTTATATTTTCTTAACTTAATTTATATATTTAAATATCAGAATGAATCGTTTGGCATATTCAATTGAATATTGTATTATTTATTTTAAAATTAAAATTCTTTAGTTTTATAATATTAATCTGGTATTTTCTCTAAATACTCTAAAATCTCTGCAAATGATGGTCTTTTGGAAGGATCTTGATGCCAGCATAGTTGAATCAATGTTTGTAATGGTTGAGGCCAGTTTTGTGGAATTGGAGGTCTGAGTCCTTTTGTAGTCACAGCCAATGCCAATTGAACACTATCTAGGCCAGGGTAAGGTAGCTCTTGGGTACCCAGTTCCCATAAGATAATGGCATAGGCATAAACATCAACCTTGTCAGTATATATTTCACCCATTAAAAGTTCAGGACTCATCCAAATTGGTGAGCCTATACTCTTTGTCATCTCTGTACTCTTTGACTTTAGTTTACTAAGACCAAAATCACATATTTTTACATTCATATTTTCATCCAAGAGTAAATTCAGTGATTTAATATCCCTGTGAATGATACCACTCAGATGAAGATAATTCATACCCTGTGCAATTTGAATTGCCAATTTTTTGTATAATGTCATATTCATATTCAATTTACGTGCATGTAATGCATCATACAATGAACCACCTTGTAGAAACTCGGTTACAAAACATAGATTAGGAGCTTGTGTGCAAGCTGCCATTAGTAATACAATATTTGGATGTCTTAGTCTTGATAGAATTGTAAGCTCCTTTCTAAATTCCTCCAAGATTTGGTTGTTGACATTAGCTTCATTGATTTTTATCTGCTTGATAGCAACTGGTAAACCTCTCCAAAGACCTTTAAATACAACACCAAATGTTCCCTCTCCAATCTTATTCTGAATCTTTAATTCTGAATAATTAATTTCAAAATCAAAGTTATTACTGCTATTATTATTATTTTGAACATTATTACCACTATTTCTTAAACCATTATTATTATTATTTTGTAAATGTTGTAATTGTTGTTGCTGTTGTTGCTGTAATTGTTGCTGTTGTTGCTGTAATTGTTGTTGAATTTGTTGTTGATGATAGATTTGTGGTGGAGGTGATGGTGAAGGTTGAATATTATTAAATTGTAAAAATTGATTATTATTGTGTGTTGTTGGCGGACTTGGTGGATGGACAGCCAAAAAGTTATTATTATAATTATTAATATTATTGTTATTGTTATTATTATTATTATTATTATTATTATTGATATTAATATTGTTATTATTATTGTTATAATTATTATTTTTATTGTTATTATTATTATTCAAAAAAGCATTTTCAAATGAAAAATCTAAATTATTGATATTGTTGTTATAATTGTTATTATTATTGTTATTATTATTATTATTTTGATTTTGATTATTGTTATTAACAAAATCAGCTGAAGTATTATGATTTAAAAAGTTATCATAACTGGTTTTAAATATATTATCATTAGTGAATGCATCCAATGCACTATTATTTAAATTATTCTGGTTGTTGAGGATATTATTATATACTGATGGAGGAGAAGGAGTGACTTCCAATGATTCTAGTGGTGGTGAATTTTGAAGGTTTTGTAATTGTTCAAATGGTATAATATTCAAACCAATGTACTGTACAAACTCATGAAAAGGTAGAGTGGTCAATGGTAGTTTTGATTGATCTGCACCAAACATTGCCAGTTTCTGTGTTTGTATACCACCTGTTTTATCCTTGTATTGGTTGAAAATATCTATAATATAGCAAGCCATTTGTGGTGTAAACCTTCTCTGTTGTTGTTGTTGTTGTTGTTGCTGCTGTTGTTGTTGTTGTTGTTGTTGTTGTTGTCCACTAGGTGTATTTATAAATGATTTTGTGTATGAAAATGTCTCTATAAGTTGTTTTAGTGTCAATGATAAATTATCTACAGCACCACTACCAATAGGTGCATTAGGGTTTAAAAGATTATAAGCCAATAGGAAATGAGTAGTTGGTGCTGATTGGTCTGGATAGATATTTTGAATATACTGAATGAGCTGTTGAAAAGTTTTCAGTGTACCTCTACCCTCTTGGTCAATCATATTAAAATTGTGGTAGAGTAAATAAATCTCCTCCCAATTCATATCAATAAAGTTACCTAATGAAGGTGTAACATTACTACTATTACTATTATTTTGATTTACATTTCTCTCATTGGCAGCATTCAATGAGAAATCGTCAAAAGATGCATTTCTCTGGTGTCTAATTAATTTTAATTGTCTATTCTCTAGATGATTTTGATTAAGATTTGGAGATAGACCTGCCATTACATAGGTAGAGTGTTGTTGCTGTTGTTGTTGTATTAGTTGCTGTTGTTGTTGTTGCTGCAGTTGTTGTTGTTGTTGTTGCTGAAAATAACTAGGACCATTGTTTATAATGATATTAGGTGAATGTAATATATTATTATTCTTAATGATATGATGTTGTTGGTGGTGTTGCTGTTGGTTTCCATTCATAATCATATTATGAGAGCTATTCTGTTGAAAATAACTAACATTACTATGTTGTTGATACTGTTGACCAATAATTGATACGTTTTGCTGGTGCTGCTGTAAGTGGTGATAACCACCAGTTCCTTGCATTTTGTTATTGAGTCTGAGTATTCTCTTTATTTCTGTGTGGTTCTTGTCGATAGTCTTTCTCAGTACTATCTTTTGTTGGTTTCTTCTAAATTTCTAAATTGTGGCTATTTGAACTGCAAATAATCCACGCAATTGAGCAATATCGCCAAAGTGATAATAATACAACTGTACTAGTAAAATTATATATTAATATAATTGAAATATATATATATAAAAAATAATCAAAAATTCGATAATCTAGATTGTGATAAAAAAAAAAAAAATAATAAAATTGTTGACAATTTTTCAAATTTTTAGAATCCTCAAACTCTCTTTTTTTCGTTGGTGTCTGGTTACAAATTAGTTTGCAATTTGAGATCTCACCTTTCCTATACGGAGTCTTAACTCTGTCTAATTTCTCTATAGCTATTGAATAAATAAAATAAATGTAAACACTAAATTTTTTAATGTGTGGTTTGATAAATTAAAAAAAAATTAAAAAAAAAAAAAAATAGCAAAAGCTAAATTGGGATCCATCGATGAGGTGAGATTTAGACCATTACCAAAGGTGTTGGTGGTAATATTTATTAACCAGTTTTGGTAATTTTTTTTATTGAGAATGTGGTTTTTGTAGTGGGGTTATGTTTTTTAATAACAACTTAAAAAAAAGTTATGTTTTTTTGAAGTTACACTGTTTATTAGTTGGTGGTAGTAGTGGTAGTGGTAGAAGTTGTTTCTTCTGTGATTTTATCAGATTGAACTGGAACTGGAATGGATTTATAAACACACATATAGGCTACATGCCATTCACCTCCACCTACTAGTTTTTTGATATCTTCATTGTTACATTCAGAGACTACTTGATCATCATATTTCAACCATTTATCTTCAGCTCTCTTTACCCAAGCTACATAGTGACCAGCTTCTGCATAACGACCTGCATGAGTGAGTACAGCAATCAATTCATATTTACCAGTTTCATTTGGTTTGATATCACCAACAAAAATATCTTGATTGGCAGTTTGTGCCTTTTGTTTCTTGTCCTCCTCATCTAGGTCCTTTAGAGACATGTGTTTACGTCTCTCGAGTTTCTTGTTTTCTTCATCCTCCAAAAGCTTTCTATTTGGTGCTAGTTTCTCTTTAAGTTCAGGTGTACAGAATTCAAAGAGATCCAAAAGGAATGGGAATTGAACAATTCTGATAATTTTAGCTTTGGACTTTTCCTTTTCTTTCCAATAGAAACGAACAAATTGAACAGTTAGATAGGGTGGTAGAACTGAGACTTGAGATTTCTTGGTGTAGATTGCCTCTCTTCCTAGAGATTCTGATCTCTTGGAGATCTCTTCTTCCAAACCCTTTTTGAGACCTTCAAAGAGGAATGAAGTTTCTATAGTGATGTTACAATTCATTTTGAGAACAGTCTCAGATCGTATTGTTGGTTCTTCACTTGGATTGTCTTTGCAAATGAATTTCTCTTGCATTTCAATTCCAAAGAGTTTTCCAATTGCTGATCTCTTAAGTTGCTCTGTAGGTGATCCAGTGGATTTTCCATTCTCTTCCACTCTTAATAACTCCCTGGCGTAGGAACTTAAAAGTGATGACCAAGCTTCCTCAGCATCTTGTTGTGCGTATATTCCTGATTGAGATTTCTCTTGAAATTGTGGATAAATCTGTCTGAATGCACTGAGAAACACCAATGGTGTAACTGGATTATTACTATGTTCCAATTCAGTAAATAAATGTTGTGAAGTCTTCATTAGAGCTGTGTCACCAGATGACATGCTAGATGGTTTATAAGTTCTAATAATTTTTGATAACTCTGGTACTGCCTTTAGACACTGTAACGTAGCATTCATATAACAAGTATTACCAAGATTTGTTAATCCTGCTGGTAATGTAGAAGCTATTTGTTTATCCTCTGGCAAATCCTCTAAAAATTTAACTGCTGTAGTTGGTTTAGCTAACTCTTCTGCAGATCCTACTAACATTAATTGTTTACCTTCTGTTAATCCAACTTCATTCCAATCAGCTTGATCTTTCAAAACACCACCTTTAAATCCCATAACTATCATTTACAAAAATCATTAATATACTACCGCATCTCTGTAATAAATCTCCTAAATATCATACTCTTTTGTCTATCTACTGGAACAAAAGTCAATGAGAATAATTGTGATTTGAATACTGATGGTGGTTGTGTTGTATCAATATCTACATCATATTTCTCTTTATTCCATTTAACTGTAACTTTAACCATTCTAATGTGAAGATCAAAATATGTTAAAAAAATAAATTAAAAAAAAAAAAAAAAAAAAAAAAATAATGTTGTTGGAAACAATTCGAAATTTCAAAGAATGATTTTAGAAAACTATGAAAACGACAATTCTTAAGTTTACTGACTTATCATAACGAGTATAATAATCTATAATATATTTAAAACAAACAAAGAATTAAAATTTATTTAAATTAAAATTTTTTTATTTTTTAAATATTATTTAAATTTATTTTTCATATGAATCATTATTGAGATTTCATGTAAATGTATAATAATAAGAATTACTTTAATCACCACAATAATACCAATGTTTACAATAGCAACAAACTAAAAAGATGGTTTAGAAGAACTACAGAAAAGAGATATTTAGCTATTTTATTGATTGTGGTTGTTTTCTTTTTATGTTATTTATTGGTGAAAGTCTCAAGTGGATCAGGAACAACAACACCTATTAAATTGAGCCTTGGTTTAAATACAACTTTTAAAAAGGTACCATTTGCATATGGTCCTAATGTAGATGTAGGTAGAAACTAGAATATTTAAAATTGTCACTATAGAGTTAGTTCTCTAATTATTAACTAACATCTTTGGGTATTATATTAATAGAGAGATGTGGGAGATGTAACATTGATTACACAACTTTCAATAGAGAGATTAGAGAGACTTGCAATGATGGCTGATAAATGGAGAGGTCCAATTTCAGCAGCTATATATATAAGAGAACCAGAGGAAGTGTTAATGGTAGAGGGATTGGTAAAGAATAGTTTATCAGTTTCAATGTATGTGGATATACATTTACTGTATGCAAATCATACAAGATACCCAGTGAATAATCTAAGAAATCTTGCAATTCGTAATAGTAAAACGGATTGGGTACTTTTAATTGACGTTGATTTTATTACACCTTTACATGCTCATCAGTATTTGGTGGATTTAATTAGAGATCAGAATACACCATCTAATGATTTGGTGAGTTATGTCATTCCTTCATTGTCCAGTGATTTACATAGATACAGAATACCAGATAGTAAAGAGGAATTAGTGGAAACTATAAAGAATCACACTATATTTCAATCAAATACTGGATTTTGTAAGAAATGCCATGGACCTACAAACTATGATAAATGGACTAGTTTGAAGGCAAATGGCGAAATATATCAAGCTGAGTACACTTGGATTTATGAACCATTTTTATTGTATAGAAAATCACAGATTAATGACTATGACGAAAGATTGAAAGGGTATGGATGGGACAAGAATACTCATACATTTGGAATGGCATGTCAAGGATTTAGATTTATGGTACTACCCAATGTATGGATAGTTCACATGAATCATCCTTCTAAACCTTGGGAAGGTACTGACACCTATTCCGAACAAATGCTAGATTCTCTCAAAATTGTATGTAAGAGTATTCTACCAGACACCAAATCAAAATATGGAATCGATCCAAACAAACAACTCTACAATGAGCCACTAAATGACAAAAATTGTGTTTCTTCAAAACAGTGGAGTAACAATTGAAAAATATATTTTATTATAAGTAGTATTCATCATTTAGTATACTACACTTTAAATGTTGTTTGGTTTGGATTAATCTTTTTTTTTATAAATTAATTTAAATAAGATCGATAGGATAGGGTTCGAAAATGGGGATAGAGGGTCGGAGGAGTTTTTGTTTAGAATTAAATACAAAGAGGGGGGTGGTTTACTTTTGATGAGTATTGGTTGGAGTGAAAAATTAAATAAATTATTAGAGTAGAAGAGGAAGAGAGTAGATGAGGTGATGTTTTATATATTTGGATTATATCAGAAGAAGGGAATAGAAGGGGATGGAAGTATTTATTTAATCGGAGAGAGAAAGGAGGTTTTTAAAAATGGTTGGTTGGGGGGAGTTAATAAGATTTGTGTATATTAATATTAGAGTTTGAAGAAGAGGAGGATGATGATAATGATGATGGTGGCTGTGGAAGAGAACCACCATTATTGGGATTATTGAAACCAACAAGAGAAGATGGTTGTTGTAAATTTATATTTTTTGATTTTGCAAAATCAAAGAATTGACTGATCAGTTTAGACTCATCATAATGATTATTTTCAAAGACAGTTTGTTTCAATTGTTGAACTTGTGATTTATAAATATTATCAATTGCAACTATTGATCTATCTCTAATGGAAACCAAACTTGATGCGTAATCTTTTAAACTCTCAAGATCATTATCTACATTATTACTATTATTTATATTATTTATATTATTAATATTATTGTTGTTATTATTATTTTGTAATAATTTACTATCTACATTATTGTTATTATTATTATTATTATTATTAGTTTTGTGCATATTAAAATTAAGTTGATTTGATATTTTCGTCAACTTCTAGTAAATGTTCGATTGAATTTTTTTTATTCATTATTATTAATAGCGGAATTATTATTATGATTATTATGATTTTTAATTATATTATTATTTAAAATTTTATTGGGTGTTGAAGGTGTTTGATGTTTGTTGTCAAAATATCTTGGTGACTCGATTGGTGAAAATGATGGTGATGAGTTTGGTGATATTACACTGGGTGTATTTAATGGCGTATTTAGTGGTGTGGTTACTGGTGATGTTGAGAATATTAAAGAATATAATGGATTCGATGAATCAATCATATTACTATTATGGTTGTGAGAATTACTAGAATTAGTAATTTTGACATTTAACGGTTTATTATTACTTGGTTGTTGTTGTTGTTGTTGCTGTTGGTGTTGTAATTGTTGTTGTTGTTGTTGTTGTTGTTGTTGTAACTGTAATTGTTGTTGTTTATATTGTTCTGATAAATGTTTTGGACAAATGACCAAACCAGTTTTTCTAGTCTCTTTAGACTTGGTTAGCATTTTTACACCTGGTGGCATACATATGACATGGTAGGCTGTTGGGCAACGAACGCAATGTACAGATTGTTTTCCGTCTCCAGAGACTCCACATCCACCACAATAGTGAAGTGGACAATTAAATCTAGGTGTTTTAGTATTTATGAGTTTTGCCAACTTAAATTCGCTTACACATTTATAATGATAGAATTTACCACACTGATGAACTTTACATTTCATCAGATCCATTCCAATGATGCCTCTTTGTTTGCAACTGAAGCATATGTTTTGGTCATTCACACAGTCATCGCATTCCCATTGTTGATCGGTATTGAAATTGGGTTGGACACCTTTCAAGCCCAGACATTCAACATGGAAACTTCTGAGACATTGTCCATCACACATTAACAAATTATTAGGTTTCTCGCAGATTGCGCATATAATTTCATTTTTTCTTCTTCTTGTGGAAGTTCCAGTTGATGCACCTGATGTAGCTGTGGATGTGGTAGTTGTGGTAGTGGTACTATTACTACTATTAGTCAGCGACTGGTTGAGCAATGGTGGTGACAGAGATGGTCCAACAAGAGAAATAGTTGAGGAATTGGATAAATTTAAAATTCCAGAATTTGATGATCTTGGTGAAATCAAATTACTACTATTGATATTACTATTATTATTGATATTTGAAAGTGTTGTTGACAACAGTCTATCATTAATTATATTTATACTTGGAAGGCTATTTGAACTATCAAGATCATCCTAGAAAGATATATTACAAAAAAAAGATATTAAGATATTAATAAAAGGATATTTTTTGATTTTTTTTTGGAGAGATAGTTGTTTTTTTTTTTTTTGAGGATTTATCACTATCAAAGGGGGAAAATATTTACAAATAGTATCTTCATTTTTTTCCTATCAGGGTTCTCTTCATCATCAAGTCCTCTTTTGTTATTTGGCTAAAATGGAGAGATGAATTAGTGTTTGGTTCTATAGAACTTGGGTTATATACATACCGATAAACTATTTTTTGATTGCTCTGGACTTTTATTTTGTGTGTTGTAACTCGTAAATATTTGGTGGTTTAAATTTGGATTTGTTAAATTGGACGGAAATTTCTGAATTTGGTCTTGGAGGAATGAAAATCTCTGATCGTTTGGTTGATATTGTTGAATATGTTGATGTTGGTGATTTTGGTAATTATTGTGGTTGTTCATTTTGTCCAACATCAGAAACTCTAAAAATAAAAATATTAATAAATTGTATGGATGATGGTATGATGATTTTTTTTTAAAAAAAAAATAAATAATATTTAAATGTGATCTCGAAATGTGTCGTTAATGATGGGAAAAAAATAAAAAAAAAAATAAATATCTAAAGCAGAAGAAGTTGGACTCTGCTCAATTTAATGACAAGTGTCTTTTGGTTGGAAGGGTTATGCAAATAAATTCTTTAAATTCGAAATACTGTTATGTCTGATTTTTGGTGATGAAAAAAAATAAAAAAATAAAAAAAAACAGCAGTGGTACTAATTATGATGAAAAACAATTTGATAACGATGGGAATGGAATATGAAATGGAACAATTACAACAAAGTGTGAATTGGAAATTTAAAATAAAAAAGATCATTAATTCCAAAAGTAAAAGGAAAATTTTTAAAAAAAAACAAAAAAAATTTGAATATCTTGATTATCCGAATATCCAAAGTGCCTTATCGTGAATGCATGTACACAAACAAAAAGGCGAATTGTAATTGGTTTCAATTGGATTACAACAATTAAAAAAAAATTATAATTATCTTTGCTATTTCTAAGGATTTTTTTGGTTTGTTCAAATTTGATTAATTAAATAATGTTTGTTTTTTTTTTTTGGATGGATAGTATTCTGATGTTGTTGTGAATACATTATTGAGAAAAAAATGGTACCCTTTTTAATTAAATGGGATGAGTAATTATTTAAATTAAGAATTTAGAATGGTAGAAAACCCCTTTGTGAAAAGGTGTGGGGTAAATTAAATATAAAGTGAGTAATACTCATTGTAATTACAATTGATCTAAGAATGAAATACAATCACAATTGTTATAATCTCCTGGTGAACTTTAAAGTTTAATTTAAAAAAAAAATTTTGTAAAAAAAAGGGCTGTGGACGTGGTCATGAATAAAAATTTTTGAATAAAATACATAAAACCCCACAAAACTGGGGTCCTTTGTTGTACATTGGTGTTAATCCTAAACAATACTAAATTATGATCACTGAGATATATTATTCCATATTGTTTTTTGTCGATGTTTTCATATTCATTGTGTGATTATTGTGGTGTATGTTAATGTGGGGTTTTTTTGTGGGGTTTTAAAATGGGTGACCTAAATCATTGAAGAAGGGGAGGATAATGTGAATCTATATTTACATTTGTAATTTTTTTATCTACTCTTGGTTTATATGTGAATTGATTATTGTTATTCTGTATTTATCTTAATGTTCATCGATAAATAATTAATAATTAATATTTTTTTTTTTTTTGATTTCTTCTTGACCTCTACAAATTTGATTATGTGATTAAAATGAAAGTCTTAATTGAATGACCTTTAATATATAAGTGAGGAGGAAAAAAAAATAGAGAACAATTGTTGAGAATATGACACTCCTGATTTAAAAATAAATATTAATAAATTTTAATAATAACAACTGCTAGCTCTACAGAACAATGTGATACAATGATATCAAATTTAAACTACACTGGCGAAAAGAAAAAAGAAAAATTAAATTTTAATTGAATGACTATGGATTGGAGAAGGTTTTCCCAAAAACAAAACTCAACAACAACGTGATTTATAATTAGAAGTCTCCCCTCATTGCAATTTTTCTTTGACATCAAAGAAGGCTATGTTGGTGTTGTAAAGGATTATTTTTTTTTTAAAATTTTCTCTTTTTTTTTGTATTGTCAATCTTAAAAATATTTGTAGACATTGCTGTTGTTGTTTTTCCTCACACTCATGATGCTTACATCCCAAAAGTTACACTAACACCTCTTTGTGGTAAAAGAAATTGACCATCAATCACCCCCCAATTCAACTAAAATTGGTGCAAATCTCGTTGGATTTTTTTTTTAGCTCAGGTCCTTGTGCAAAACTAAAAAAATCAGTTAGTTTTTGTGCACTTTTATCCCGAATGATTTTCGAAATTTTGGTGTTTCATGATGAAAATAAAGGGGTTAACTGTTAATGCTGGTTGTCTGTTCTGCTGGTATAATATATTTCAAGACACTTTTTACGAAAGGTCACATTTCCACTCCCCAGTCTGCTCACTGAAATCTCGTTGATTTAAAATTCTGATTGGATATTTTTGCAAAAGATTTTTTGTTCCATGATCTTTATTTTAAAATAATTGAAGGATTGAATAAAATTTTAATGTATCTATTTGCAAACATATTAATATAAATATTAATGTGAATGGGTTCATTTAGTAAAGGGTATTTGAGAATTTGTTGTTGAATGTTCTGTATCGTCATATGGGGACTATTGGGATATTTATTTGACAAATATCTTATATGAAAATGCAAAAAGGTGGAGTGATGATCCTATATTATTACCTTATATCAAAAGATAAAAGTCGATTTGGAATTCACTCAAATTTGTGTAATCATAGTTTACCTTGTACAATAAATTTCGGTTAAAACTTATATATTCTTCCTTTAGTTCCCTATTGAATAACAATTGATAATGGGAATTAAAGTGTGAATTTCAATTTCAACAAAACCACATTTTTTGGTTTTGAGAGGGATTTTCATACATTGAAATTTATCATTTCCAATGTAGTCAAAAGAGGATCTTATTGGTTGATTTCTATCCATAAATCAAATAGTAATAATATACTTACAAAATCAGAAATTATTAATAAAATATCTACAAGTTTTTTTATTATAATGTACATTCCAATAAATTGGGTGTTGATGTGATAGGGGTTTACACTTCTATTATTTAGAATTTTTAATGATGGCTTCTAAAGTATATTTATATTTTTCATTCTCTAATTTTAATTCTTGTATGAATTTCTACATTCAAGTATATGGATTAGTTAACGTTATGTTTAAGAGGTTCTTTTGAATATTACATACCTGTAAACCTAAATTTATATTTTTAATAGATGAATATTTCTCTTCCACTGTCTTTATTTTATGGAGAGCCAACATTTTCTGATAATCCAACAACTGCTTTGATGCACTACTTATATTAAAATTTTCATCTCTTTCAAATATTCCACCTCTATCACCAACCTCTTTTAGACTTTCTGATAACATACTTTTTGATAATTGTTAATGAAGAGTGTTAATTTCAAACATTTTGAGATACAATGTAGTCTAATACTTACGAATTTCGATTGATTGCGTGTTCTAATTGAATAGATAATGATCCTATATTATCGTCTTTTAGTCTAACTGTTTCCTTTAACCTTAGGTAATCCTCTTCTGTGATTTTGTGAGTTTCTTTCCACTGTAGTAGTTCTTCATTTAGAAATCTAATTTTTTTACATTCGTCCTCTTTTATTTGATATTTAATTTTCATTTCATTCATTTTATTCTCTAATATCAATACTCTAATTTATAAATTAAATCAAATGAATTAGAAAGGAGTAGAAACTTAAAAAGTGAAGAATAATCTACATACTGAGCAGATTTTGAATCTAATTCTTGTCTATAGGATTCAATTTTATTCTCGGATATCTCTTGTTGTTGAAGTAATTGTAAATTTTTTTCTTTTAGTTTGTCATTCAGCTCACTTAGTAACTGTAATTTATCTGATATTTCATGAAACCATAATTGTTTTTTTAAATCTTTATCTTCAATGCTATTATTAGTTTCATTACTCGAGTCATTCTCATTTTTAATATTATTATCACTCATCGCCAAACAATTAAAAAATGAAAAATTTTAAAATTTTGGGTGTGGTTTGATATGTTCAAAAGAAAAATTCAATCATCTTTAATAAATCAATTATACTATTTAAATTATTACAGAAGATAATATAGTCATGTTATAAATTGCATACAAGGTCTCATAATCAATAAAAAATATAGAGTTTGGTTGAATTATTTGGGTTAAAAAATATTGCAATATTTTTTAAAGATGTAAACGAAAGAATCACTAAAAATATTAAATTTAGATGATCATTTAATTAAAAAAGGCTGGAACATAAATCTTATACTAGATATTTCGAAAGGGAATTTTTTTATAAAAATTATTTTTTCTTTTCGTTTTCGTTTTGTAAATCTTCTGTAGAGTTATTACATAGAATTTGTTTGTAAATCTTTAATAAGACTTGTATGTACAAAAAAATATACAGTAATCAAAAACAATTATTTTTTTTTTGATGATTAAAATTTAAATGTTATATCTAACATTTATAATCTATTATAACGATGATTTAAATAATTTGGAAAAATTGGTGATTAGTCCACCAATTGGAGATCGATATGGACACTGAAATTGAAGAACACCAAGAACAACAAGAACAACAAACAGAGCAACACCAAGAACCACAATCAGAGTATCATGAAGCTGATAGGGAGATTGAAGGTAGTCCAATACACCAAGTAACTGTCTCCATTGACCATATACAACGTGGAAATAGTGAAGAGGTTCATGAGCATGATGAACATGAACATCATCATCACCATCACCAGTATATCCAAGCAAATGCTATTGAGATGGTAAATGGCGATGACCATCAACAACAACATTATGAATCAAAATCTGATGACGTAGAGGAAATGGATGAAGAAGATGAAGATGAGCAAATGTCACCACAATCTGAACACCATCACCATCATCAACACCAATTAATAGGACATGATTCACATCGTAATCATAGAATTCAACAACAAAACCAAAGAATACTTCAACAACAGTCTCAACAATCACAACAACAGCAACAAGATGTACACATGGATCACCATCAAGAGGATGTTGAAGAACTTGACCAAAATACAATGGTGCAATTAGGATCACATATACACGATCAGAATATAGACCTACATCACCATCATCACCATCATCATCAACCATCACACCACCATCACCCATATTCCAAAAAATGTTGTAATTGTGATTGTGATTGTGGTCAATTTATGGTAAATTCAATGAATGAAATTATATCAGATAAAATGGGGTTGTTATGGGACCAGTACAACAAACTCTTTCAACAAACTCAACATATTGAAAATCTTTTAAATTCAGTTATTCACATAAAATATCCGGAATTGAAAAAGAAAACAATGATGCAACAACCAGCACAACCACAACCAACTCCACATCTTCACCATCCACAACATATTCATCATCATCATAATGTACAGTCAAGTCAACAAAATATACAACAGGTACTACAAGCACCTCAGTCACCTCCACAACAACAACCACAGCAACAACCACAACCACCACCACAACAACAACAACAGCAACAACAATCATTATCATTCGATGGAGATCTAGATGAAGATCAACCAAAAAAGAGAAGAAGAAACTATTCACATGATATATCAAATAAGATTAACTCTATTCTGGAACCTTTATTTGAAAGTGGATGGGTTCTACTGAAGGAACAAGAAAGATCATTAGGTGAACAGATTGCTAATGAAATTGGTGTGGAACTTGCTGAAGGTATGCTCATTGTTCGTTCATTTTGGCACAGATCCAGAGGCAATTCAAAGCGATTGTTTAATCAGTTGGATGACTATAGAATAGGTTTAGATCTCCTTGAGAAAGAAGATCCAGAAACCAAAGCAGATTTGATAAAGAAATTTAAATTTGAAGATTCTGATCAGGTTAGAAGAGATCTGGAAGAAGTCAATAAGGTACTTAAAGAAATGGCTGCAAAAGGCTCAGGTAGAACCACCTTAAAAGGAAAGAAAATCTTGAAAAAACTTCCAGATCACAGTATAAAAACTTTTAAAGGAAGATCAGCAACACTCTGTAACCATTTCTATCACTACTATCATAATAATTTAGATTTGAATACTTTGGAATTGATAAATCCCGATTTCACTCCTTCTCAATTGGCTAATAATTTACATTACCAACAGCAACAACAACAATTACAGCAACAACAACTAGCTCAATCACCTATTTAAATAAATCGACCACGTCTAGTGATTAATACAAATGTAATATTGCTTTTATTTGGAGATAGGTAAGAAAAAGAGAGTTTTGTTTGAATGTAATTTCATTTTTGATTTATTTTTTTTTTTGATTTGATTAATACAGAGAATCTGTCTGTTATGTGATCAGAATTACAAAAAGGAGAGGGGAGGGAATATTATGCTAAAAATGTACAAATACTAGAGAGGACACCAAATAGGATACCACCAATTAATACCCACCAACCAACGTATGGTCCCCAAGTTAAGTCAGATAGAGTACCATCTTTTGAACCCATAAACTTGTTACAATAGATTTCAGTAGTTTCACCAGTGAAAAAGTCAGAGACATCTTGACCTACACAGTGACCATCGTCATCGAAAGCCTTGTTAATTTTGAAGAATGTAAAGAATGATACAGCAAGTAAAGCAGCAGCAGCCATTGCGGCAATAGCAGATAACAATCTAAATATCTTAGATTTAGAGATGATTGCAATAATTTGGAAGATGGCTGTCAAAATACCAACACCAGCACCAACTGTCAAAAATGTCAATGAGGTTGTAAATACTGCTTTTACATTCTTATCGGAGTCACTATCATAGGTGTAGTCTTTAGCATCCTCAGTGTTATCCTAATTAAAAATAATATTAGTATACAGATGAATTATTCAAATATAGATTAGATAAAACTTACATCATAGACAACTCTAGCTTTAGCCCAAAAGTAATAAGTTGTAAATGCTTTAATTACACTAGTGGCTGGATCTACTACTATTCGGTACCATGCAAATGAATAACTGATTACACAACATGCTATGAATACAAGTGTCAAGAATAAGGCACCTCCTAATTTACGTCTGTGATGACTCATGTTTGTTTAAATTAAATTGATAAATAGAATTTTATAAATTTGAAGAATAAAAAAAGTATATAAATAAAAATAATTAAAATTAATTATTACTTTGTTAAATGGTCGTTGACAATAAGAATAAAATATTTTGATTATTATAAAAAGTTGTTATTGGGTTATTATTGTTGTTGTGTTGTGTTTTGCAAATATACAATGAACAAAAATAATTATAATGATGAATAGGTGTTGGATTTTAAAATCTTGTGTTAAAAAGACAAAAAGAGAGAGTGTGTGAAGGTGTGTGTTGTATCTGAAATAAATATTATAATGTTGTTTCAACAAATGAATGGAATAATATTTTTAAAAGTAATTTAAATAAATTTTTAGGGGCTAAATGACAGATTATTTTAATTATAAATTCAGATAAAAAAAGAAAGTGGACAATTCTTAGTTCTAAAACAGTACTTATGAAAATTTTTTTTAAGCCCCAATTTAAATTTTTTATTTGAAAATGTAGACAGATGGTTAAATAAGGTTCTAATTTTTCAAATCTCGCATAATTAATTAAATAATTAAACAGAAAAAACATTAAAATTTTTTTTTCCAAATTTTGTTTGACTTAATTCAAATAAAAAAATCAATTAAAAGTATTTTTATCATAAATTCTTTGGGTCTATATTATGCAAATCAACTTCACTTTTAGATTAAAATAATGTAGTGGAACTAATTTTAATTCATTTAAACATTTTATTAATATTGATTTTTATTATGTTATTTATTTCTTTTTAACATTGATGGTTTCAACAATAATATTAATAAATAATGAGGTAATTAAAATATATTATTACATTAATAATTATCAAATAATCTGAAAAAAATTTTCAGATAATGATATTTCGATGATATCTTACCATTCACTTTTAAAGATTTTTTTTTTTTTAATTAAAAATCGTATTGCAGAATCGTTTTATTTTCAGTGAGATGGATACAACCATCCTTAAGATATTGTATCTGATTATCATATTTATTATTTGTTTTATTGGAGGAATAATACCAAAATACTTTAAAAATAATGCCAAAGCTCTAAGTTATAGTATTGCATCAATGTTGAATTGGTATATTTAGATTGATCATTGATTTTGTTAATACAGATCTTTTTCAAAATAGGTAACTGTTTAGGTGCGGGTATACTATTAGGAGCTAGTTTTTTACATATCCTCAGTGAATCTGAAACTAAAATATCCAATCAATTCCCATCATCACATTTATTCTATTTTATTGTATGTGTTTTTGAAAAGTAGTAGTAGGATCTATCATTAGGTTTTAAATATTAATTATTATAACTCAGGGGTTCTTTGGATCATTTATTTTGGAAAGAATTTTATTTGAACATAAACATGATCATTTATCAAATGAGGACAATATTGATATCTTTGATAACGAACTAAAAGAACTAAAACCAGAATCACCAGTTATAACATCGCTCAGTCAGACTGAAGATACTATAGTTACTATAAATGAAAGTTTAGATTTGGAATCAGATGATCATTATCATAATGATAAAGACGAACACACAAAAAAAGAAGAGGAAGAAGAAGATAAACATCAACACAAGCATAACAAGGGTAAAGGATTCCCATTTATGTTATTTTCAGTTTTGGCATTGGAGTCTATTGTATCTGGATCAGCATTAGGTGTTGAGGATGACAAAGTTTCCATCTTTGTAACATTTCTTGCAATTTCAACACACATTTGGGCAGAGAGTTTTGCACTGACTGCAACAGTATTAAAATCAACAAAAAACTCAAAAACAGTTTTCAAATCAGTGTTATTATTCTCTATGATGACACCAATTGGTGGTGTTGTTGGTTTAATTTCAGAAAAACTTTTGAGTAGAGAACAATCGAATATAATAAGTGGTCTGTTGTTAGCATTGGCAGGTGGATGTTTTCTATATGTATCCATATTTGAAATTATGGTTGAGGAATTTCAGGATTCTCATGGAGATGAAATTCATCATAAACATGACAGTTCTCATCATCAACGTGGTAATAAAACTGGAAAATTAGATTTTGAAAAAGCTCTAAATGAAAAAGATGATAAAGATATTCAAGAATTTAATTTCAATGATATTAATAATATACCTGGTACACCATCGAAAGGTTATCAAAAGTTATCAACAAGTAACAAAAATCACAAACACAGTCATTTTTCAATACCTGTTAAATGGAAAAAAACCATTCTTTTAATATCAGGATTTACATTTATGGCACTATTAAGAACTTATGAATAATAATTATTTATTTAAATAAACGACCGATCGAAGTACACAACATTTGTAATATTATATTAAAAGAAACAGGAGTTAATTTAATAAATTAATATTTTTTATTTAAATATATAATATAGAGGGCACAAAACAATAATAAAAGATAATTAGGAATATTGAATATTAAAATGTAAAAAGGGTGTAAAAATTTAAATTTGAATTATTTGGGAGACTACACTAATATATTATAATTTTAATTGGAAGATGGACCTACATAATTTGGACGCATTTCTGGGGTACCAGTTGAAGGTTTCTCTTTAGTGAATTGTTCAACAGTCTTGGTTGTTGTAGTTTGTGTGATATTTGGATTTACAACATATTGTGTAGCTTGACCAGTAAGTGGTAATTGGTCATTGGAGATGGTTTCAACTGGAACAGTGGTAGTAACAACTCTTTCTTTAGTAAGTGGGATTGGTTCTTCAACAATCTTAGTGGTGGTTGTTGTAGTTGTAGTTGTAGTTGGGATTTCCATTCTCTGTTCTGATGAACTCTTTTTACTTCCAACAACAGTCTTGAAGAAGTTAGATAGATTTGCCTTCTTATGGGCATTTGGATTGGCAGCTGCTTTGGCCTTGGATTTCTCTCTGAGAGCCTTGATACGTTCATTGAGCTTGTTCTTAGCTCTGAGACGACTATCACGAGATCTATTATATTTACCAACCAATTTATAATCATATTCAGCAATCTTCTTGGCAACCATTTGAGCAACTGCTTTTTCAATTGCAAACTTTAATTTCTTTTTGAGCATACGAGTTACTAATTTATAGAGGATTCTGTGTTTACAGTTATATAGACGGATATTTAGATTCTCAATGGAACAGTAGGAGTCAACTACTTGGGTCTTTCTTTCCAGACCATGACCAAGAATTCTCAATTCAACACCAACTCTAGCACCACGACCATCCATATAAACATCAGCTAAACCAGAGTCATGGAGTTTAGGGAAAACAAATCTTTCATATTCCCAAGCAATCTTTTCAATACGAGCTCTGATGGCTGTTAGCTCAACCCAAACAATGGTATCAGGGTCAATGATGGAGAGTGTATATGGATCAGCATTAGTTTTGTGTGAGATTTCAAAATGAATGTTTTCAGGGAGCAATTCAATGGCAGAGAGATTGATATTAGCTACACGATATCCCATCTTTCTATCTGGAGTGACACCAGATGTTGGTGGAATTGGAATAGTTCTAAATTCTTCTATGAGGAATGGAACCAAGAGCATTCTCAATTGACCATAGAGTTTCTTGGATGAGCCTTTACCTGGTGGGTTCAAGTCTTTGGTGAGTTGTTTCAAGTGAGTGTAGAAGACTGAGTTTAATTCATCAGTTACAATACCATCTTTCAAACGAACACCTTCATTTGTGAATCTTTGGAGAGCTGGGTTATTCTTGGTTGCAACCAATAGAGATTCACCTCTACTGTATAGGTCTCTAATAGCCTTTCTAAATGATGGATCATCAACTAATTCTGGGTGTTCCATCAACTCCAAAGTAATTCTTTGTAAATCTTGAAGGAATTGGTTGTATTGTGGATTCTTTTTCAATTCAATGGAGGCTTCAGTACCATATTCAAAGAACTTATCAACATCAGCAATGGATTTATCTTTGATGAAAGACTGTAAAAGAATACGGAAACTTGAATTCAAACTATTATAAGATGGATTGGATTGAATAGAAGAGAGTTTCTTTGATGCTGATGTAGATTGAATCTTCTCATTTTCTCTTATATCAGAACCCAAGACTTTACTGTTGAGTACAAACTCATTCCAAGCTGGGTTGCTACTAAGAAGACGAGCAACTTGGAAGAACTCTTCAAAGACAATTTCTCTTTGAGTATCAATAAGAGCTGAATCCTTATTGAGGACGATCATTTGTAAGAATTTAGTACCCTCTGATAGGAAACGTAAGACACATTCAGAGTTTTTCAAATCACCAAGTAGTTTGGTTGAAGAATTAATCAAACCTTTAGATTGATCACCAGTTGCCAAACGCATGGCAGTTGCTTTCCAGTCTTCCAAGAGAATTTTCATTTCTTTGTCAGATGATAAATCACCACTGAACATCTTCATATCTTTAATAATTTGTTGAATGTGTAGATCAGTCTTTCTAGTTTCACAAATGACAATGATATCTTGAAGAAGGTTTTTCAAATCATATATAACTCTTTTGGTATTATCATCAGCTCTCTCTCTGAAGATTCTGGTACCCATTAATCTCTCAAGTGAGTTTAGATGTCTTTTGAGAAGAACTGGTGTTGGTGCTTTGGAAAAAACATTTACGGGCAAACCATTTTCATCTAAAATGGGTTGTTGAACTGGTTGTTCATTTAAAGTGGCAATATATTCTCTACGAAAATCCATACCACTCTTTGATTTGTCAACATTTACTGATGCAGCTTTTTCATCTATATTCTTTTCTCTTCTGTTTCTATTTAAATCTGCATTTGTTGTTGGTGTCATTGGATGGGAACTGGAACTACTTGGGTTTCCATTTTCATAATATTCAATTCCCTTTTTTCCACTTTTTTCAGCGTGTCCTGAACGATGACCTTGGCTATGTACTGTAGTCTTAACTTTATCTACAATTTTCATTTTTTAAAATTCTAAATTTATATATTATATTATAATTTTAAATAATATAATAATATAAATATATAAATAAAAAAAAAATAAAATTAAACTAACAATGAATAATTGTTTTATAAATTAATTGAATTGAAAAAATTCATAATCCACCACATTTCCAATGAGACACAGATAGACATTCACTGAAATGCAACTAAAAAAAAATAACATTTAATTCTTTTTTGTTGTTCTTCTTCTTTTTTCTGGTTTTTTTTTATAATCTTAGATATGTCTTTGAATGCTGGTGGTATGATGATTACATTGCATACATACATATTTTTTTTAAAAAAAAATATATTATTAATATATATTTGTTGTAATGGTATTGGAGATAGATAAAATCAAAAAAAAAAAATAAATAAGAATAAGTGACTTTGAAGTTATGAGTAATTAAAAAAGTAAATGCAAGAGTAAAAAAAAAAATTAGAAATTACAATTGGAAAATAATTAAAATGGTTAAAAATAATTATAGAAAATTAATAATTCGTATTGTGATTCGTAGATAAGATATGGAAATTATTAGTTAATTTTCATTGTTGCGATTAATTATTGTGGGTGGGGGTGTGGTTTAGATTTTTTTTTTGTTGTCCATAACAAATTGAGTTTCCATAAAATTGTTTTAATTGCATTACATTTTTAACTTGATTTAAAATGTCAATTATCGATATATTAAGTTAATTTTTTTTTTATGTATTACTTTTTTTGGAAAAAATAAAATTTTTTTAGTGTGTTTATACATTTTTACACATATAATTATCAAAACATAGTGTAATGTTTAAGAATAAGCTTCTTTGATCTTAAGAATTTTTTTTATTTTTAAAATTTGGCATAAACTCATGAGTTTTACCAGAAATTTTAAAAAAAGATTTTAAATAATTTCGAGAATCATTATTTAGATTAGATATTGTTAATATAAACTTGAATTATATGTGTGAAGATAAATATCTTTAACGACAACATGATGTAATTAAATTAAAAAATAAAAATAAATTTAATTATTAATAATTAAATTGAATTAATTGTAAAATTTGGAAATGCAGTGTTTTAAAATATAAAAACAAAAAAAAAAAATTACCATTATATTTTCGATCACCTCAAAACCACATTAATAAAAAAAAATGTCACAAACAGAAGGACCATCAAAATGCACATGGAAACCAAACACAACTGAGCAAACTCCACATACCACTAGAAAACCAGTTAAACCATTATTAATGAACACAATTTTAGAGAATATTGGTAACACTCCAATGGTTAGAGTTAATAAAGTTTCAGAAGGTCTCAAATGCGAATTGTACGCAAAATGTGAATTCTTTAATGCAGGTGGTTCTGTTAAGGACAGAATTGGGTATCGTATGATTCAAGATGCCGAAGATAGCGGTAGAATCAAACCAGGTGACACATTGATTGAACCAACCTCTGGTAACACTGGTATTGGTTTAGCATTGGCTGCTGCTATTAAAGGTTACAAAATGATCATTACCTTACCAGAAAAGATGTCTCAAGAGAAGGTTGATGTTCTAAAGGCTTTGGGTGCTACTATTATTCGTACACCTACTGAAGCTGCATTTGATTCACCAGAGTCACACATTGGAGTTGCTAAGAAGTTAAATGCTGAGATTCCAAATTCACATATCCTCGATCAATATGCTAACCCATCTAACCCATTGGCTCACTATGATGGCACTGCTGAAGAGATTTTGGAGCAATGTGGTGGAAAGGTTGATATGGTTGTCTGCACTGCAGGTACTGGTGGTACAATCACTGGTATTGCTAGAAAGATCAAAGAGAGACTACCAAACTGTAAGATTGTTGGTGTAGATCCAGTAGGCTCAATTTTGGCTCAACCTGAGAGCTTGAACTCTGAGATCAAATCCTACAAGATTGAAGGTATCGGTTACGATTTCATTCCAAATGTCTTGGAAAGAAAATTAGTAGACAAGTGGATTAAATCAGTAGACAGAGAGTCATTCATCATGGCTAGACGTTTGATTAAAGAAGAAGGTCTCCTTTGTGGTGGTTCATCAGGTAGTGCAATGGTTGCTGCCTTGGAAGCTGCCAAAGAGTTGAAAGAAGGTCAAAGATGTGTAGTACTTTTAGCTGACTCCATCAGAAACTACATGTCCAAACATTTGAATGATGATTGGATGGTTGACAATGGATTTGCCGATCCAAAATATGTCTACACTAAATCTCAAGAAGAAGAGAAATATCAAGGTGCAACAGTCAAAGATTTACAAATTGGCAATCAACCAATTACAGTCACTGCCAATACCACATGTCAACAAGCTGTCACTTTGTTACAACAACACGGATTCGATCAATTACCAGTTGTCTCTGAAAGTAAGAAAGCATTGGGTTTGGTAACTTTGGGTAACTTATTATCATTTATCAGTTCAAACAGAGCTAAACCATCTGATCCAGTCAGTAAAGTTATGTTCCGTTTCACTACCTCCAAGGAATTCGTTCCAATCACTCCAGCTACTTCATTGGCCTCTTTGCAAACATTTTTTGAAAACCACAGTTCTGCAATCGTCACTGAAAATGATGAAATTGTCAGTGTTATCACTAAAATTGATTTGTTAACTTATTTATTAAAACACCCACAAAAATAAAAGTTTTTGCTGAATCCCATCTCCACTCTATCATCAAGTAACCATAGAAGAAAAAACAAACAGAAAAAATAAATAATCGAATGATAACATCAATACCCCCTTTTTTACAATATTGAAAAAAATTTAAAAGTCTTGTGGTATCAAGTGGGGGAGTATATTATTTAAAATATTATTTTTATTTTATTATTATCAAATGAAAATATAGGTTTGGGAGGTAGTACGATTTTTGGAGGTTTGAAGTAGTTGAATATATGATATCTATTGAAGAACTCTTGATTGTAATTGTAAAATGAATTCATAATATGAACTACCTTCTGGAGTTCTATCCTCAACGAGAAGAGATTGAATTTCAGATCTTCTCTGAGTATTACCTTTGATCAAGTAGATACCTTGGTATCTTGGGAAGCTTGAACGTACTTGATGAAGAACCTTACGTACATAGACAGAATGTGGATTCTCGAGTACTGGGAAATCTTGGAAAGTCAATTGATCAAGACTCTGATAATCACAACCAAAGATATCTTGGTGTACTTGTGGATCAATAGCCTCACCTACAAATATATATATAGTAAAACCATTGACAATCATATAACAACCAGATCTAGACAACTCATCAGCAGACAATTTATGACTGATTGGTAGTTGGAATGGTTGAGTTTCGTCCTGTTGTTGTAATTGTTGTGGGTTTTGTAATAAAGAGTAGAAATAGGGATAGAAGAAGTTTAGACACAAGTTAGTGTCGAGAGTCTTCATTCTCTGCATGTGGAAAGATCTCACATCTGGAGAGGTTGCTTTGGAAGAGAATATAATGTTTTTAACCATTGAGACTACATATAGAGGCAGATGTTTGAGAGTTTCAGGTAGGAGAAGTTTAGGAGCTTGAGTACTCAATGTCACCGATGATGAGGCATTGGAAGATAGAGTGGTTTTATAAGCAATGAGAATCTCTGCACATTTATTGGCAATGGCTTCTCTGGCATCTGGAAGTGAACTTGAGAGTGCCTTATCGATTGCCATCTTAGAAATGAGATTTACAACTACAGAGATATCAGCATGTTTAAAGAGATCGTGATAATTTTGAACAACTGGTAAACTGACTGTAAATACTCTAACTCTTCTCTCACCGCAACTGTGAGTGTATAACAATGCAGATTGCAAAGCTGCGTATTTTCCAGGTATATTATCAGTGATACCCAATTGCAGAGTAAATGTTTTATCGCTATCGACAGTTGGTAATGCCAACAGATCTGAACTCTTCAAAAAGTAGTTACCATGATAGGCAGTGGTATTCAATCCGCGACTGTTACGAACTCTCATTACAGCCTCCCATGCAGTGGTTCTAGTCAGACTGTGAGATAGGTCATTCATAAATGCTCTACCGTCACGATTGGCAACAAATTGGGGATAGTAATGTACCTCACCTCCGGTAATCTGAGATAGTTGTCCGAGGGATGCAACATCAGTGTAATCAGTTGCAAACATAAATGTATCCACAGAGATATGGTGTTGTGAACATGCCAATGCAAATTCCTTATAAGTCTCAACATCACCATTAGGTTGCAGGAATTTAACCTCCTTTTTAGTTCCAATCGAAGACTGATACTCACGCATTGGAAGCTTACCAATTGGACCTCTGGGGATATAGGATTGGAAAATCATTATTTTACCACCAACTCTCTGTGTGATTTGATAGGCAGCTTTGAAAGCACTACCTAGACATGACTCAACTTTTTGAGTTTTTCTCTCCATGTTTTGAATGATATTTAGGGTGTTATCAATGAGCTCTCTATTGTCTTTGAGGTTTACAAGAAAGTCGTCAAAAGGTGGTACAAATACGTTATCCATCTCAGTGACAACATACATTTGTGGTCTGAGTGATGGTGATGCTTTTAGATTAAACAAATGAAGTTGATCATCAAATGTCATGATACCAAATCTAGTACGAGATTCACCAGGAAGGTTGTCTAGTGATTGTCTAATGGCTTGAATGGCGCAATTCAACATTCCAGAGACAATAGATTCATAGCAAACATCAATGATAAAGAAATAACATGGTGGTTGTGGTGCTCTGACTGCATATTCAGAGGTTGCCACAAACTCAACACAACCTCTCTGTAACTCTGGTCTCTGATCAATATCAAATCTCTTTCCAGTTGTCAAATTAATTGGACTTACATAGTCTGCTGGTGTATCATTGAGAAATTGACAAATATTACATTTCCATCTTGCTCCTCCATCTGTAAATATTACAAATGGATTAATATAAGCTCTACATGATCTACATCTAACAATATTTGAATTAATTAATGGTATTGGTTCCTAGAATTGTACAATTTTATAAAATTAATATAATTATTATAATGGGAGATAGAGAGAGAGTGGGGTTTGAAATATACATACATTTGGTGCATCTGCTAATGGGTTAATAACAACACCTAATGGAATATGTACTTTACTCAAAGTCGATGGTAAATTTGGAACTACATTCATTGACATTCTCATATATTGTTTTGGACATAGGTTCTCTGCAGTTGGTAATGGTGCTTCTGGTATAAATGATGATGGAGTTGTTACCATTGGTTGATTTGACTGAATTGGTTGATTTGTTTGAATTGGTGGTTGATAATTTGAATAGTTATTATATTGTGGTGTAAATTGTTGATATCCTTGTCCCTGTAGCTGTGGTTGTTGTTGTATTTGCCCTTGAGCTCCATTTTGTTGATTTTGGATTGTAGGTATAAATTGTTGATATCCTTGTCCTTGTCCTTGTGGCTGTGGTTGTGGTTGTGTTTGTGGTTGTGGTTGTGGTTGTGTTTGTGTTTGTGTTTGTTGTCCTTGTGGTGAAAAAGTTGTTGGTTGAGTTACTGGTGGAGTTTGAGTTTGATGCATTGTCTGTGTTTGGTGTTGTTGAACTGGTGAATATAGATTTTGTGTATTATTTACCAATGGATTTGCAAGATTTGATTGAATTGGTTGTGGTGAGACCTGTTGTTGTTGTGGTGGTAATGTTGTTGTTGTTGTTGTTGTAGTTGTTATAGGTGGTGAGAGTTGTTGAACTGGTGTGGTTTGATAATACTGTTGTTGTTGTGGGTATGGTTGTTGTTGTGTTTGTGGTGGTTGTTGATATTGTTGTTGATTTAAATTCATTTGATTAAATTGAGAAGTTAAAAAAGTCTCATTATTGGCATCTACAGGATAAACTCTCTTTGTTACTGCTGAAGTAGCACTCTGATCAATTCCACCTGTTGTTCCAATAACTGGTGGTTGTAATCCTCCACCTTGTTGGTTACTCATCTGTTGTTGTTGTTGTTGATTTGGACTAAACTGATTATACCCCTGTTGTTGTTGTTGTTGTTGTGGTAGTTGTGTATTTTGTTGTTGATTTGGTGGTAATTGACCAAATTGTCCTGTATTTGGAACTATTTGTGGTTGACCCATTTGTTGTTGATGTTGTACACTGTTGTAAGACAGTGTATTTGTAGGGTCAGTGGGATATGCTCTCCTATTACCAGACATCCCTTTTCAAAATAAAATAAAATATATTATTATAAAAAAGGTTGATGTGCTTTAGAATGTGATAAAACAAAAAAAAATAAAAAAAAGTTTTTTAAAATTTGATTTTGCTCATGAAGTTCTCTATGGAGGTATAGAAAATAATTCAAATGTGACTCACATAGTTTTGATTTTTCAATAATGAATAATACTTTTATTTATTTATAAATCTTTTCACCTGACACTCTAGTAATGTAGAAATAGACAAACATACATATAATAAACCACCTATGCAAAAACAAACAAAGTGATGAATCATCAAAAAAAAAAAAAAAAGAAATTGGCATATGCAAAAAGTCAAAAATTTTTTTTTAATTTATGTAAATGTGAATCTTAAATTTCCCATTTGAACGACCCAAAATAACACGTTAGAGGTGTATTGCAATGCAATGAAAAGACTCGTATATAAATAATTCTACAATTCCATCATTTTTTTTTTAAGTATTTTTTTTTTTTTGAAATTTTTTATTTCAAACGACGAATTTTAGATTAAATTATAGCAAGATGATTAATAATATAAGTTATCAAGAGTTTTTACAAGCAGCTGTGGATGTTACACAAGAAGTGTCACCATTGATTTTAAAAAACTATCATAGCAGAGAGAGAAAGATTGAATATAAAGGTGCAGTTGATTTGGTTACTGACACTGACAAAGCTGTCGAAGAACATATAATTAAGACACTGACTACAAAGTATCCATTCACAAAGATACTTGGAGAAGAGTCAACTAAAGATGGTATATACGGGTGGACAGATGAACCAACATGGATCATTGATCCCATTGATGGAACCACAAATTTCGTTCATAGATTCCCATTGTTTTGTGTAAGCATTGCTTTGGCATATAAAAAAGAGGTGGTAGTTGGTGTTATCTATTGTCCAACTCTAAACGAAACATTTACAGCCACACTTGGAGGTGGTGCCTATTTGAATGGTGAGAAGATTTCAGTCAGTCAAGTTGATAACCTTCAACATGCCGTTATAGCAACCAATGTTGGTTATGATAGATCAAAATCTGGAATTGATTTCATGTTGGGAAATCTCAGTAATATATTGAATCAAAATGTACAATCTATTCGTTTCTCTGGTACTGCTGCTTGGGAGATGGCATCAGTCAGTTGTGGAAGAATTGATTGTTTCTATGAATGGGGTATTCATCCATGGGATATAGCTGCTGCCTCTATCCTCATTACAGAGGCTGGTGGTGTAGTAGTAGATCCAACAAATACCAAAGTAAATATGGAATCACGTAAAGTTCTTTGTGGAAATCCAAAAATTGTCGAATTAGTTTCAAAACAACTCTTAGAGAAACCAGGTCACCCCAAATAAAAAAGCCCCACACACCCCTACTCCAAAATATCTCAATATATAACGTCCAACATCTATATTTATTTATTATCACCTTTTTCCAGCTAATGGTTTAGTAGGTTTGGGTTTAGGTTTGGAATGTTTCGAATCACTACCAAATATATTAACAAATTTCTCACCAGTTTCCTCTGCTTTCTTTTTGAATATTTGATTGATTTGTTGCATTTGTTTGTGTAGTTTGATATCACTCTTGTGAGTATCAGTGCTATCAGATTTCAGTTTTTTAGATTTTTCATATTCTTTATCGTCTTGGACTGATTTCATTAGATTCTCTAGATCTTTTGTCTTTTCACCTCTTTCTCTTTCAAAACCTTTAAATTCAAATTGTTTAGGTAGATATTCATCCGATTCTATCTCTTCTAATTTTCTCTTTAAATTTTCATTACTGGTGTCCATCTTTAATATATTCTTATCTTTAAGTGAACTTTTAATTACAGAGTCGACACCATACAAAACCTTCTTTATAGGCTGACCATTATCACCATCATCATTCATATAAGATCCATCTTCTTCATCTTCATTTGGTGGCATTATATCATAGTTATCCTCATCCTCTTCATCTTGATTTTCAGGTGGCATTATATCATAGTTATCCTCATCTTCTTCCTCTTTTCTATCCATTTCCTCATTCCTTTTAAACTCCTTTGACATGTCATAAGATTCTTCATCACTACTTGTCGATTTGAAATATTTTGTTGATTTTACTTCAGAGTTCTTCCTATCCTTTGGTTTCATATCACACTGATATTCCTCTACATCCGAATAGATATTATCCGAATCCTCATCTACTTTTGATTTTATATTTACATTATCATCTTCATCTGATGAATATATACTAGTGGAATTCCTACTATCCTTATTACCACCACTCTGAATCTCCTCACATGGTTGACTACCAGGTGAATAGTAATTAGATAACTTCCTCAATAGTACACTATCTAATCTAACAGTCATAGTGGGTTTAATAACTACACTATCATCTTTACTATTGGTAATTGTAGATGGTAGTAGTTGGTTGAAATGAGGATCCAAATCAAATGCATATAGAGTTCTTCCTCTTTGAAACAACTCTTTATTCTGTTGTCTCTGTAGTTTTGTGTAATAAAATGATTCTGTGTTATAGTCTTTGTGTGACAGTATTTGATAGATTGCTTTAGCCATATCACTCTTGCATTCAACTGTTTTTTTAGATGGTTTATCAGTTACCATTACTTTCTTTTGTTTATCATCTTGTGAGATTTCATTATTATCTTTAGTATCATCTCTGTCTACATTTTCAGATTTCTTAACAATTTCAAATCTTTTATTTTCTTCATCTGCATTACCAGTTCTTCTTTCTTTTGCTCTATCTCTATAAGTAGATTTTAGATATTCACGTTGTTCTCTTAACTCATTTTGATATTTTTTAGTTTCTTCATCTACCCCACTATATTTCTTTTTAACATTGGATTTCTTTTCCATTGACTAAATAAAATTAAAAAAAATAAATAAAAATAATCTTTAAGAATATAGTTCAATATAGTTTGAACATGATACCTAATTGAATTTAAATTCAAACTCCATTTTTGACAAACTATAAATTTGTTTTTTTTTTATTTCAATTACAATAAACTATATACTAGAAAATGAAAAATAGTCAGTCAAAGATATGGGATTTGATACAAAAGAATCCACAGAGATATTGGACCAACTATTGAGTTTGATATTGTAACGTGAAATTGACTTTTCTGTATGACCAATCAAATTGATAAAGTTATCACCATCATAATAAAATCTTTCCATGAATCCATCTCTAGATTGAGAATGTGATTTTAATTTATATGTTATACCATTTCTATCCAATCTAAAGAATTTTGAATCTTTTGTGAGAATATAAAATGATTTATGTTTAGGTACATATACACCATTTCTAAGTAGTGTTATACCAAATAGTGTTGTATTTTCAAATACAACATCTAGACTATTATTGGATACATTCAATCTATAGATTCTATTTAAAAATTTATGTTTGTAATTGAAACCTCCAATAATCAAAATGTTACCATCTTCATCTAAAGACAAACCATTTAATCCACAATCAATTGGTAACTCTCCAATACATGTAAATAATTCACTTTTTACATTGAATTTATACATTTTCTTTATAGTTTCACCATTATTATCAACACCAGATTTTAAAAATCCTCCTTTTAATTACCAAATAATTAATAATATTAATATTCAAAAAAATGAAATTATAATAAATATTGTTTTACATACCAATTAAATAAATATTTTCTTTTCCATCGTAGATTGTGGATTGTAAATCATAGGAATCAAAAGGTAAATTACCAATTTTCCATCTAGGATTTATAGAATCACAATCTAGAAACCAATAATTTAATCTATTAAATATACATATTGTTGAATCATTTGAATTACATTGATAGAGAAATCTTCCACCTGAAATTGGTGAATATTCTCTAGTGTTATCAATTATTAATGAAGTTTTACCAGTTTCCAAATCAATCTTTTCAACACCAACTCTACTACTATATCTATATATTATATTCTTTTCTTTTGATTTACTATTTCTACAAAACCTATTCAACTGTAACTGAATTGATAATATTGAGTTATTAATTGAACTGGACTCTTTAAATGATGCTATTTTATAATCAATTATATTATTATTATTATTATTATTATTATTATTATAATTATAATTATTTTCTGTGTTATTACTGATATTGTGAAATATTTGATTTGAATATTGTGAAATGAAGGAACATTTACTATTAGTGTGTGAAGTGGTGGGGTTTTGAATTTCATTTAAAATAAAATTTGATTTTGAAATTTCATTGTCAATATTAGAGATAAAGGATGAGAATTGTTCTGTATTCTCTTCTAAATGTGAATTAATTTCTCTTTTGATTTCAATTTCTCTAATGTGAAGTTGATCGTGTAAATCACGAAAATGTGATTGAATACTCGTCATTTGTCTATTATAATGATCTTTGATTTCCGATTGAAACACACTTTGATTTACAATCTTTATTTGATTGTAATTATCAATTTGTGAATTCAAATTATTGATAAATGGTTTAGGTTCCATCAGTATCTTGTCAAATACCTCTTCATTATCCATTAACTTATGTTGTGTTGATTGGTGAGGTAGTATACAGGCTGAACATATACTCTGTTGACATGTATAACAAAATAAAATTGATCCTCTTTGATGTTGATTTCCTTTACATTTTATCATATCGCTATTATTATTATTTATCATAATATGAGAAATATTATATAAAATGTTGTCAAAATTAGAGATATTATTATTGCATCACCAAACCCAAATCAAACAAAAAATAATAATATTGGAGAAATATCTAAAGTAATCGGATTAGATATACAGTATAAAGGATACATAAAAATGGATTCAATCACCCTCTTTGATTTCTTTTTTTCTTACACACAAGTGATTTATTTTAAAAAATTAGAGTTCATAGATTAGTGGGATAAATAGTTGAAATCGAGATAATGCAAACGAAAGGTCAACCAATCGATTTCTTGGATCATCTTTTGAAATCACAACAAACTTGAAAAAAAATAAAAAAAAAAAAACGAATTTGGATTACTCTAGAAATTAATATCTCTAAATCTATGTAATCTATGAACTCTTATTTTTTACTTTGGTTACACCAGGGATATTACTATTAATATTTTAACTCGATAATATTATCTTTAATTTTTTATTTTGTATCTTTTATATAAAGCTAAAAAAATTTCAAATTTTGCCATTTTTATTTCACTTTTCAATATGTTCAAAAAGTAATTAATCATTTATTTAACATTTTTAATAATAAAATAATGACTAACTGTTAAGTTATAAAGATTACAGTTAAAGGGTACATCATCTGCCCAAAATCAAATTAAATCATCACTACAGAGAAACATTAAAACCAATATACTACAGCAATACCCTAAACTAAACGATATACAAGATGAAGTTTTCCCAAAAAAGATACCAATAGTTCAAGTGAAAACGTATGAATTCATCTACATTATATAGCTAAAAGTAGACCTGTAATATTAACATAACAACACACAGACAAAATAATTTTAATTTAGTATTAGTTAATAATGAAGTATTATTTTTTAATGAAAAGGATGGACCTTATTTCCCAACTTTGAGATTATTACATAAATGTAAATACAGAGCATAGTAAAAACACATTTACATATAGAGTAAACAGATTATCTAATATTTAGTTTTATCAACACAGATCCAGAAATATTACCACAATTACAGGTTGATAGAGGTGCAATTAAATTTGTTTTACAAGGTGCTAATATAATGTGTAAAGGTTTAACATCACCTGGTGCAAAAATGGAAGTTGATGTACCAGCAGATACAGTAGTTGCCATTATGGCTGAAGGTAAAAAACATGCTGCTGCAGTTGGTTTCACAAAAATGTCAACTCAAGATATTCGTACCATCAATGCAGATATAGGTGTTATTAATGTTCATCATTTAGGTGATGGTTTATATGTTTCTCCAACATTAGAATAAATATACTATAACCAATAACAATATATATAAAAATTGAAAACTAAAAAAAAAATAGAAGATTGTGAGGGGTGAGTTAGAGAAGGGAGGTATACGTGTTGAGTAAAGAATTAATTATTATTATTATTATTATATTGAATTATATATAAAAGATAGGATGTTTGGGTATTTTCTAAGATTTATTTATATGTGACACTAACCAATCTAAACCTTGTTCTAAACCTTGACCTGTAAGTGCACAACATGCCTGAATGTGGTAGTCATGATCTTTTATAGTGTGTAATGCCAATAGATTAGTTAATTCAGTTGGTGTCATTGCATCTTTGAGATCTTGTTTATTGGCATAGAGTAATATAATGGATTTCTTTAGATTCTCATGTGCCAGCATTTTAAATAGTTCTTCTTTAATTAATCCAACTCTCGCACGATCAGTACTGTCAATAACTAATATTACAGCTTGAGTATTTATATAATATTGATTCCATGTTGATCTCAATAGATCTTGTCCTCCTAAATCCCACATTAATAACCTAATATTCCTATATACAAATTCCTCTAAATTACTACCAACTGTAGGTGTAGTTGACACCACTTCATCTAGTAGTCTATTTATTCAATTAAATAACATTAGCATTCATTAAATACTGTCTTTCTTTTACCCCAGGGGTAAATTTAAATGCTATTCTACTATGACATCATACAATTTATATAATGTTGTGGTTTTACCAGCTGCGTTTAATCCTACAATGATTACTTTATATTCTGCATTATTAAAAACCCTATTCCATATCTTTGCAAATATTGATAATGATGAACCCATATGGTCAATTGACCTTTTTATAAAAATAAAATAAAAAAAAAAAAAGAAATAATTATAAATGTGTTGTATTAATTTTCTAAAAAAATAGATTTTAGATTCAATATATTAGTTATATTGATTTATATACACTTCTTTGAAATTGATTTTTATTAATTCAATGCCCAATATGAAGGTGAATCATCTCTGTGATTTGAAGATGGCAATTGTGGTGATCTTTGTTTTTGTCTACCTCTATGTATCTCATTCTTTGTATTAACAATTTCTAAAGCCTTTTGAAATATTTCATTAGAGTTCTTGTGTTCAATTATTTTTGATTTCTCTAATTCTGCACATCTTTCTTTACTTAAACTACCATATAATTGTATAGCTAAATTCAATTTATGTAGTTCTTCATCATTCCAATGAATATTTTCTGATTCTATAGTTTTAAATTAACATCAATACTATTTTAATCCTATATTATATTTAATATATCTACCCATTTTTAAATATTAATTAAAATAAATAAAAAAATTTTTTTTTAGCAAAAATGATAAATTTGGAAATTACAAAATTTCCTCACACTATTAATTAATTCCAAATACAGAAATATTATTATTAAAATATAATGACTACATAGTTGTTTTATTAATTTATGATAAAGTGAAATTTTTGATTTATTTTTTTTTTTTTTTGGTATTATTTTAAACAAGTAAATTAATAATGTTTTGAAATTAAGATAAACATACATGAAATTTAAGATTATAGGTATAATCTAATCAGCAGTGTAGAGTGGATTTTCACCTCCATTTGCATTTTTTGCTTCATAGAGTGGATTGGAGTTTGCCATTGATATTTTGTCACCCTGAGTATCTTTCCAATAGTCATAACCTTTCTTACCTCCAAAGATGGCTAGACCTAGTGCTGCAGCACCTGCAACTGTTACACCCGCAATAACAGATGTTGATACAACTTTAGCTGTACTACAAATGAATGGAGCAGGGTCATAGTCTTTGGATGTACATTCACGAGTTTCGTTATTACAAATACCTTTTTGACATCGTGGGTTATCGGCTACACACTCTTTATCAAAGAACATGCAACCAAAGACATCGTCACAGGCAGATTCTATACAGAAGAAATCAGATTGGCATTCACGAGGTTTATATAGACATCCTTTATCTTTGTCACAGTACCCTATTTGACATTGGTTAAGGTCTGGACATTTTACAAGAGTGTGTTGACAACCACCTTTGAATGGGTCACAAGTATCGATAGTGCATTTGTTATTGTCCTCACAGGATACTGGTAAATGTAGACATTGTCCATTGGAACCGCATAATTCAGTTGTACAAATGTTACCATCATTGCAATTCACTAGATTTTCTTGACATGTTCCGTTTTTTATATTACAAATACCACACACACCACAGTCCAGTGGGGTGTGGGTTACCCCATTTTCTTCAGAACATGTATCATTGGTACATGGGTTACCATCATCGATATCTAGGGGTAGAGGTACACACTCTGCAGCTGAATTACAAGATTTAACCTGACACTTGTTGAGTTTACCTTCACAATCACATTCCTTACAATTTGAAATAGGTTCTTCTGAACATTGACCATCTATAGAGCATTTAGACTGCATACATGCACTAGAAGGTACACACTTATCTTTCATTTGACATCCGATATGCTCATCACAGGTGTAAATCTTACATTTGTCACCTCTGTCACAATCAACAGGCACACAAAAACCACCATTACATGCACCTGTATAACAAAGGTTCTTTGAAGAGTCACATTGGGTAGTATAGTTACATCCATTGGGGGTAGAAAGGAAACATCCATCTAAATGTAGACATTCATCAGTTCTGTTAGGACATTCTCTTGGTTTCTGTTTACAACTACCTTCTAAAGTCATACACTCAGCAACATGACAAATGTCTTTAGGTTCACACACCTTTTCTACAAAGTCACACATTTCCTTATAGTTAGCAGAGGTAACACCAGGTTTAGAGTTCTGTGGACATGTAAATATCTTACATTTGTCTTCTGATCCTTTGCAATCACTTGGTTGACAACAATCTGATCCATTTCCTCTACAAACACCACAATAGTCAACAGCAGGGCATTTCACCAGCAAATTAGTCGTAATTTGCATTACAGATTCTGTAGTATGTCTTTCACAATAGAAAAAGTCAAATGAATAGTCTTCGCCTACCTTCAACCCCAAAGTATCAAGTGACAGTGACTTTTCTTGTGCAGGATGGACTCCACCCAAATCAACTCTTAATTGATTGTCAATATAAACCCACTATTTTTTCAATCCAAAAAAATATAAAAAGTGTGTTAATAGGATTTAGGTTATATATATATTTAAAAGTATTGATATATAAACTTACAACATCATCATCACCTCTGAAATTAAAAATGTCACCTGCTTTATAGGTAAATCTAGTATTGATTTTTAAACAGAAATGAAAGTTTTGGTAGTTTCCTGAAGCATCTTTGTAGGTTTTTCTGTTTAGTTTTGGATCATCCCAACCTTGTTTGTTAATTGGAAAGAATGCATTGTTTTGGTACACATAATTTCCAGAATCTTCATTGTATTTAAGTTCAAGGTTATAACTTATAGGTATATTCATTCCATTTTTATTGGAGAAGAAAAATGGAAATGTAGTAGCATTATTAATTCCACCTTTGGAGAGGTCATAAGGATCTAGTGATCGTAATTCAGGTAGATTATTAGACAATTTTGATTTTACCATACCACTAGTATACTCAATTTCACCTTCAAAATTTGAGTTTAGATATGGGTGATGATCATAGATTACCAATGGCAACACTAATTTTTGTGGAATTTCTTCACTATAAATATAATTAAAAGATACAAATAATAAAATTAATAAAAATACATTCATTGTTTAAATATAATATAACCAATATGTTGAAATGATAAAATTTAATTAATAAAATAAAGAAAATCAATTTCTCAAAGTAAAAATTCTTGATAATAGAGATTTATTTCTGATTTAGAAATTTCATAGTCCCAAAATTCTATTTTTGTTCAAAAGTGGGGTTCACACTGATGGGTTAATTTGAAATAAAATTGAATATAAGGTGTTTTTTTGGACTTTGTGGTAAACCAATTTACAATTTAAAATTGGTAACTATTATCTGGAATTTCAGTTAATTTTATATATACTAGAGGTACACACAACAAATGTTGTGAACTGTAGTATATAAAAAAATAGCCATGGATAATATCAGAATTTAAAATTAAATGAACAAATCAATTCTTTTGTTAGATATCATATGATCATCTATCCAAAGTTCACTTCAAACTACTGGCGATTGTTTGATTAACAAGGTTAATACTAACTATTCCCCAATCATCAGACTAATAGTTGAAAGAATGGTGAGATGTGTATAAGAATAATTAGAAAATTTCTGTCTATGAAGTCTATTGAACCTTTGGCCAGTATGGAAGTTGGAAATTTCAATGGATGCATAATCTTACATGAGGTTGTAAATAAGTTTTATGCATGTAAAACCAATCATAAAAAAATATCTTTTAAATTGTGTTGTTGGACAGAACTCGGTTTTTTCAATGAGTGGAGTTGATTTAATTGCTGTAAGAGTTCTTGTTCAAAATTTCAATTTGAAAAGTAATTAAAAATTAAATTAAATTTAGTCAATACACATTATGGTTGTTCACTTTATTTAAAAATAAAAATAATACAGAAAATTGAGAAAAATTAAATAATGACCAAACCATAAACATATATTTGACTTTTACTTTTGGAAAATTTGATCAATTTGAAAATTGATTATTAATTGAGAACTTCTTACAGCAAATTAAATTCAATTGTTACTGAAAACCTTCGAGTTCTGTCAATTAATAATCCTTTTTTTTTTTGAATATCCAATCAAATGAATGTTATTCATTAATTCATTTGTTAGGAAAGTTAGATTCTTTCCTGTTTCTTATTAAATATAATGGTGTGTTACGTTGATAAGAGTTTGAATAACAACAATGTATATTTTAAAATTTAAAAAACTGATATTTGAATATGAAAATTTTAAATCAATTTTTTTTTTTGTAGATTTATTCATTACTCGAGAGAGAAGAAATTAACAAAAATGGCGTTTGAAAAGAAATATATGAAGATGGTTAAGAATATATTTCCTAGTAAAAACAATCCAGAGATACAAAAAGGAAATATTAAAGATTTGATATATTTTTGTAATACAGCACCAGAACAATTACAATACATTGGACCTTACTTGTATAAAAAAGCAAAAAAGAATATTAAAAAGAAAAGATACAAGTAGGTAATAATAGAGGGGTTTGTGAAGTTATAGAGTATAGAAATTAACAAGTTTGATTTTGTAACAATGTAGTTATGTTAAAGCATGTATTTTTATTGTAAGTGAATTAGTAGTTAGAATGAGAAATATTTTGATATTTCCACCTGCAATCACATTGATGGAATTACTTTTGAATCAAAGTAGTTTACCAGAATTGCAAATTGAAGCTACCAAAACATTCTCACAATATGTATCAGTTCAGAATGATACCAGTCAATTTCCATCGGAAATTAAACATTTTATTAAATCTTTTGTAGATATGAGTAAGAATAATAGTAAGGATGATATTCAGAGACGTCAAATCAGATCTGAAGGTCTAAAAGGTATATCAGCATATGTATCACTACTTAATCTCACTGATGAACTTGACTCCTTTATATCCAATAACACTCTGATTCAACAAACTACTCAGAATAATCAAAATACCAATACAGCTACAACCAATAACAATAATAGTCATCACCATTTACACCATTTACATAGTAACAGTAACTTTAATAACACCAATAACAACGCTAATAACCAGAGTTCTAGTAACCCTAATAATACAGATAATATTATATTCATTCTTTTGGAAAACATGCAGTATAATGATAGTATTCAATCTCAACAACAACAGCAACAACAGCAACAGATTAGAAATCAGAATGGAGAGGAAGGAGATGATTCGTCATTGCCTGCAGATGTCAGAGGTCAGGCTTTAGAATCGCTTAAAGATCTCAGTAGAAGAGTTGAGAATGTTACAGTAGGTACATTGATAAACTCCATTTGTAACTATTTGGATATTCAACAGAAATGGAGTCAAACTCAGTTCTCAAGTGAATGTTTGAAAGCTGTTGCAGAGTCAATTAAACCACAACACTATTCCATTCTATTGACTAAATATCTCAATCATTTGGAGAGTCCTCATCCAACTTCAGTCATTATTCAAATTGTTCAGAGTTGTATATCAGTTGTAAAACCAGATGTTACCGTTCATTTGATTATAACCTCACTCTTGAAGGTTTTAGTTCGATCTATTGAGGTTTCTAATAGACCTCCATCAGACGTTGACGAACAGGTTAAATTACAGTCATCTATCATCGACACACTCTCTGATATCGCTAAAAAGATCAAGACATCTAGATCCAAGATTGAAATGATGAATCACATTATGAACTTCTTACGTGATGTTCAAGCTAGTTACACAACTAAATCCACACCAAATAATCAAATTCACGGAATGAATGTTATCATTTTGGATCTAGTTCAATGTATTCTTCAAGTCGCCTCTACAATGAACGACATCCAACCTCCAAAACTCCTAAATGATCTCACTATGAAACTTCTAGATCTCTCTAATAATGACCTGACATCACCAGAATCTAGAATCTACATTCAAAAGATTCTCCAAACTTTTATGTTACCAGGTGGAAAATCATTTGAACAACTCATTGCAGGTCAGTTACCTCTGGTGGTTGGAAACGATGGTGTTGATGAATATCTACAAGATAACAGCTCACTTATTCGTGACCAGGTATTTAGTAGTTTTTGTAAATCAACTAATCAACCAAATAACATTATTGCCTTGTTCAAAACTTTGGTTATCTTACTCTTTAGAGGTAAGAACAAAGAGATTTTGAATTCAGTTCCCAAGTTATTCCTATTACAGAGTAAAACTACTACTCTTCCATTTAGATTATCTCGATCTATCAATGCTGCAATTACCAGTTACTTTTTAATGGTATCTAAAATCTATAAGGATACTAATACTCTTGAGCTCTATATTAATGGAGTAGTCGAAAAACGTAACCAATTCAATCAGTCATGTAGATACATATCATTTGATCAGAACAGTGGTTTGGTAATCAAAAACAACAAAAACAAATACAACAGTGAAAAGAAACATGATCAAGAGCATACCAATGGTACTGAAGATCTATCTGTTGAACCCAGTCACATTGCTGAGATTCTATCGAATATAAATTCATTGACATCAGAATTCCCTGATATTAGATCACATTTGTTGTCTAATAAGTTCAGTCAGAGTTCAATGTCTGGAAAGGATTTACAATTTTCTCAGGATGAGTCTACTGTTGATACATCTATTCCAAGACTTACCAACTCCACAATCACAGAGTCACAAGGAAGCAGTGGTATTCCAATGAATAGATCTAATACCATACCAGTACTAGCAAAATCTATAAGTTCAGATAGCTCACCAAGCTCAGCATCTATGAAACCTAATAGTCCTGTTGATTCCAATAATACAAGTGTCACATTCGATTCATTCAAAAGATTCACAAGTGAACCATTAAGTGACCAGATTAATACTGTTCGTGACGGTGGTCATCCTGCTAATAACCAAAGATCTTTAAATGGACTCATTTTAAGTAAAGATCTCAGTTATCAATATGTAACTCAAAAATGTGAAGAAGTTCAAATCATCAATCAAGAATATCAACAACTTCTCACCATTTTGGAATTCACAGAACAAACTAGACAAAATCATCTCAAGCAACAACTATTAATGAAACAACAACACGAAGCTGAATCTAATCACAATCAATTCCACAATATCAATTCAATCAGTAATACCAATACCATACTAAATAATGATATCAACCCAAGTGAATTATCTCAATCTTGTACATTGAAAATTCAATTACTAAATATTTTGGAATAATATATAAATAATAAAAAAAAAAAATTTTAGAGAGTTAAAGTTTATATAATTTTATGAACTTGTTTATAGATTGGACATATTCTTTGGTTGAATTTGGTATCGTTCAAGGTTTTCAGTTGGTAGATATCTTTCATTGAAGGTGTCAGGTATATGGAATGTATTTCTAATGATGGGATGGTTTTCAAAGGTCCAAATCATAGTTTTTAAAAATGGTGATTCAAATGTGTTTTTTGATTTATATTCTTTTCTGAGAAGGAGTAATCGTAAGGTAGATGGTAAGCTAGTGATATCTTGTTGGAATTCGACACCTAATCTGAGGTTTAAGAGTTTAGATGGGAGAATACCTTCACCTGAAATTGGTTGGTTAAATTGTTTAGAAAATGAAATGGTCTCTAAAGAATCAGGTAAAACTCCAACTGACAATGGTTGGTTATAAGAGTGTTGGAATTCTAATCTTTTCAATGATTTTGGTAAGACATTTGGTAGTAATGGTTGATTGAAATGGTTTGGTAACTTTAGTTCCTTTAATGTCTCAGGTAGAACACCAACTTCAAGTGGTTGATTAAACTGATATATAAATACAAGTTTTTGTAGATTCTTTGGTAGTGTGTTTGGTAGTAGTGGTTGATTGAAATGGTATCCAAGTTCCAAATCTTCTAAAGACTCTGGTAATGAGTTTGGCAGTATTGGTTGATTGAATGTGTTACCGAATTTAAGTGATTTTAATGATTGTGGAAGTACACCAATTTCAATAGATTGGTTAAAAGCAGATCCAAAAATTAGTGTTTTCAAAGTTTGTGGTAAAATACCAGGTTGTAACGGTTGATCAAAATCATAACCAAACGATAGATAGGTCAATGAATAGAGTATTGATAAGCAACCTGGAAGAAGTGGTCTATTGAATCTACTACCAAACCACAACTCCTTTAGAGTCACTGGAAGTGCATTAGGTAACAAATCTTGATTGAACTCGTTACCCAAAAGTAATTGGGTAAGTTGAGTATTTGAAAGAACACCTACTTCTAAAGGGTTATTAAACCCTGTTCCAGCACGAGTGGGTGCAAAAGGTTGGTAGAAATATCTATCAAAATACAGTTCCTTTAAAGATGGCGGAAATATCCCGACTGATAAATCTTGGTTAAAGGCTCTTCCAATATGAACATATTCGATACTGGGAGGTAGTTTAGGAAGTGGGTGATTATAGACACTACCAATAACTAATTTCGTTAGTGACTGTGGAAGTACTCCTTCTTCAATTGGACTATCAAAGTAATCACCCATATAAAAGGTCTTTAAAGATTCTGGTAGGATGTATTTACCTATGCTACCTGATATACCATAAACTATTTTCAGTGTCTCTAAACCCTCTGGAAAACAGTTTGCATCAAAATTGGCACCTCTATAGATCTGACATTCAAATTCCTTTAAAGACTTTGGAAAACACCATTTATTGAGTGGTAATGTGTGTTCTTGAGAACCAACGACCAATCTCTTGACATTATTCTGAAAAGTTCCTAATATCAAAGGATGATTATGTAACTGTGATATATAAAGAGTCTCTATACTTGGTGGTAACCAATCAATTTCCTGACTGAAACTGTAAGGTAATTTAAGTGACTTTAAACCATCTGGCAATAAACCTGGAACTATTTTCTGATTGAATTCTCTAAATCTTAATTTCTCCAAAGTCTTTGGTAATTGGCCTGCTTCCAATGGATTTACGCAACGACCTATTGTTAGTTTCTTTAAAGGTAATGTGGAAATGTCACTTGGTAGAGGTTTATCATAGTCGTATGGGAAATTGAGTGTTTGTAGTGTCTTTGGAAGTGTACCTGATGGAATTTCAACTTTGAAATTCATTGGAAGTGAAAGCTCTGTTATAGTCCTTGGAAAGAAGTTAAGAACCATATCGTCTTGGAAATTAACATTTCTCATATCTAATATGCCATCTATATCTAGTAACTCAAGTTTCTCAACCCCCAATGAAAAGAAACTTCTAAAATGTATTGGTTTGCTCATTATAATGTTTTTAAATTTTTTAGGAATGCTTTCAAGAGAGTAAACTTCTGAAAAGTATTCTATTGGAAATTGATGATATCTAATAGAGTCTCTTAACTTGCTATACACTTCCTTATTGACTGAAACTAAATTTAGTATATCTACATTACTATACAAATAATATACAATTTCTTTTATAGCTTGTATATTCATATTATTATTATTGTGTTATTTAAGATGATGTGATTAAGATTTGATGATGAAAGCAAAATAAAAAAATTTTAAAATAACCTTATATTCATTTTTTTTAAAATAATAAAAAGATATTTTAAGATTTTAATGAACAGTTCTGATTTTATTCTAATGACATAAAGTGATTCATTGTGTATTCCCCTTTATAAAAATTTTTTTTTGATTTATTAGGGTTTTTAGAAAATTCATAAAAGATGTTGTCGCATATTTACAAGATTCAAAGATCTTCAAAGTTTATAGGAATTTTAAACAAGACATATTCTATATCATCTATATATACCACACATAATAACAATCAGAGATTTTTTAGTACAAATAATAATAAATATAACAATAATGAAAAAAAAGAATTAGAGGATAGATATCACAAGTCATTTGATGATATTATAAAATCAATTGGTCAGAATACAAAAAAAATTGAAAAGGAGAGTGAAGAAGAGATGAAAATAATCAAGCAGGATATAGAAAAGAATAAGATTACCTTTTTTCAACATCTTAAAAAGTCACATGGGACATTATCTTTGATATGTCTGGTCATTGTCATTTTACTATATAATTTCAAAACTTATTTTCACATTAAAAAACATAAAGCCACATTGGTGCAGGTTGACCATCATACTAAAGTCACAAACAATGAAATAGATAGTCTCAATAAAGAGCTACATAATCTACAATCTCTGTCACCATCACAACAAGATCAATTGGTTAAAATTTTAGTTAGAGACCTAAATAGAGAAAATGGTAAACTAACTGCATCGGAAATCACCAATTTGAAACAAAAGTTATTTTAGATTTAGAAATTCCAACCTCCCACCCATCATGATTGATTTTTTAATAATAAAAATTTTTTTTTTTAATTTGATTTTTTTTTAAATTTTTGGGCAAAAACAAATAATTTTTTTAATCTTTTTTTAGTGTCTTTTCATTTATTCATATTACTATAGGGGTAATTATGATTTGTTAATAACATATCATATTTCCATAGAATAGTTTTTTTTTTCCCATTTTTATCAATTGTGTTTCGTTTATTGTATTCATAGGGTATTATAATTTTTTTTTTTTTAATTTGTTTTTTTTTTATATTTATATATTATTTATTTTTATAACTTAAAGTGGACAGAGAAAAGATGTCCAATTCACCAAAACAAAAGTCCAAAAAAGATGCGCCAATACCAGACACTTTATTCTACAAATTCCTTATAGTTCAATTGGATACTACAACATTTACACCATCATTAGCATTCTTATGGATACCTGGTGGTAATAAATCTTCAAAGGACAAGAATGAAGCAGATGATATGAAAATTCAACAGTTTTGTTATCCAGAATCTCCAGATGTACTTCAATCACTATATAATAAAGAGTAAGATGATGATTTATATAAGTTCTTATTTGGTACTAAATTCGTACTAATACAATACCACCATTATAATTATAATAACAGTAAAGAGATAATTGATATATTTTCATTCATTCTGACAGATTCGTTAGGTAGAAAAAGCTTTGCCTATTGTAAGAGAAATATAAAAAAGAACAGTGAATGCAATTGTTTTTGTTTCATTAGTAAATTTCCATATTTCAAACTATTTGAGAGAGTAATTCATACCATAGAAGGAAAATATGAAAAGAAATCAAAATATAGTATTCATGGTCTATTACAGGCTTTAGCAGCACATCCTCCACCAAACAGTTCGACAACTATTGAGGTTAAAACATTTGCATCCAATTCAGCATCTGAATCATTTGTTTTTCCATTTTCAAAACCAAGAACCAAATTTGATCATGTATGTATAAAATAGAATAGATTTTAGGTAGAATAGACAGAGATTCTAATTAGACCAATGTAAAATAAGATATCCTATGAATTGTTATTTAAGATTAAACCAGCACATTTAGTTAAATTATTTGAATCGATTTTATGTGAAAGTAGAATTATATTATTGTCATCGAGTACATCAGTATTGTCAAATACAATATTGGCATTACAGTCATTAGTCTATCCATTTGTGTGGCAACACATTTTTGTTTCTATTCTACCCATTTCATTGATGCCCTATGTAGCAGCACCAATACCATTTCTAGTTGGAATCTTGGATAGTTCACTAAAGTCATTCTATCAACAACCAACTGAACAGGTCATCCTCTACAATCTAGATAAATTAGAATTCATCATTTTTGATGCAAATTTTAAATCACTTCTACCATATCACCATACCAGTTATCTCAATAATTCTTTAAAAAAACTAAGAGTTGAGAATACAGATTGTAAGTCCTCCTGCTATACATCCCTACAAGTCCAAACACAATCCACTAACCTCACATTTAACCCTATAGATAACAGTGATTTAGATATAGAAATTAGAAAACCCTTTTTCTCTGTAATCTATCAACTATTTAAAAATTATATATACTATATGACTAAAAAAGAGAACTCCTATGTATTTAATAAAAGTCAATTTCTAGAATCTCTAAAAGGTCAATCTAAAACTGTAAGTATAGGTAATATAATTACATAAATTACAATGATTAATATACTAATAAATTTATTTTATTTGAAAATACTAGATGTTGGAAAATGTTTGTAACTCACAAATGGTAGAAATGTTTTTCAGTGAAAAGGAAAGAGAATTCACTGAATTGGATGAATTGAATTGTAGTTATTTGAATAGTGCTAGAGAACTTGCAGAGGTAATTCCAGAATACACTACAAACATTTTGGGTAAATATGATTGTCCTGTGTGTGTTCAAACCACAATCTCAGAGTCAACAGTAGACATTCACAATGTTACACTACACACTGACTGTTTTCGTTGTACGACATGTCAATGTTCACTCATTGAAATGGAACGTGAGAAAATCATCATTAAAAAACGTGGTGATGGTCACAGAATCAAAATTTATTGCGCAGATTGCAGAGCCACATTTATGAACAAGTCAAAATTAAAGTTTTATGCCTTGTTTAAGAATGATTCAACTAGTTCTGATTCTTCTGGATTCCAACCATCCTCACAATCACAACAACCACCACAACAATATCAATTACAAAGATCACTATTTCCAGCTAATCAAGAGATTATTGATTTCAAATTCAAAAAGAAAGGTCCACCACCAAAGGATCTAGGAAAGAAATCAAATTCACTGAATAATGTATATTCTTCAACTTCTGTAGTACCTAATCAACAACAACCACAACAATCAAATATACCTCCTATTTCTCAACCTGTTAGTATAAATGTACAAAAACCAATACCTCCATCAGTACCATCAGCACTTTCAGTTTCACCATCTGGAAAAACACAGGTATCAACATCACCTCAGAAACATGTAGAGTTTGCAGTTGATCAACCAAAGAGTGTACATAGAAAGATTGCACCTTTACCCCCTACTCCAGGTGAAAGAAAAGAAAGAGCTATTGAACAGATGAAACAAAGAAATATTAATATACCTCAGTTTTTAAGTAATTCTGATTTACCGTTGCCATCATCATCATCAACTTCATCATCATCTCAACAAGCTCCATTACTTACTGTACCTGCAACTGCAAGTTTACCAATTATTCAACCTCAACAGCAACCTCAAGCTCCTCCTCCACCTCCACCATCTTATCCACCATCTTCAACAACACTTACACAATCACAACCACAGTTACCTACTAGAAAACCTACACCTGCAATACCTTTAAATCAATCTGTACCACAACCAAAACCAATATCTGAAAAACAAGGTTACAATAGACCATTACCAACACCTCTTAGTAATGTAGATCAATCTAATACTACTCCTCAACCTACACCTCAGATACTGAAAACTCCGCCACCAATTGTACCTAGAAGTCAAACTAATATGCCAACATTGGTTAAATCACATTCAAAATCATCTCCACCACCTCCTAATAAGGCATATCTACAGCAACAACAACAGCAACAACAGCAGGTTAATCAAGGAGAAATAAAGAGATCTGGTAGACCATTACCAACACCTCCAGTACCACCTTCAATTAATAGACCACCATCACCCTTATCATTAACAACTAAACCCTTGTCACCCAGAAATCCACCACCTATATCACCTAGAAATAGGGCAAATACAACATTAACTACAACCACCACAACAACCACAACCACCACAACCACAACCACAACCTTGAGCACATCAAATAATATTTCAAAAAAACCATTGCCACCCACTTCTAAAGTACCACCAACATCAACATTTATTAATTTTATTTCGGTTAGTGATGACGATCAAATTCAACAACAATCTATCATATCACCCACACCTTTTAAGGGTGCTAACAATGGTGGATACCAACATCAACAACAACCACAATCCAATAATGTAAATAAGAACCAAAATTACAGTCAAAGATATTTACCATTCGCAAATTCTAATTCTAACTCTATTAAAAATGTTCATCAATATGTTAGTAATAGTAGTGGTAACCATAGTAGTAATAGTTGTAATCCGAGTAGTAGTCAGAGTAGTAGCAAGCCAAATCCTGTAGTTAATGCCGGTACTAAAGTAACCCCACCTGCAATAGCGAGTAAGAACTATAAGGTCATTTCTACAGCTGTAGTTGGTAAAGCGAATCAAGGAGGAACTGCTATTGTTACAGGTCAAGGAAATATTAATAGTAAAGGTAGTGGTCAAGTAAATGATTCTCAATTAAATACAACAAATACGCCTACCATTGCTCCAACTACTAGTCAGAATAATAACAATAGTAGACCAAAATCTGGAAATAATACTAAATATACCCCTAGTCGATTAATCAAATGTTGTTTTAAATGTAAAGAGCCATTTCAGAATAATACAAAGTTAATGATGGCTAATTTCAAGTATTATCACACACAATGTTTCAATTGTGAATATTGTATGATGCCTGTAACTTTAGACTATAAACTTAATGACAATCTACTATACCATGTTTCATGTAGTTATCATTTAGCTCCACCATATCAGAAGACTAATAAATATATTAGATAGTCTACTCAATACCACACCACACAACTTATACTATCTTCACACACCACAACTAATATAATTATTTATTTACAATAAAACAAACAGAAAAAACAGTTAATTTATTATTTATAACATTCATAACAATTATTATTAGAAATTAATCCTGGATTTTTTGAATAAATTAATCTATATATATAAAATAAATTAATAAATATATAAGTGTTTAAAATATAATATAATATACAAATCATTTCTTCTAACATGAAAACCATATTTTTGAATGATATCTTTTCAGTTAATTCAGATTCAAGTTTTTTAGATAGTTCATCGGAATCTAAAAATGATCTAGTAACAGTATTTTCTTGATTTACCCATTGTTTAGTTTGTTTTGAAAAATGGAAGAAAAGCAATAAAAAGTACTTTAAATGTGCTATTTGTGGTATCTCACTTTTAAATATCTTAATAGTTATTTAAATATAATATTAAGATATTTAAATGTGAGATACTAATCACACAAGTATATGTTGAAACAATAGTTTCCCAAGAATATATTAATTTACAATAAACTATTTAATATTAAGTTGTTTTTCAAGTTCTTTAATTCTTTTATATGCTTTCTCTTTTTCTGCTTTCTCTTTCTCTTTTTCTAATCTCTCAAATTCAATAGTTTCTTCATATTCTGTTCTAAGGAGTATTCATATCCTGCCTCTCTTGCACTTTTTTCAAAGGCTGCGAGCTCATCAGAAGATAAATTGGCAAATTTTAGAGTTTAGAGCATTTCAATAACAAATTTATCAGCTTTTAAAATATTTGGAAGTTCATCTATGCTTTTCAATTTATCAGATATAGGTAAAATAGAAGCTAATTTCTCAGTAGTAGTAGAATGTTCATCAATAGAGGAAATGTAAATTTTGGAGCTGAATAAAAGTTAACTTCATTGGGACTTCTTCTTGGCTATCAAGTAATACAGGTGATCTAAGTGTTGGGTCAGTATCTGTATTATAATAGACTGAGCCATAAACAAGTGGTGCTTTTGAAAAACGTTTGTCAGACAGAAGTTCTAAATGAATTATTAAATAATTTTGTTATCATTTTGTGATAAGTTAATAAAAAAACTGATTTTATCATTATCAGAAATATTTCAAATGAAATTGATGAATGGAAGATTTCAAGTTCAAAATTCTATAAAATTACTAAGTTTCTATGACTTATACAAAACAAATTCAAGATCCTTTGCATGCTCAAGATTCATCCGGAAGCTAACTCGAAATTTTAATCATTAACAAATATCTCAAAATCACAAGAATAAAATAACAAAATTTTTTTTTTACAATAGTTTTTTTATTTCACACTCTATATATATTAGTTTTTATATGTCTTCTTATTTAACATCGACACCTACATCGTGTTGTCCTGGTAAATATTAAATGAGTGAAATTTCAATTTTTGAATATACCACTAATGAAAATATTGTAAAATTAAACTACAGGAACATGTTGTGGACTAGATGTTAGAAAGTCAACAGTTACTAGAATTATCTATGTATTCTTTTTCTTATTATTAGCAGTTTTAGCATATGTATTCAGTTATTTCTCATTTGATTGGTTGAATAATATAGATATATTGAAGATATGTTCACAGAACAATGAATGTTATGGTGCATTAGTAGTTTTTAGAATTTCATTTGGATTGGCACTATATCATGTATTGTTAGCTTTGATATTGATTGGTGTAAAGAGTTCAGGTGATGGTCGTGCAAAGATACAAGATGGACTTTGGCCAATTAAGATACTTTTATTGGCAGGTTTGATATTTGCAGCATTTTTCATACCAAATTCATTCTTTATCTATTATGGATGGATATGTATATTTGGTGCTGCATTCTTTGTATTGGTTCAATTGGTATTGTTGATTGAGTTTGCCTATGGATTCAATGAAACCTGTGTACAACATATCGAGGAAGAAGGTCACCTCAATAATAAATGGTATATCACATTATTTGTAATCACCATTGGTTCTATTGCTGCAGGTTTAGTTGGAACTATTCTCATGTTGGTTTTCTTTAGCAAGTCATGTTCATTGAACCAATTCTTTATTGTATTTAATCTAGGTCTATCATTGATTGTTGGTGTACTTTCAATGAGTGAAAAGGTTCGTGAATATCGTCCCAGTTCAGGACTCTTCCAATCTGGTGTTGTATTCTTGTACACTACCTATTTAATATACTCTGCAATCATGAGTGAACCAGAAGGATACTGTCCATCTATCAATGCAGACCCCAAGAAATCCACCATTATCATTGGTGCTGTCTTCACAATCATCTCAGTTTGCTACTCTGCTTTCCGTGCATCAGATTCCAATGAAATTCTAGGAAAATCCTCATTAGACACTCACAACCATTCCAACTACAGTTCCATTCCTTCTCTTGACCAAGAAGGTAACGAGGTAAACCAAGTTCAAGATGATGAATGTGAATGCGTTACCTACAATTACACATTTTTCCATATTACATTTGCCGTCGGTGCAATGTACCTAGCAATGCTTCTTACCAATTGGTCAACAATCTCAGGTATCTCATCAGCAAATGTAAATGTAGACAGTGGCTTAGTATCCGTTTGGGTTAAAGTTATTTCATCATGGGTTATTCATGTTTTATATCTTTGGACTCTTATTGCTCCAGTCATTTTCCCTGATAGACAGTGGGATTAAATTAATTCTCCTTTCTTTCTTTCTTCACAATATAGAGAAATATAAAATTTCTATACATGTACAAATAAGATTTCATCAAAACTCTCTAATTTTTTTTACTTGAATCCCAAATTTTTTATAAATATCTTTGTGCCCATTCGTTGGACATCTTTGGTTTCTCTAATTTTTTTTTTGGCATTGTAAAAGTATTACTGTTAGTTTCATGTGTAGATTAAAAGGTCTAATTTTGTGTTATTTGATTATATGTATATTTTCAATTGAATGTCAATTACCAACATCACAGAATGATGCTTTAACAGCTATTAGTAATGCATTTAGTTTAGGATGGACTCAACCATATTGTGATATCACATCTTCTATTACATGTAGTGGAAACAAAGTAGTAGCTTTAAAAATTGTTTATACAATAATACCCACCTATGTACCAGCTCAAGAATTTCTATCATTACCTAATTTAAGAGAAATGTAAGTGTTGGGAGCCATATACCATCTTAATAGATTTGATCAAATTAATTAATTAATATTTATCTAAATAGTGAATTTGGTTCAGGAATTGGGGTTAATGATGAGTTTTGGGATGTTTTACAGTCTTTAACAGTATTAGAAAGTTTAATTATACAAGATCATCAAGAATCACTTCCTAATGATTTAGGAAAATCATTTCCATCATCTTTAACAAACTTGTTAGTATACATCACAATATTGAGTTATTTAAATATCTATGATTAAGATTTTCTGATATTTTATTTTAATAACAGTCAGCTTAAAAGTTGTCAAAATGCAATACCATCTACACTTTTTACAAAAACAAAAATTCAAACTTTAGGAATATCTTTAATTGAATTGGGATCATTTCCAGGTAATATAGATCTTCCATCACAAGTTACACAATTTTCAGCTACAGTAAGGGACAGTTTTATAGACGGTGCATTCTTTGATCAGTTAAGAGAACTTAGTTTGACACCCACTGACAGCATTCAGTTTAAATATGACAGATTTAGTACTTTTACAACATCCCAATTATCAATGTATGTATATATTACATTTTTAGCATTATGTGAAGCAATGGGCTAAAATTCAAATTCAAAGTAAATTTTTAGATTCAATTAGAACAAGTGGACTTTATTCATTCCCAGGTTCAATCTATATGGCTACTAATATAAATACATTATCAATTGGAGATGGTTGGTTTAATTTTCAAGATGCTGTCTTAAACTTTACAGCTATACCACAATTATCATTAACAATTACAGATTCCAATATAAATACTGTACAGAATATTCTATTTGGTGTAGGTATATCCCTACAGATAGATGCAAGTATTGGAAATTTGAATTTTATGAATATATTCCAAAATGCAAATCAAATGTTGAATTTAGATAGCTGTGAACTCACTGAAATACCTGAAAATGGTGCATATGAAAATATACTACTATTGTATGTATTACTTTTATTATCACTGTTATTATTATATTAACATTTTATGTTTATAAAAAGGAACATTAAAGATAATCAAGTACATACCATTTCAGATGACTTTTGTAAAGTTAGATCATTTGATATCAGTGATAATGGAGTAACTTCAGCTCCACAATGTATAATTTGTTCAAAGAATACATTTCCAACACGGATTCTAACTGGAAATACTATGATATCGTCAATGATATGTAATCAAGCATCAATAACTTTAACTCTACCAACAAATATAAAGGTTCCAACTAGAGGTGGTTCATTTACAATCACTGGGAATAATATGGGTTGGAGAATATATAAAAACACTAATGAAATTTGGGATTCTGATGCTGTCATTCCAAATCAACAATATGCACTTAAGTTAGATCCTGGAGTTGGAATTGATATTCCTTTTACCATTAGACTATATGCAGATGAGATTCATAAAAGTGATTATCCAGGTACTTTTAGTTATCTTCCACCTTCAATTGGATCTAATCAGGTTATAACATCAACTGGATCTTGGGTTCTGAGGGGATCAAATTTTGGAAACCAAACAACTAATTGTGAGGTTACTATAGCTTCCTCTGCATATTCAGTTGGATTGATATTTGAACATGATACCATTACATTTCCAATGTCTCCGTTACCTTATAATCAGGATATTATCTTTAAAGTTTGGGTTAATATAGCTGGTCAGCAAGTTGTTAAAATTATAGATAAACTGATTGGTGAACCTATTCTCTATCAACCATTTCCTCAGTTAGATAACGGTACTGGTCCTTATCATGTCACATTTTATGGTGACCATTTAACCTTCGATCACACTATAGTTAGTTTAAAATTAGGAACTTTGAGTTGTCAGGTTATATCTAGTACACTGACATCAGTTACATGTTCCTATTCCAATATTCAGAATACTAAAGATTTGTCAGTTGAATTGAATATCGCTTCACACATATTTAAGGGTGCATATGTAACACCATCTCCTTGTGTTCCAGTGCCTAATGGATACTGTCAAGGAAATTTGTTGGTATGCAACCAAGGTTTCACAGGTCCAAATTGTACATTACAAATTATCATTGTTCCACCACCTTCAGTTAATAATACATCTCCAAGTACCAACACAACTGATACCACTACACTTCCAGATGGAACTAAAGTAACTCACACATCTTTGATTTCTATTGTTGAGATTAAAGAAATCAAATCAATCAACAATGAAACTATTCACAAATATCTATTTGATACATGGCACTATTTAAATATTTCAGAGAATCATTATCAGTATACTAGTAATTTCACATCTCTGGATAAACAACAAACTGGTATTAAAGTTGATATTCATTGGTATGATACTCCAACTAATATTACATTTGGAAGTCAAATCATTCAAGTTCAAGCATCAACACTCAAATACAATATCATTTTGGATAAATACAACTTTCAGTCACCAATTAATTCTTTGCAGTTAATCATGTCTGCCAAATTCCAAGTATCAGATGAAAGTGATGAGTCATGTTCTCTGATTGAGTTTGGAGAAGAGAACCAAAACTATGATTACTTTAGAATGCAATACAACAATATTGGGCTCTATGGTAAATTCATTCGTCTAGCATTGGTTGACAACAGAACTACTCAGATTTCCAATACTATCCTAAGTACCAATGACATGAATGACAATGACGACAGCACCTATGAATCACTCATTTCAATTAATGTTCCACATTACTATCAGAATCTCTTTTTAGATCCTGATTTTTCACTCTTAATTGACTCAGAAAATGCCAACACCAATCCCAATGCCAACTGTAAATCAAATGCAAAATCAGGATTGACAAGAATTCAAAAGATTGGTATTATAATTGGTTGTTCGGTATTTGGTGTCTGCCTTATAATAGTCTCATTGTTCATATTGTACAAACACAATATCACATTCAAAGTTCAAGTACAAAAAGTTATTAAAATGAAACAAAACAATATCCTTTAAATTGATAAATATTTACATTAAACTGATTTATGATTATACTATATCAAATTACAAATAGTTAACTATTACCTTTCATTTTCGTTGATATAATGGTATTAGAATTCTATTTAGTATAATATCTTTCTGGCATTTGTCACCGGACATTCCTGTGACATGTAGAGGTTCTATGTTATAAGAGTTATCTCCTTTTGAATAAAAATTTTTTGGTTTTTTGTTCTTTTAGCCATGTGACTCATTAGATCTAGTTACTAACTTTTCCATATATACACTTTTACTGGTCTATCTATATGTTAGTTAATTAGTAAAATGAAATAATGAAAAAACCGAATTAATGATTGGTTAATTTAAAAAAAAATTTTTGTTTTGGGGGTATTAGTATGCTAATTTAAAATATATTATCATTAGTATCTATTAAATTTAATTTATTAAAAGTAATATTGATCAAATAAATGAAAGACATGTAATAAATCTGTTTTCATTATACAAAGATTAAAGGTATAATTTCAGATTGGTAACTAGTTAAAATCTTATTGGGGTAAATAAAGTTTATTTAAATTAAAAGCTATTTTTATTTCAAGTCATTATTATTAACTTTAATTGTTTTATTCTTAAAACTATGTTACAAAATAATATTGATTTTAAAGACAGTGATATTGCAGTAATAGGTATTGGCTGCAGATTCCCAGGAGATTCAAATTCACCAAAAGAGTTATGGGAAAACTTAACTAACAAAAACTTTAGTGGAATTGTTGAGGTTCCTGAGGAAAGATGGTCACCATTATTTCATCAACAAGGAATGATAGGCAATTCAAAATCAGGTTTGATTGATTTTAAACATTGGAAACAATTTGATTCTCTATTCTTTGGTATCTCTCCCCAAGAATCAACAAACATTGATCCACAAGAGAGAATGTTGAATGTACTTCTTTGGGAAGCATTAGAAGATGCTCATATCAGACCATCTGAATTCAGAGGTTCTGATACATCTGTTTTCATTGGTTCAATGCACAATGATTACCCAAACATTAGACTTGTTCAGAAATCGACTACTCATTCTTCAGGAACATCATCAACATTTTTATCAAATTCATTATCTTTTGCATTTGATCTTAGAGGCGCATCAATGACTCTTGACTCAGCATGCTCATCATCATTGAATGCAATTCATCTTGGTTGTCAAACCATTCTCAACGGTGAAAGTCAAATTTCAATTTGTGGTGGTGTAAATGCATTGTTTGATCCATTAATTTCTATAAATTATTCTCGTCTTGGTATTTTGAGTAAAAAAGGAGTTTCAAGACCATTTGATAGTGATGCAGATGGATATATCAGAGGTGAAGGTGCTGGATTGGTTGTTCTCAAGAAATTATCAAAAGCCATTCTTGATAAAGATAGAATCTATTGTGTTATCAGAGGTTCTTGTTCAAATTCTGATGGTCAAAATCAAAAGAACTATTCCACTCAACCATCAGGTCAAGCTCAATATGAAAATATTGTACAAACATTGAATCGATTTGAAATTCCTCGATCTGACATTTTCTATGTTGAAGCACATGGAACAGGTACTCCAGTTGGTGATCCAATTGAAGTTGAAGCACTCTCAAGAATTTTCAAAGATCACCATTCTTCTGACAATCCATTATATATTGGAAGTCTCAAATCACAATTTGGACACACTGAACCAGCAGCTGGAGTTGCATCACTCATTAAAGTTGCAATGATGTTAAAACATCGAAAACTTTCACCAAACATCAATTTCATTAATCCAAATCCAAAAATTGACTTTGATAATTGGAATATCAAAGTTGTCACTGATTTTATTGATTTCCCTCAAGATCAAATCATCACAGTTGGTTTGAATAGTTTTGGATTTGGAGGTTCAAATTGTTTCATGGCAATTCAAGAATATCAACCAATAAACGATCAAATAACCACCAAGATCCCAATAGAAGAATCTGAATATTTAATTCCATTCTCAGTTAAATCACAATTATCATTTGATAAATACATTGATGAAGTTATCAGAAGAAAATCAAACATTAATAATGATGAATCATTTCATGATTTTGTCAGATATCAATGTCAATCAAAAGATTTGAATCTTCACAAAAGAATTACACTCTCTTGTAAAGATTGGAATGATTTGATATCAAAAAGAAATCTAATGATTTCAGATTCAGAAACAAGATCCAATGATTTGACATCAATTGTTTATGTATTCTGTGGACAAGGACCACAATGGAAAGAAATGAATGATTATCTTTATCAACACAATCACATCTTCAGAAATTCAGTTCAACAATGTGATAATCTGATGAAAGAATACTTTGGATATTCAATTCTTGATAAATTGAGATCAATAGCCTCGGATTCAAATGAAATTCATCATCCAATCATTGCACAACCAAGTTTATTCTTGTTTCAATTTGGAATGATGAATCTTCTCAAAAGTTGGGGAATTCAACCAGATGCTGTTGTTGGTCATAGGTATGTAATAATTTTCAGTTTTAATTTTTAATTTTGTTTTTAGAAAGATCTTTCTAACAAATGTTTAAACATTAATTTAATAGTTTTGGAGAAGTTACATCAGCATTATGTTCTGGAATTATAACACTTGAAAATGCAATCAAAATTGTATATTTCAGATCAACATTACAACAACTCACTGTTGGAAGTGGGAGATTGTTATCAATTGGAATTGGAATCGATAAATATAATGAATTGATTGATAAATCAGAACAACTTCAATCATTGAAGGATAAAATTGAAATTGCATGTTTCAATTCACCTGATTCAATTGTATTAACATCTGATGAAGATAATTTGAAAACAATTCAAAATCACCTTCAAGATCAAGGAATATTCAGTTCATTCTTAGGAACACCATGTTCATTCCATTCGAGTAAACAAGAATCAATCAGAGATAAAGTCATTGAATCACTTTCAGATCTTCCTCAATCATCAACTCCGAAAATTCCATTCTTTTCAACAGTGACAGGACAACAAATGAAAGAAGATTCATTTTACAACAATGAATACATTTATCAAAACCTTCGACAACCAGTCAGATTCAATGAATCAACTCAATCAATTTATCAATTCATTAATGATAAACAAAAACAACAACCAAACTCATCAACAATATTCATTGAAATCTCACCTCATCCAACACTCTCATTTTACATTCCTCAATGTATTAAAGTAACACCCAACTACAGTATTAATTATAATAATAACAAAATCACAACACTCTCATTGATTCACAAAAAGAAATCAATTCCAGAACAAATTCAACAAACGCTTTCACAACTCTATCTCAATGGAATCAATTTGAATTTTCAATCTGCACAATTTCAAAGTGAGGAATTGCACAACTCATCATTTAAGTATCGAACTGATTGGATTCCAAAATATCAATGGGATTCACAAGAATATTGGAATACTCCAAAAATTCTTCGAAATGACATACTTCCATCAGCCAATTTACTTGGTAAAAACAAAGAACATGGAATCACTGTTTTAGAGACTTTAATTGATCTGCAAAAACCTGCATTCGAATTTTTGAAAGGACATATTATCAAAGGTAAAGTTATCTTTCCAGGATGTGGATATCTTGATATCATCTTGAAACAATACCCAAAACAAGATTTGACAATCTATAATCTGATTTGTGAGAAACCATTATTGATTTCAAATGATCGACCAGTTATTATTCAAACAATCATTCAACCAACAATGACTCGTTCTGAATTCAGAATTGATTTCTATTGTAGAGATACCATCACTGAAAAATGGACAAAAACAACTCATGGAAGATTTGCATTACATTCTCTTGATTATCAGAAATCTCAATTTGATATTGATAAAATCAGAAAAGAATGTTCATTTGCCAGATTGAATAAAACTGAAATCTACAACAGACTTGTACAATTGGGATTACCATATGGTCCATCATTCCAAAGAGTAAAGTATATGGATATAAGTTCATTTTCAACATTTACAGTTCTTGATGCAGTCAACAAAGATAAATCATTCTATTTCAATGCAGCTACACTTGATTCAGCATCCCATGGTTTAATGTCAGGAATAGAACCACCTCAAGATCTTGTCTTAGATACTGTTGAATTACTCAATTATTACCCATCAAACATGACATCTGATCAACCTGATACTCTATATATCTATGGTTTAGGTAATGGACAAACTAGTAACAGTTCTACTGGTACTGTATACATCATCAATCCAGTCAATGGAAGATCAATCATTCACATGAGAGTTAAAATGACATCGATAGTCAAAATTAAACACATCACACCAACTGGTCTGTTCAACATCAAATATCCATCCAAAGAAATATTCACCTACCATTGGCAACCAAAAGAATCAATTCTCTCTGATATTGATCATCAATATGACCTAAACAATTCACAACCAATGAATATGTTGAAACATAAATTCTATCAATTGAAAAATATCAAAATTTCTGGTAAACATCTCATCAAAATTCTCTTTTTTAATGACGATGATGCTGCTAACAATAACAATGAAATGAATTTGAATTCAATCATTTCAATCATTGAATCACAATTGACTGACAATTCACAATTCATCATTGATATTACCAATTTGGCAACAACAAAGAATGTAACTGAAATCAATGAGTCACTGAATGATAAACATCATAGAATTTCAATCAGAAATCGATCAATTCAACATGGAATTGAATCATTTGATCCTGAAAAAGAATTTATTCATAAATCAAATTTTGATTTGATTATTCTTCCATCTTCCATTTTGAAATCGATGAAAGATGATAATGGTGAAAAAACCAAATCCATTCTTTCACATCTTCACAATCTCTTGATTCCAAAAGGTTCATTGATGATATTTGACAAACAACAACAAGAAGAGGCAGATCAAGAGGTTTCCATCAACACCACATTGATATCTCAATTATCAAATGTTGGATTCTCATTTAACAACCAGATTCAATCATCAAGTAAAGTATCATCAAAATCAATTTTCTGCTATAAAAATGATTTCTTCAACTCAAAACAGAATAACAGTAATAACAACTTGATTATCATTCCATCATCAATATCAATAACTGATAACCAACAGTTGATGAGAAGCATTGATTTAATATTCAATAAACAACAATATCAAATAATGAATTGTAATGATTTCTTATCATCTGAAACAACACCAATAGATCAAAATCAAAATATATTCTATTATGGAATTAATATGAACAAAGAAAATTACATTCAAATATCAATGGAATATATCAGAATTGCACAATTTCTTCATAAATCTCAATCAAAGTCAAAATATATTCTTTTGACTGAGAATTTTGATTCAATGAACAACCTGAACTATTTCAATGGATCTTTGATTGGTTGTTTTAGAAATCTCGGTAAAACTGAATTGATTGATGCTTATTCCATTAATTTTGATCAAGATTCTATAAAATCAAAGAAATCTCCATTAATAACTTCAATGATTGATTCTAACATGATAGGATGTGATAAAGAAATCATAATCAGAAATGGACACGTTCAAATTCAAAAATTACATCAAGATGATTTTAAATCAAATTTATATGAAACTGATTTGAACAAACTCTATTTAAGATGTAATTCAAAACTTTTAATGGAATATTTTCCCAAACCAGAACTTCAACCATTTGAATATGAAGTTAAAGTGATGGCAGCTGGTATTAACTTCAAAGACAATATGTTCTATAAAGGTTTATTACCACTTGATATGTACCCTGAAGGAACTGATATCTATAATCCACCCATTGGATTAGAATTCTCTGGAATTGTTACAAGAATGGGTTCAAAATGCACCAAATTCAAAATTGGTGAAAGAGTTATTGGAGGAGGTTTATATACAGTAGCCTCTCATGTATATGTACATGAACATAAATTCACACATTTACCAGATAATATCAGTTTTGTTGATGGAGCATCAGTTCAAATAACCTATTTAACTTCTTACTACTCTTTATTCTCTCTTGTGAATATTGAAGCATTTGGTTCAATTCTAATCCATTCGGCAGCTGGTGGTGTTGGTCTATCAACTCTTAACCTTCTCAAATGGAAGAAATATCAAGGTAAAATATTTGTCAGTGTTGGTTCTAAAGAGAAAGAACAATACCTCAGAGATCATTATGGTGATATGATAACTGACTATTACAACTCAAGAACAGTTGCATTTGGTCAAGAAATTATTGATAAATATGGAGGTGTTGATATCATTATCAATACACTTTCAGGTGATTTCACATCAACCAATTTCAGTTGTCTCACCAAGATTGGAAGAATTGTTGATCTTTCTGTCACTCAATTGGTTGAAAATGAAACTTTGGATCTTGGTCAGTTCAGATACTCCAAAGCATTCATTCCATTTGAATTGTCGGCATACAGAGAAGTTAAACCACTAGAATGTGTAAATTACACTGATATCATTCTTGAAGCAATCTCAAAAGGTGAATTAGAACTTTTTCCCATAAAACAATATAGAAGTGATCAAATGAAAGAAGCAATTGAATATATTGCAGAATCTAAACACATTGGGAAATTGGCTATAAATTTTGAAAATATTGAACAAGAGGTCATCTCGCCAATGTTAAAACAATTCAAAGAAAATCCAAAATTATCACCAATTGAAAACCAAAGAATTCTGAAATACAACTATCAAATGAGAAACATCAAAGATACTCTCTTAATCACTGGTCAATCTGGTGTTGTAATTCCAGTTTTGAAATGGATTCTTCAAAGATCACCAAATCTAAAGAATGTGATTATTCTCTCAAAATCATCATGCAAATGGGAAATTGAATGGGTGAAGAATTGCAACAAACACATTCAATTCTATTTCAGACAATGTGATGTTTCTGAAAAATCTGATATCCAAAGATGCATTGAAAATATTCAACTTGAACACTCTCAAACTTTATCAATTAAATCAGTTTTACATTTTGCTGCAATTTATGATTCAACTGATTTCCCTGAAATGAATGAATCAATATTCACAGAAACTCACAAACCAAAAGCCATTGGTGCAATTAATTTACATGAAATTTCAATTGAACAACAATGGAATTTAGATCATTTCATTTTATTCTCTTCAACCTCAGGATTCACAGGATCTAATAAACAAAGTCATTACAATTCAGCCAATCTATTATTGGATCATTTGGCAGAATTCAGAAGATCAATTGGATTGAATGCAGTTTCAATCAACTATGGTGCAATGGGAGGAACTGGTTTTGTTTCAACCAACAAGGCAATCGAAGAATACCTTCAATCAGAAGGAATGAACCTCGTTTCAATTCCAAAGATACTTGGTGGATTGGATATTGCACTTCAAATTGATCAAAAATCGATTTCAAATTTCCAATGCTCAAACAATAGTTTTGTAAAGATGTATTACGTTGGAAAACTGTTGAGAAATGTATTAGATCATTTAATTCCCAAACCAGATCAAATCCATCAATTATTCAATAATGATAACATCACATCTGAATTCACCACCATCAATGATAGTGTTCAATCCAAAGTCATTCAAATGGTATCACAACTCTTATCAATTGAAGTATCAAAACTCAACCCAGATATCAAATTGAAAGATTATGGAATTGATTCACTCGTGACAACTCAACTCAAAACATCCATTGAAGACACTTATGAACAGACTAGAAGCCAATTCACTCACATTCAATTGATTTCAAATTCCACCAATTCTATTGCTCATAAAATTTCATACATAATTAATAAATAAAACTATTTATAAATTTTTTTGGATTTTTATATATCTATTCTTCCTTGTTAAACATATTTAATTGAATATATTAGAAATTTAATAATATCTGAATATAATATTATAAAACTTAATTGCACTAAATTCAAAATTGTTGGTGTATATGCACATTCAAAGGTTACACATTTTTTATTGTTTTATAAAAATATTCTTATGAATTGTTCATATATATAATAGATTTGGATTATCTTCATAAAGCAATAAACCTTAGAGGCCAGAAATTACATTTGATATCAAAATTTGGTTTAGATTTCTGAAAAATCTGAAAATGAAAGAAGCTTTGAATTTTGAAGACCATAATACAGATACACAAAAATCCAAACAATAAGCTTAATAGAAGACAATTTTTGATATTGATTGAAATCTTATTTAAACTCCAATTCAATTAAAACAATAACTTGACTAAAAAAATGGAATCACTTGATTGAATTAAATAGTGGAGAATTTGAATAATTATCAATTAAATATGCAATTTATATTTAAATTTTTATAAATTTTATTGTCTTTTATCTATATGTTTGAAAATTGTCTGAAACTTTGAAATTAGTTTCAGACAAACTTAAAACATTTGATATATAATTCAAAAATAAACATTGATATAGTTAAATCCGAGCAATAAAATTTATTCATAGATATCTAAAATTTTTATCAAAGAGGTTTATACCAATATGTTAAAGTTAGGGGCTTGTTCCTAATTCTGAAAATAAAAAAATCCCAATCTAAAGAAAAAATAAAAAACTTAAAAGTAATTTTTTTGTCTGTTCTCATAAAACACATAACACTTTTCCACATTAACAAATTGCAATTTGGAGATTTTGATATAAATATATATATATTATGATAAATTTTGATATTTATTAAATTCAAGAGATTGTCCAAAATAGACTCATTTAATATATTTACTCTTCATTAGATAAACCATAATACAAAAAACTATTCAGATATAGCTTCAGATTGATTACTAAGTTAAAATCTTATTGGAGTAAATATATTTTATAAATGATTAAAAATTATTTTCTAGTCATTAATATATTAACTTTAATTGTTTTATTCTTAAAACTATGTTACAAAATAATATTGATTTTAAAGACAGTGATATTGCAGTAATAGGTATTGGCTGCAGATTCCCAGGAGATTCAAATTCACCAAAAGAGTTATGGGAAAACATAACTAACAAAAACTTTAGTGGAATTGTTGAGGTTCCTGAGGAAAGATGGTCATCATTATTTCATCAACAAGGAATGATAAGCAATTCAAAATCAGGTTTGATTGATTTTAAACATTGGAAACAATTCGATTCTCTATTCTTTGGTATCTCTTCCAAAGACTCTGAAAATATTGACCCCCAGCAGAGAATTTTATATTCAATACTTTGGGAAGCCTTAGAGGATGCGCACATCAAACCACCTGAATTAAGATGTTCTGATACATCTGTTTTTATTGGTTCAATGAACAATGATTACCCAAATATTAAAAAAACTGAAAAATCTAGTATTGTATTGGGTACTTCAACAACATTTTTATCAAATGCTCTTTCATTTGCATTTGATCTTAGAGGTGCATCAATGACTCTTGACACTGCATGCTCATCATCATTGAATGCAATTCATCTTGGTTGTCAAACCATTCTCAATGGTCAAAGTCAAATTTCAATTTGTGGTGGTGTAAATGCATTGTTAGATCCATCAATTTCTGTAAATTTTTCTCAACTTGGTATTTTGAGTAAAAACGGAGTTTCAAGACCATTTGATAGTGATGCAGATGGATATATCAGAGGTGAAGGTGCTGGATTGGTTGTTCTCAAGAAATTATCAAAAGCCATTCTTGATAAAGATAGAATCTATTGTGTTATCAGAGGTTCTTGTTCAAATTCTGATGGTCAAAATCTAAAGAATTATAACACTCAACCATCAGGCCAAGCTCAATATGAAAATATTGTACAAACATTGGATCGATTTGAAATTCCTCGATCTGACCTTTTCTATGTTGAAGCACATGGAACAAGTACTCCTGTTGGTGATCCAATTGAAGTTGAAGCACTCTCGAGAATTTTCAAAGATCACCATTCATCTGAGAATCCATTATATATTGGAAGTCTCAAATCACAATTTGGACACACTGAGTCAGCATCTGGAGTTGCATCACTCATTAAAATTGCAATGATGTTAAAACATCGAAAACTTTCACCCAACATCAATTTCATCAACCCAAATCCAAAAATTGACTTTGATAATTGGAATATCAAAGTTGTCACTGATTTGATTGATTTCCCTCAAAATAAAACCATCACAGTTGGTTTGAATAGTTTTGGATTTGGAGGTTCAAATTGTTTCATGGCAATTCAAGAATATCAACCAATAAACGATCCAATAACCACCAAGATCCCAGAAGAACTATCAGAATATTTAATTCCATTCTCAGTTAAATCTCAATTATCATTTGATAAATACATTGATGAAGTTATCAGAAGAAAATCAAACACTGAAAATGATGAATCATTTCATGATTTTGTTAGATATCAATGTCAATCAAAAGATTTGAATCTTCAAAAAAGAATTACACTCTCTTGTAAAGATTGGAATGATTTGATATCGAAAAGAAATCTAATGATTTCAGATTCAGAAACAAGATCAAGTGATTTGACATCAATTGTTTATGTATTCTGTGGACAAGGACCACAATGGAAAGAAATGAATGATTATCTTTATCAACACAATCACATCTTCAGAAATTCAGTTCAACAATGTGATAATCTGATGAAAAAATACTTTGGATATTCAATTCTTGAAAAATTGAGATCAATAGCTTCGGATTCAAATGAAATTCATCATCCAATCATTGCACAACCAAGTTTATTCTTGTTTCAATTTGGAATGATGAATCTTCTCAAAAGTTGGGGAATTCAACCAGATGCTGTTGTTGGTCATAGGTATGTTAATTTTCAGTTTTTAATTTTGAATTATGAATTTCGTTTTATTTTTCTAACAATTATTTTCTAATTTAATAGTTTTGGAGAAGTTACATCAGCATTATGTTCTGGAATTATAACACTTGAAAATGCAATCAAAATTGTATATTTCAGATCAACATTACAACAACTCACTGTTGGAAGTGGGAGATTGTTATCAATTGGAATTGGAATCGATAAATATAATGAATTGATTGATAAATCAGAACAACTTCAATCATTGAAGGATAAAATTGAAATTGCATGTTTCAATTCACCTGATTCAATTGTATTAACATCTGATGAAGATAATTTGAAAACAATTCAAAATCACCTTCAAGATCAAGGAATATTCAGTTCATTCTTAGGAACACCATGTTCATTCCATTCGAGTAAACAAGAATCAATCAGAGATAAAGTCATTGAATCACTTTCAGATCTTCCTCAATCATCAACTCCGAAAATTCCATTCTTTTCAACAGTGACAGGACAACAAATGAAAGAAGATTCATTTTACAACAATGAATACATTTATCAAAACCTTCGACAACCAGTCAGATTCAATGAATCAACTCAATCAATTTATCAATTCATTAATGATAAACAAAAACAACAACCAAACTCATCAACAATATTCATTGAAATCTCACCTCATCCAACACTCTCATTTTACATTCCTCAATGTATTAAAGTAACACCCAACTACAGTATTAATTATAATAATAACAAAATCACAACACTCTCATTGATTCACAAAAAGAAATCAATTCCAGAACAAATTCAACAAACTCTTTCACAACTATATTTCAATGGAATCAATTTGAATTTTCAATCTGCACAATTTCAAAGTGAGGAATTGCACAACTCATCATTTAAGTATCGAACTGATTGGATTCCAAAATATCAATGGGATTCACAAGAATATTGGAATGCTCCAAGTATTCTTCGAAAAGACATACTTCCATCAGCCAATTTACTTGGTAAAAACAGAGAACATGGAATCACTGTTTTAGAGACTTTAATTGATCTGAAAAGTCCTGCATTCGAATTTTTGAAAGGACATGTTATCAAAGGTAAAGTTATCTTTCCAGGATGTGGATATCTTGATATCCTCTTGAAACAATACCCAAAACAAGATTTGACAATCTATAATCTGATTTGTGAGAAACCATGTTTAATTTCGAATGATCGACCAGTTATTATTCAAACAATCATTCAACCAACAATGACTCGTTCTGAATTCAGAGTTGATTTCTATTGTAGAGATATCAACAATGATAAATGGACAAAAACAACTCATGGAAGATTTGCATTACATTCTCTTGATTATCAGAAATCTCAATTTGATATTGATAAAATCAGAAAAGAATGTTCATTTGCCAGATTGAATAAAACTGAAATCTACAACAGACTTGCACAATTGGGATTACCATATGGTCCATCATTCCAAAGAGTAAAATATATGGATACAAGTTCCAATTCAACATTTACAGTTCTTGATGCAGTCAACAAAGATAAATCATTCTATTTCAATGCGGCTACACTTGATTCAGCATGTCATGGTTTAGTATCAAGAATGGAACCACCTCAAGATCTTGTCTTTGATAGGGTTCAATTACTCAATTATTATCCATCAAACATGACATCTGATCAACCTGATACTCTATATATCTATGGTGTAGATAATGGACAAAAATGTAACAGTACAACTGGCACTGTATATATCATCAATCCAGTCAATGGAAGATCAATCATTCACATGAGAATTAAATTGACATCGATTGTCAGAATTAAACACATCACACCAACTGGTCTATTCAACATCAAATATCCATCCAAAGAAATATTCACCTACCATTGGCAACCAAAAGAATCAATTCTCTCTGATATTGATCATCAATATGACCTAAACAATTCACAACCAATGAATATGTTGAATCATAAATTCAATCAATTGAAAAATATCAAAATTTCTGGTAAACATCTCATCAAAATTCTCTTTTTTAATGACGATGATGCTGCTAACAATAACAATGAAATGAATTTGAATTCAATCATTTCAATTATTGAGTCACAATTGAATGATAATTCACAATTCATCATTGATATTACCAATTTGGCAACAACAAAGAATGTAACTGAAATCAATGAGTCACTGAATGATAAACATCATAGAATTTCAATCAGAAATCGAACAATTCAACATGGAATTGAATCATTTGATCCTGAAAAAGAATTTATTCACAAATCAAATTTTGATTTGATTATTCTTCCATCTTCTATTTTGAAATCGATGAAAGATGATAATAGTGAAAAAATCAAATCCATTCTTTCACATCTTCACAATCTCTTGATTCCAAAAGGTTCATTGGTGATATTTGACAAACAACAAGAAGAAGAGCTCTCCATCAACACCACATTGATATCTCAATTATCAAATGTTGGATTCTCATTTAACAACCAGATTCAATCATCAAGTAAAGTATCATCAAAATCAATTTTCTGCTATAAAAATGATTTCTTCAACTTCAAACAGAATAACAGTAATAACAACTTGATTATCATTCCATCATCAATGTCAATAACTGATAACCAAAAATTGATGAGCAATATCGATTTTATATTCAATAAACAACAATATCAATTAATGAATTGTAATGATTTCTTATCATCTGAAACAACACCAATAGATCAAAATCAAAATATATTCTATTATGGAATTAATATGAACAAAGAAAATTACATTCAAATATCAATGGAATATTTCAGAATTGCACAATTTCTTCTTAAATCTCAATCAAAGTCAAAATACATCCTTTTGACTGAGAATTTTGATTCAATGAACAACCTGAACTATTTCAATGGATCTTTGATTGGTTGTTTTAGAAATCTCGGTAAAACTGAATTGATTGATGCTTATTCCATTAATTTTGATCAAGATTCTATAAAATCAATGAAAACTCCATTAATAACTTCAATGCTTGATTCTAACATGATAGGATGTGATAAAGAAATCATAATCAGAAATGGACACGTTCAAATTCAAAAATTACATCAAGATGATTTTAAATCAAATTTATACGAAACTGATTTGAACAAACTCTATTTAAGATGTAATTCAAAACTTGTAATGGAATATTTTCCCAAACCAGAACTTCAACCATTTGAATATGAAGTTAAAGTGATGGCAGCTGGTATTAACTTCAAAGACAATATGTACTATAAAGGTTTATTACCAATTGATATGTACCCTGAAGGAACTGATATCTATAATCCACCCATTGGATTAGAATTCTCTGGAATTGTTACAAGAATGGGTTCAAAATGCACCAAATTCAAAATTGGTGAAAGAGTAATTGGAGGAGGTTTATATACAGTAGCCTCTCATGTATATGAACAAGAACATAAATTCACACATTTACCAGATAATATCAGTTTTGTTGATGGAGCATCAGTTCAAATAACCTATTTAACTTCTTACTACTCTTTATTCTCTCTTGTGAATATTGAAGAATTTGATTCAATTTTAATACATTCAGCAAGTGGTGGTGTTGGTCTATCAACTCTTAACCTTCTCAAATGGAAGAAATATCAAGGTAAAATATTTGTCAGTGTTGGTTCTAAAGAGAAAGAACAATACCTCAGAGACTATTATGGTGATATGATAACTGACTATTACAACTCAAGAACAGTTGCATTTGGTCAAGAAATTATTGATAAATACGGAGGTGTTGATATCATTATCAATACACTTTCAGGTGATTTCACATCAACCAATTTCAGTTGTCTCACCAAGATTGGAAGAATTGTTGATCTTTCTGTCACTCAATTGGTTGAAAATGAAACTTTGGATCTTGGTCAATTCAGATTTTCCAAAGCATTTATTCCATTTGAATTATGGACATACAGACATATTAAACCAAGAGCATGTGTAAATTACACTGATATTATTCTTAAAGCAATCTCAAAAGGTGAATTAGAAGTTGTTCCCATAAAACAATATAGAAGTGATCAAATGAAAGAAGCAATTGAATATATTGCAGAATCTAAACACATTGGGAAATTGGCTATAAATTTTGAAAATATTGAACAAGAGGTCATCTCACCAATGTTAAAACAATTCAAAGAAAATCCAAAACTATCTCCAATTGAAAACCAAAGAATTCTGAAATACAACTATCAAATGAGAAACATCAAAGATACTCTATTAATCACTGGTCAATCTGGTGTTGTAATTCCAGTTTTGAAATGGATACTTCAAAGATCACCAAATCTAAAGAATGTGATTATTCTCTCAAAATCATCATGTAAATGGGAAATTGAATGGATAAAGAATTGCAACAAACACATTCAATTCTATTTCAGACAATGTGATGTTTCTGAAAAATCTGATATCCAAAGATGCATTGAAAATATTCAACTTGAACATTCTCAAACTTTATCAATTAAATCAGTTTTACATTTTGCTGCAGTTTATGATTCAACTGATTTCCTTGAAATGAATGAATCAATATTCACAGAAACTCACAAACCAAAAGCCATTGGTGCAATTAATTTACATGAAATTTCAATTGAACAACAATGGAATTTAGATCATTTCATTTTATTCTCTTCAACCTCAGGATTCACAGGATCCAATAAACAAAGTCATTACAATTCAGCCAATCTATTATTGGATTATTTGGCAGAATTCAGAAGATCAATTGGATTGAATGCAGTTTCAATCAACTATGGTGCAATGGGAGGAACTGGTTTTGTTACAACCAACAAAGCAATTGAAGAATACCTTCAATCAGAAGGAATGAACCTCGTTTCAATTCCAAAGATACTTGGTGGATTAGATATTGCACTTCAAATTGATCAAAAATCAATTTCAAATTTCCAATGCTCAAACAATGATTTTGTAAAGATGTATTACAATGGAAAACTGTTGAGAAATGTATTAGATCATTTAATTCCCAAACCAGATCAAATCCATCAATTACTTAACAATGATAACATCACATCTGAATTCACCACCATCAATGATAGTGTTCAATCCAAAGTCATTCAAATGGTATCGCAACTCTTATCAATTGAAGTATCAAAACTCAACCCAGATATCAAATTGAAAGATTATGGAATTGATTCACTCATGACAACTCAACTCAAAACATCCATTGAAGACACTTATGAACAAACCAGAAACCAATTCACTCACATTCAATTGATTTCAAATTCTACCAATTCTATTTCTCTTAAAATTTCAAATATAATTAATAAATAAATAGCCAGTTTAGAATTTAATATTATTTTTTTTTATTTTTTGAATTATGAAGTAATATTTACAATGTCTAATCACAATGATCATTTCCAAATCCTTTTTAATAATAGTTTTATAAGATTGAAGATATTGAATGGAATTGATAGAGTTATAGATTTACTAAGATTGATGTTTACTTCAAATCAAAATAGGAAATTGATACAATCATCAATAGACAAAATGTCAATCACTATAAAACAGAGAGATATTATAAAAGGAACTCTTGAACAGATTATTAAAAACCTATCTAATGTTCATACTTTAGATATTCATCTACCATCGATAGAAAGTCTATATCAACTGAAATCTGTTAATACATTGATTATTAGGAGATTTCCAGAAATCAAACAGAATAAGGAACAGTTATTCACTCATCTTTCAAAAGTTGTTAAAGATGAATTAAGAATTTGTAATTCTAATGTTGATATTAACATTGGAGGGATTGATAGACTGATAAAACAGCTATTTTTAGATACTCTACCCACTCGATATACATTCGAAAGTTTTGATCAGATCACCACACTAAGACAAAACCCTCTAAAATCATTGTATCCACATTGTGTATCAATCATTTCACAGAAACACTTTCCATTACTTCAAAATATCATTTTGAATGGGGATCAGATTACAGATCAGATTTTACAGAATCTATCAAAATCAGCTCAATTGAGGAATGTAAAACTTTATAGGTGTTCACAAGTCACAGATGTTGGAATGGTTGCATTTAGAGATACTGTTACTAAACTTGATGTGGACGATTTACCAGAAATCACAGATTTAGCACTTCAATACCCACATCTAAAATACCTAAAGATTCAACATTGTCCAAAAGTAGTTGGACATTGTTTTGAATGGTTATCTAATACATTAGAGAATATTGATATTGGAAATTCAATTATATATCTCAAGCCCGTTAACAACTATGATTCCTATAAATATTTTAGAAAGATTCCAAATGTCACAATTAACCTGAGAGAGGGTAATGTCAGTAATACATGGGATAAAGAAAATGAATATTCACATCTCGCTTTATTGACCCATTTTAAAACTTTTCCAACCTCTCAAATGTTAACCGATGATATTCTATCGAATTTAACAAGAGTAAAGGTTTTGTATTTTGGCTCTTACGGTGGAAGAAATCATACATTCTCTGATATTGGAATTCAAAGAATGATTGAAAATAGGTACCCAAAAGAGAATAATCCTATAGAGAGTATTATTCTAGATAGCTTTTTAGTTACTGATAAATCACTTGAATATCTCAGTACAATTGTAATTAACAGAATAGAACTCATATGTGCTGATATCACCGATGAAGGGTGTAAATACCTGAACCAAATCAACGATATTTCTCTATGCCTATGTGATAGATTAACAGATGATGCAATGCAACATCTTAGTCATGTAAAAAATCTTGAAATTTTATGGTTAAACATCACAGAAAACGGAATAAATCATTTAAAATCCCTAAAAGAGTTGGTTATAGATGATGAATTTCCAGTGGAAGCATTTGAATATTTACCACACATTGATAAACTTACAGTTTTAGGGTGGAGAGACCCAATACCCTTTTCAGTAGCCAAACATCTTAAAAACCTAGTTGAACTTGTTGAAAATAATGGTGATTGTAATTTTACACAAGATGAAGAACAATATGAAGACAGTGAAAATAAATTATTCCTACACCAAAATGGTGTCATTTTATCCATTCTTTAGATTTTGATTCAAAAAAAAGATACCAAAGTTTATGTAAATATTTCTGTGATGTTTAAAGTTATTACATCAAATATCCACCCAAAGAGATATTCACCTACCTATTGGCCAAAAGAATCAATTCTATCTGATATTGAATAAAAGAATTCAATGAAATGTATTTGAATTTCAATTGGTGATTCTAATAAAATAAACACTTATAAATCACAATTTCAAACATAAATTTTATTATTTAATGTTCTATAGTTTTTTAATTATAGCCCCTTCTGCAATAATACCACAACCAAATGCCATTATAAAACCATAATCGTTTTTCCAAGGGTATTTTGAATTTCTTGATTCATTCAATACAAAAAAGGCACTACAAGCACAAACATGACCATATTTTCTAAGTACATCTTTAGAATATCTTAAATCTTTTTTTGTTACTTTGGAATTAGCACGTAAAACGAAATATGGTCCTGTATGAAGTATGTATTCAAAGTTATTTAAGTTATTACTAGGAAGTGGTATGGTACATTTATCAACTAATGTTTTTGCAAATGGTAATAGTGATGCTGATATTTTTACTTGAAGACGATTGGTAAAAGTAATTAAAGAATTATTATTCTTTAATATTATTCCCAAATCCTCTTGTGAATTTGGTATTGTTCTACTTTGGACCGGGAATAATTCGAATATTGGTTTTGATTCGTATGAAATTTCACTTGGTGAACCTATAACCAATGAAGCAGATCCATCACCTAAAATTAAATTCATAATAAAAGTTGGTTTATCTATACTATCAAATTGTAAGTGATTCATAAACATTTCAGTAACAACTAATAAAATTCTATTTTTAGGATTTAATCTTGCTAATTGTTCTGAGAGTTTTAATGCAGTCAAACCACATTGAAAAGATTGAAATATCATTGGTATTTTTTCAACGTCGTGTCTCAAACCTAATTGCCGAATCAAATCAAGGGATATATCTTGAAATCCTGTTGAGGACACATAGATTATGTGAGTTATATCTTGAACATTTCCTCCCCATTCTCTCAAAGCCTCTCTACTAGATTGTAATGATAATTTTAGTGATGGTTCATATACAGAGTTATCACTATCTTCAATATTTGGAACAATTTCTTTCTTTAGAATTTTTTTCATTCTTTCGGTGGCATCAAAGGTAAGGTATCTATTCTCAACATAAAGGTATTTTTTAAATAACCTATTTAAACCCAAAAGTTTAAATACTTTTGAATTTTGAAAAATTCGAGGTAACTTAGATATTGCAAAATCTAAGAATTCATTATCATTCAGAGTATCAGCTGTACTGTTTTTTACATCAGAAACTGAATTTGCCAAACCATATATATATACTGTCTTTTTTATGTTTTTCATTTTGAATAAGAAAAATAATGAAACCACTATTTTTTACATGTAAAAAATTTATCTGTTTTGTAAAGAAAAACCGAGGTCTTAGCTTGCAATCTGAACAGATGAAGATACTAAATATTAGCTAATATTTGGTAAAAATTATGTAAACTTTTCTTATTTGATATGGTCTATTTTAACTAATTTTAGATTTAAAATTTATTATCATGATAATTATTCGAATACTACCTCTTTAGATATTATATCTATAAATTTATAATCTCATATAATAGCATTAAATTAATGTAGTCAAGATTTCTAGAAATGTAGATTTAAATTTTTAATAAATAGGTGTATTTAAAAAAATCATTTCTAATAAAATTGTAAAAATACATCACAAATGAACTTTTAGGAATATATACAATATCATTAAATTAATCGAGTGTATATTAAATAAATCAATTAAATTAAATTATATTAAAATTTTTTTTTTTTGAAGATTGATTTTAAAAAAATGAAACATGTTACTCTAGCAACATGTAACCTTGACCAATGGTCAATGGATTTTAAAGGAAATTTAGAAAGAATTATAGAATCTATTAAAATTGCAAAGATTAAAGGTGCTAAATATAGATTAGGACCCGAGTTGGAGGTACCTGGTTATGGTTGTGAAGATCACTTTCTTGAACAGGATACACTGTTACATTGCTGGCAGAGTTTAGCTGTGATATTAAAAGATGACTACTTAACAAATGATATCATTGTTGATATAGGTATGCCAGTTTTACATAAAGATGTAAGATATAATTGTAGGGTTTTATTGTATAATAAGAGAATTGTGGTAATTCAACCAAAAAAGTCATTGGCAATGGATGGTAACTATAGAGAAAGTAGATGGTTTGCAGCTTGGGCTAAACCAAGAACTGTAGAGACATTTTATCTACCATTAATGATTGCAGAGATTTCAGGACAAGAGAGTTGTCTAATAGGAGATGCTATTGTAAATACATTGGATACAGCCCTCTCTTCAGAAACTTGTGAAGAACTCTTTACTCCATTTTCACCACACATTGAAATGAGTTTAGATGGTGTTGAAATTGTAACTAATGGCTCTGGTTCACATCACCAACTCAGAAAATTAGATCAAAGAGTTGATCTAATTCGTTCAGCAACCTCAAAGAGTGGTGGTATCTACATGTACAGTAATCAACAGGGTTGTGATGGTGGTAGACTTTATTACGATGGTTGTTCAATGATTATGATTAATGGTGAATGCGTAGCACAAGGTTCACAGTTCTCTCTCAATGATGTAGAAGTCATTACAGCAACTGTAGATCTTGATGATGTAAGATCAGTAAGAGCTTCCTTTATGTCTAGATGTGCACAAGCAACTATTACAAAAGAGTTTCCTCGTGTCAGATGCCCAATTCAACTGACTAATAGAGACCAAACTCATCCACCAAGTAAAATCATTCACATAAAATATATTCAACCATGGGAAGAAATTGGGTATGGTCCTGCTTGTTGGTTGTGGGATTATCTTAGAAGATCTGGATTAAATGGTTATTTTTTACCATTATCAGGAGGAGCTGATAGTGCAGCTACAGCAGCTATTGTAGCTATTATGTGTCAATTGGTGGTATTAGATTGTGGAAAAGGTGTAAGTCAAGTTATTCAAGATGTCAGAAGAATTACCAATTCATCTAGAGATTATATACCAAATGATCCTAGAGAATTGGCAGGTAGATTATTTTTCACAGCTTATTTAGGTAGTCAAAACAGTAGCCAGGAGACTAGAGACAGGGCTAAACTCATTGCCAAAGAAATTGGTAGTGTTCATAAAGAGGTTGAAATTGATGCAGTTACAGAGGCATTTAATATGGCATTCGCAGGTGTTTCTCAAAAGTCACCAAAATTCAAAATTCATGGTGGTTCCAATAGAGAGAATTTAGCTCTACAAAATGTACAAGCTAGAACTAGAATGGTTCTTTCCTATCATTTAGCCACTCTATTGCTTTGGGAAGCAGGAAGAGAAGGTAATCTATTGGTATTGGGTTCAGCAAATGTAGATGAATCTCTCAGAGGATACATGACTAAATATGATTGTTCCTCAGCTGATATCAATCCAATAGGTGGTGTTTCAAAAATTGATCTAAAGATATTTTTGGAATGGGCAGGAAAAGAAAAAGGTATACCCTCTTTACTATCCGTTCTCAATGCAACACCAACAGCCGAATTAGAGCCTATAACTGAAAACTATACACAATCTGACGAAGCTGACATGGGTATGACCTATGCTGAACTCAACCAATTTGGTAGATTAAGAAAGTTTAACAGATGTGGACCAGTATCCATGTTTGAGAGATTAGTAGCAGAATGGTCTCATTTAGAACCTTCAATAGTTGCAGAAAAAGTAAAGAAATTCTTTTATTACTATGCAATTAATCGACATAAATTGACAACTCTCACTCCTTCCTATCATTGTGAAGGTTATTCACCAGATGACAATCGTTATGATCACAGACCTTTCTTGTACAATTCAAAATGGGATCAACAATTCGCCTACATTGACAAATTAGTTGAAAACCTAAAAGCTAAAAAGGTTCACACATCTATTTCTGCTGTAACTACCGCCTCCGCATTATAAACTATATAAATTATATATTCAATAAAATTTTATCATTTTTAATTTATTCATTGTTTCTATGTTTATTATTCATTGTTGTTTTGTTATGTTTTTATTAATTCAATTCCATTAGAGGATGCAATAAAACACATTTGGTATCAATTGGGAATTTCTCTTTGTTGACTTCCAATTTAATATTGACTATAGAAAGTTCTTTAATTTTTTGGATGTGAGCAGTAGTTGAAATACCTTCAATTGGAGCCCAAAGTACAGTGTTTTCTTGATCATCATAACGAGAGCCAGTGATGAGATGTCTTTGTTTCAAATCATCAAAGAATATTTTTTGTTCAGATCCAAACTGAGGTACAATAACAGTTAGGAAATTATTACCACATGATAAGACCACTGCACTTGTAATGGTAATAGTATTTTGCAATAGAATGCAAAGGAAAACCTTATCGGATCTCTCTTGAGCTTTTCTTGCAAGTAATTTCTTTTCATTACATTGATTAGTGATCTGGTCTAATTGTTCGGCAGTTGGTAACTGCGATAGTTGATTTCCTACATTCTGGACATCCATTTTATCCAATTGAATTGCAATTTCTAGAAGTCTGTGTACAATGATATCGGCATATCTTCTGATTGGTGAAGTGAAATGTGTGTAAAAGTCTACATTTAGTGCATAGTGATGCCACATTTCTTGTTCTTCAGAAGCCGAGCAAAAGTATTCAGCCAATCTCATGGAACGTACTGAAAGTAATTGAATAGCTTGAAGTATTCTTGGATCCTCTACTTTATCCTTTAGTAGTTGGATAGATTCACCAAAAGAACCTACAGAGGAACTATCAATTTCCCAGCCGTGTTTAGCACAAAAACTGATAAAGTTTTGTAATTTTGATGGATTTGGATCAGGATGTCTTCTGAGGAGTGAGTTGGATGGGAAAGATGTAGCAATCTTTTCAGCAACTCTCATGTTAGCCAACAACATAAATTCTTCGACCAACTTGTTGGATTCCATAATTGGATAGACTTTGGTACTTATTGGGTTACCTTTGCCATCCAATTCAAAAGCCAATTTAGTTGGGTGAATTGTGAATGCACCATTGGCGACTCTTTTTTCTCTAAGATTTTTAGCAATAGATCTGAGACCTAGTACAGATGTTCTAACTCTGGAAATATGTTCTGGAGTATTTGGACCAAATTCAGGTCTGACTTTACCATGAAATTGGTTCCAATCTGATTGAATTTCATCGCTTATAATAGCCTGAGCTGCAGCATATGTTAGACGACAAAATGATTTGATGACTGATTTACCAAACCATTCATCTACAATCTTACCCTCTGGAGTAAGTGTCCAAATGACAGAGAATGCGTATCTCTCTACACCCATATTCAATGAACACAATTCTTCAGAGAGCAATGAGGGTAACATTGGAATAGCTTTCTGAACCAAATATACAGTAGTAGCTTTCTGAGCAGCACATTTATCCAACTCAGTACCTGGTTTGACAAAATGTGAAACATCAGCAATGTGTACACCAACTTCAAAGTTTCCATTATCTAATTGTATACAATGTAAAGCATCATCTAGATCCTTTGCAGAATCAGGATCAATAGTTACAATGTCATAGGATCTTAAATCTTTACGAATTTCCAGTTCTTTCTTGTTGATGGACCATTGGTTGCCACTGACTTTTGGTAGACATGCCATAACCTCTTTAGAAAACACTTTGGTATCCACTTGGAACTCATCCAAAAGTGCTTTGGTTTCTGGCTCAATTTGACCACACTCGCCATAGAGTGCCTTGAATCTTCCTGATGGATAAGTTGATGTCTCTTTCCATGCACCATACTTTACAGATACCAAACTGGTTTTGTATTTTTCTGGATTAGTTCTAAATTGAGGAATAGTTTCCTTAAATATCAAACATTTTGGTAAAGTTGTATCAATTGGTAAAAATTGTGCAAATATTTGACTATTTACGTCATCCTATTTATAATTAATTATAAAATAAAACACTGATTAATATATATGCTCTGAAAATTTGAATGGATTGAATTACATACAATAATCATACCAACATGACTTGAACTATGTTTTTCCTCAACTATATAGACAACTTTAGCAGTTGCATATAAACCTTCTTTGGCACCTTTAGATAGATATTCTTCTAATTTATCCAAATTTTGTTTGAGTTGAATAGTTGTAGTAGATTTTTTAGATTTACTTTTACTTTTATCAACTGTAGATTCATTATTGTTATTATTATTTTTGTTGTTATTCTTTTTTTCACTTTCAGAATTATCAGAATCTGTATGGATAGCCATAGCAGTAGTCTTTCCAGAAAGTTGGTTAATATCATCTTCAGAATCAATTTCAGATTCGTCTTCTAGGTGATGAGCAGAATTGTATTGGTGCAATTCCTCTCTAAGTATTAGTTCACCAGTTTCTTCATCCATATCACCCATTTGGAATTGGAAATTTTGTTCAATGGATTGCTTTTCTTTCATTGCATCCAATGTAGAAGATTTCAAAACTACGGTACCAGCATCACCAACAGCTTCCTGAGATGTAGTATCTTTAATGATTGCCATCTCAACATCTGAATCCTCTTCTTTGGTATTACCATTCTCAGAGGACTTGGGTCTGGATTTCCATGTTTTAATATCCTCATAGATTTCAAATGCCACAACATCAGTGTGAAAAGCTCTATTTCTATCTTTAAGAGCCTCTACAAATACATCAGCACTAGATCCCTGAACTGTAATGTAGGCGTCATTATATTTCTTTGGATTTACTCTAATTTGTCCAAAAAAGTATTTACCCTCTGCCAAACCAATCTCTAATTGTTCCCTGGTTATGTGTTTTTCAAATTTTGGTCTATTTGATCTACTACTACCACCAGTATTCGAACCACTAGTATTTGATTCCTCACCACCACGACCATTAGATTTCTTTTTTGGTTCCTCTTTCTCTAGTTTTCCATTTTTACTTTTTTTATCTAGTTTAACAGGTTCCTTTTTATCTTTTTTATCCTTCTTATCCCTACTTTCTTTTTTATCTTTCTTTTCGAACTTAGTATTCTTTTCCTTTTTATCCTTATTATCCTTTTTATCCTTTTTATCTCTATTGTCTTTTTTATCTTTCTTTTCAACTATATCGTTTTTCAGAGATGATTTAGAGGTATTGGTTGTAGTAGTTGTTTGATTGGATTTTTGATCAAATAACTTTTGGGCCTGTTCTTGTTGGAATTTGAATTGTTGTTCTATATCTTCTTGTTGTTGTTCTTCTTGGAATTGGAATCCAAATGATTTTGGTTTTGCAGTGGCTTGTGGTGGATGAGGAGCAACTTTAGCTTGTGGTGGTTTAACTATCGATTGTTGTGGTTGAGGAGTTATTTGTTTAGTTTGTGGGGTTGGTTGTTTTTTAGCTGTAGTAACTGATGGTTTAGGAGATGGTTTTTTACTAGTTTGTTTTGGTTTTTTAATCATACTAAGATCTTCTCTAATTGGTAAACCTATTGGCTTCTGATTGGCAGTAAAAGTATCTACAACATGGTCGTACAAATCTTTATCTAATTGTGATACATCTAAACTTCCATCATCGTCAAATATTTCATCATCATCTTCGTCATCATCTTGGTTTTCTTCTTTTCTTTGTTTGGCCTTCAGAATCTTTAACTTCTTTTTTTCTTTTTTCTGTGCCTTTAGTTCTTTTCTAAGTTCCTCTTGATCTTTATTGGATTTAGTAATATTTATTTGTGATTTCTTTGGTTTTGGTTGTTGTGATTGTGGTTGTTGTGGATTTTCTTTCATGAATTTAATTTGTTTATCTATAAACTCTCTTTGTTTTTCTAGCTCCATTAACATTTGGTCTTGTTGTATTAGAGGTTGTTGTTGTTGTGGTTGTGTTTTCTTTACAGCTTGTGGTTTGGGTGTTATTTGTACAGGTTTCTTCTTTATATTATTATTATTATTATTGTTACTGTTATTATCAATATTTGCTTGATTTTGAAATAAATGTGATGATTCAGTGAACATTTTTAATTCTGATGGTGTTAACGGTATATTATGTTTAACTTTCTTTTTAATTGTATTAATTATAATCTTTTGATTAATTTCTTGTTTACTTGGTGTTGTTTTTGTATTTTCTAATTCTATATTATGATCAGACATTCTTTTATTTTTTCTATTTCTCTTAAAGAGAATGATGCACTTCTTGTTTTGTTAGTTTTGAGAAATAATGGTTATATAAGAAAAAAATATGAAAAAATAAATTTTAAAAAAAAAACTGAGAAGTTAATATTAAGTTAGAAAATAAGAACTTCCGTGTATAGTTTTATGATTATTCAGTTTCCAAATCTATTTCAAGATTCTTTGAATTATTACCAACTTTTTAAAATAACCTAAATAGCCATCATAATTCTTTTAAAAAAAAAAAAAAACTAAATTTATAAATGGTTGGTTAGAGCTTGAATTTTCAAATTTAATTGGGTGTTTAAACAATTAAAGTAAAATAATGAATTGGTTTATAAATCTAAAAAAAAATAAACTAAAATTTTATTTTTAAAGTTATTAAAGTCTATCAGATTTAAATGAAATTATTTATTATAACAATTTGTATTTTTAGTGTATTTTTAAATATTAATATTTATAATTGTCAAGTGGCACCTCCACCAACAATTGATGTATCAGGGTATATATACGATCACCATCCAGTTTTAAATCCGAATTTTGAAGTTTCAGTAGATACTACTATGGTACCAGATATGGTGTTACAAGACCTAAACCAAACAAGTAGAGTTCCAACTTGGAATCCAAATCAAAAGTCATCGTATACTGGTATGATCAAACCAGAAAGATTTAAAGAATTCTTTTTACCAACTGGTGGTCAGTTTAATATTGAAATGCCTATAACATTGACTCTGGTAAAGAATTCTGAAAACATCTATTCCAAGGTAGATCCAGCTTTCTTTCCTATTGACAACAAGGGTTTTGATACCATGGCATGGAGCAAGAACTACAAGTACTATGATGACAACGGTGTTCCTCACAATTTCCATTTTTGCCTGAAATTCAACCATTTGTTTACCTATCGTGGTGTAGAGGAGTTCAAATTCACAGGTGATGATGATGTATGGGTATTCATAAACAACAAGTTGGTAATCGATCTCGGTGGTGTACATGTCCCAAAATCAGCATCTGTCAAACTCTACGAACTTAATGGATTGGTAGTCAACAATACCTATAATTTTGACTTTTTCTATTGTGAGAGACACACATCACAATCTTCATTAAGAATAGACACTAGTATCAAGACATTCTGTCCATTGGATTTCTGTGGAGTTTGTAATGGAAATGGTGCTTGTTGTGATGCTAAAAGAGACTGCGACGATGGTAACCCATGTACAATTGATAAATGTCCTCCTCCATACAGCCCTGGCATGACTAAAGACAATTTCAAGTGCACTCATGAGCCAATGAAATGTCCTGGAAACAGTTCCATATGTGCCACTGGGTTCTGTGATAACGGACAATGCAAAACTTCTCTTTGCGAGAGTAATGATTTCTGTACAAAATCAATTTGTAATCCTAATGCTGGAGGATGTTATACTGAACCTAGATGCAAAGGTGACAAGTGTAACACACCTTTATGCAATGGACAAGATAAGACATGTTCACTTGTACCTATACAATGTGATTCCTCTAAATGTCCAGACAAATGCATGGACTATACATGTGACTTGTCAACTGGTGGTTGGGTAGGTACACCAACTAAAAAATGTCAATCTTCCAATGTCTGTAAACCATCGTTTTGTAACCCTACCTCAGGACTCTGTGAGGAGAAACCAGTTGTAAACTGCACATGTAATTGCGAGAAAAAGAAATGTAAAGATTCCATTTGTAATCAGGAAACTGGTCAATGTTCTTGGGTAGATACTGATGTGTCAGATGGTATTGAATGTACTGATGATAGTTGTGATCTCAATACAGGTCTTCCAGTACACACCCCAAAGGATTGCTTGAAATTCGGTGAGTGTTCTTCATGTAAAGTTGGTATCTGTGGTCAAGATGATATGTTATGTAACGACTATAATCTCTGTACTTTAGATGTTTGTAATCCAAATTTAACATGTTCACATACTAAAATCTCATGTGATGATGGTAACCCATGTACAGTAGACAGTTGTAATGCAACTTCGGGATGTGTACACGAACCTGTAGTATGTCCAGACCTAGGCGGATGTCAAGTAGGTGTCTGTAGAATTGACCGGGGAGGATGTGTACTAGAACCTAGACAATGTCCAATCCCAGCAGACTTCTGTAGAACTACAGTTTGCACTGAACCCATAGGTTGTGTTGAATTTGATAGAGAATGTGTTCCAGAGAATCCACGTTGTCAAAAAGGTATATGTAATAATGAAACTCGTGAATGTACATCAAAAGACTATGACCCAGCTCCATTCATTTGCAGTACAGCTAAAGTTGTATCAACATCTGTCATTGCGGGTGTATCCGTTGCAGGAGCTGTGGCACTCGGCCTAGCAATCTTTGGTGGTAAGAAAGGTTACGATCACTGGAAAGAAACCAGAGGTAACACCATTTCAATGGCAAGTTCCAATCCACTCTATGAAGCCAATACCTCAACCAACGGTGAAAATCCACTGTATAATAATAACACTGCTAATTAACTGTAAACAAAAATAAATATCATTTAACTGATTATGTAAAATAAAAAATAAAAAAAAAAATAAAGTTATGGATGTTGATTAATAATCTTATTTGGTTTTGTTTAAGTTTATTTTAAGAATTGAAATCAATTTAATTGTGAAGATTTTTCTAGAAACGATAACATTCTAAACATTTTTACAACAAATAATTCAGCATGTCCCTCCAGCACAGTCAATAGTTTCTCAATAACTTCGGATGGGGACAAATGTGATTTTAATAATTCAATGATATGATCATTAAGAAGGGGTTCTTCAATACCACCCATAAATTCGGTTGTTTTCTTTGTAATCCATGGTCTCATTTTCTTTTCAATGAGATCTAATTTATCAATGATATCCCATTCCATTTTCATTTTTAGTACATCTTCCTTCTCAGTAGGTATCTTACTAATAAGTTCTGTAATCTCTTCCTTACTTCTATTAGAAATTGTATTTGTAGAAGTTGGTGTTGTTGTTGTGGAACTAGGTGTTGAAGTAGAAGTTGTAGTAGTTGTTGTTGTTGGTGACTGTTGCTGTTTAATTTCATTATAATCCAATGGAATAAATGTTTGTTTCTTTTTAAATATATTATTGTATTCATCATCATCTTGATCTTGATTATTAAAAGTAGATGTGAATGTATTAGGATTGAGAACTGGTTTCTTAAATCTAATCTTATTTAAATTATCATCTAATAACTTTAATTTCTTTTCCTTTTCTATTTGTTCTTCGAGTTTTTGTTGTTTTACTAGATTGATTTCTTCCTGTTCCTTATCTCTATCTATCAAGTCCTCCTCTTTTTCAATTTTTCGATATTTAATAGCTCTATCTGACCTATAGAGTTTACGTAACTTATCATCACTATCAGAATAATCTTCCATATCCTGCAAACGGATATTTTTAATCTCCCTCTGTTTCTCTCTTTCCTTGTCTCTGTCTCTTTCACGGTCCCTCTCTTTGGCTCTCTCTCTAGATTCCCAGAGATCCACCTCTTTTATAAATTCTCTATATTCTCTCTCTCTCTTTTTCATATCTCTCTCCCTTTCTCTTTGTACCTCTTTCTCAATCTCCTTTTCAATGACCTTAATTTTTTCATTATTGGTCAAATCCTTTCTGTCCTTGGTGTAGATATCTGTATTGACCATTGCCTCTTGCATACCCATCTCCTTCTTCTTATTCTCTTGAAATATAGGCTGATTCTTTTCAATCAATGCCTTAAATGTTTCTTTTATAATTATATCATCAATCTGTTCATCATTACTAGCATTCCCAGCAGACCCATTACCATTCTCTTGAGTCCCTGTTGAAGATGTACTATCAGAAGTAGATTCAGATTTCTGTCTATTTATAAAATCATTTAAAAGAGCCTGAACTTTATCCTCTACTTTAACAGACAACTTTTTACCTTCATCAATCTCTAAATCATTTAGTAGTCGTAGAGCTCTTAATGCACCCTCTGGTTGATCAAATTCACAAAACCCAAAGCCTTTCAGCTTACCGCTTGCATCAGAACCTCTAATCCACTTTGAATAAGAACCACATTGCTCAATGAGCAATTTAATAAATATATCATCTACCCACGATGGAATTTTACCAATAAACACTGATATAGTCGATGGTATAGGTGGTGATAATCCACTTCCAATTCCACCATTACCAGTAGATGACCCTAGATTAATCTGTGCAGGTGATGATATCTGTATGCCACTAGATCCTGATGTCTTTAGAGGTGTTGAAACAGATGTTGGTGCACCTTGATGTATAATAGGTGCCTTTTGAATCTGGTGTGGTATTCCTGGTACTGCATTCCCCAAACCAACCATACTAGGGGGAACAAACCCAAATGGTGGTACAAATCCATTGGGAAGTGGGAATCCAGGTGGTGGAACAAACCCAAATGGTGGAGGAGGTAAATTCTGAGGATATCCAGGTGGTGCTCCTCTAAATCCTGGGTGACCATATGGATTCATCTCAAAATTCTATAAATATCAAGACTTCCTTCCTTTGTCGAAAAAAGAAAAATAAAAATTAAAAAAAAAAAAAATAAATAAAAAGGTGATTCATTTATAAGTTGAGTGGTGTTATATATTTAAATATTATCTATATCTATATTTATTTAAATTTTTTAGAAAAGAAACATGGTTCTGATTTTGATCTTTTTACAGATTTAATTACATTATTTAATATGAGATCATTTGTTGAATTTTTTTGTTTTAATTTTCTAAAATGTTCTGGTTCTTGTTGTTGCTGTTGTTGTTGTTCAGATTGGTTTTGTTGATTTAATCTATTTTCAATTGATGATTGATCAGGTAATTCGGAAATTGATTTTAAATTATAATCTTGTTGTTCTGTTGTTTTACTATTTATATTACTATTTATATTACTATTATTTATATTTTTGTTTTTGGATTCTGTGTTATTTGAAATACTATGATTTATTGATGTCAATAAATTTGGTGAACTTGTTGATAATTTTGAAATTTTCTTATTATTATTAGTATTATTGTTGTTATTTAGAAAAGAATTAATCATTGAATCTAATTGTTGAAATTTAGCTGGTTTTGAAAGGTATTCATCCATACCAGCTTTAAGACATTCATCACGATCACCAGTTGTCAAAGCAATGATTGGTGTTCTCTTTCCAAGTGACTGTTCATATTCTCTAATTTTTTGAGTGGATTCGTATCCACACATGGTAGGCATATGTACATCCATTAGTATTAAATCGAAATTGTACATTTTATTTGCCTGATAAGCCTGTAGACCATTCTCAGCCAAATAGACATTGAATCCCAATCTTCCAAGGAAATTCAAAGCAATAATTCTATTTAGAGGATCATCATCAGCAACCAATATATTAGCTTTCTTTAACGATTCTGTACAGTTATTTTCCTGTTCTACTTGTTGTTGTTGTATTAGGAAATTTTGATTAATTATTGGTGAATTCATAATTTTATCACTGATACAGATGTTGTTAGAATTATTTAATTGATTGTTGTTGTTGTTGTTGTTGTTGTTGTTATTGTTGGAAATGAACTGAGAATTTTGGTTGATTTTAAATTTAAAATCCTCAGTCGTCGAACCATCAGATAATTTAAGATTTTTAATACACTTGCTTCGATAATTGTTAAAGTCGATTATATTGGGTGACGAAATGAGGTCCAGGTTTTTAATATGTATATTTTTTTTAAAAGATGGTGTTAAATGAGAATATTTCGGAGATTTATTGCTGATTTCTTCTGATTTTTTGTGATTATTCTCATTAGACGAGAGGAATGTAGGTGAACTTTGTCTAAACACATCAATATCGTTCATTTTGTTGGTGGATTTCTATTTTTCAAATGATGAAATCACGTTGATTTTGTGTTTTAGAACTGATCTTTTTTTTTCTAGTTTGGCTACCCAAAAAAGGGGGTTTGATGATGAAAATTTATTTTTATATATCTAAAAAATATAAAACTATTTATAAATAAATTTTATTTTAATAAAAAAATAAATGATATTCTAAATAAATTGATTTATAATAATAGTTTTATAACCCAATAAATTTTTAAAACCAAGTGTTATAACAAAAAAATGATGATTTAAAATAAAAAAATAAAAAAAACAAACTAATAAAATTAATGTTATAATTAGATTAAAATTTTAATAAAACATAAAATATCTTGGTTTTAAATGTTGAATAAAAATATTCACAACTAGTATGAGGGTTAAGTGGTTTTATGATACAGATACATTAAAAATTTAAAATAAAAAAAAAAAATTAAAAAATCAAACCTTCCCACCCATCATCACATTTTGCAAGTAATAAAAAATTGATAAAAAAAACAACAAATTCAAAAAAGTTTAGACTTGAAAATATAATATTATATTAACAATCAAACGGATTCCTGTTCCCTTTAACTCAAACATGTCATTCCACTCATATGAGGGGTTTGTAAAACAATAACTTAACCACCCACTATCACCCCCCCTCATTTTTCAAAATAATTGTTGATTCAGATTAAATGATGATTGAAGATTTTTGTTTTTTCTCATTATCTCACTTTCAAAGCTAACACAAAGAAAGAGCGGATTATTGGAGTTAATGTATAGGGGTGGGTTTTTATGTGTGTGTTTATGTATACATATGTGTGTGTGTTTTTTTAGTGTTTGTGGTTAGGTCTATATTCTATTTATTGAATGGTTCTATATGTACATCTGAAATAAATTAATTGGTTGGGGAGAAAGTGAGAGGAGAAATGATATCATAATATATGTTGTGATAAATTTTTTGATACTTTTTTTAACTGGGGATATATATAATAAGTTAATGGACAATGATGTTACTGTTGCTGTTACTGCAGTTATTATATATTTCTTATTATTTGTCTAGTTAGTTATTATATTTTCTGTTGTTGTTGTTGTCTACATTTAAGTGTTTAATCTTATATAAGAATCTTCTTTCTTTTTAATAATGTATAAAAATATGATGGCAACTATGATGTTTAAGACCACCATAGATGGTATGAGATAGGATAGATTGTAATTGGTTACTCCATAGACTTCTTTAATGGTGAATTGACTCATCCAAATACCGACTATAGTCATTGTACCACATACAGTCCAAATGACTTTGATTATATCCTTTACCAGAGACTTTGTGCTACTCTGACCTCTGTCACGTGCCAATATGATTCTGTGTCTCTTTCTAATGTGATCCTTGTGTAAAAATAAATCAACAACTACAAACATTGGTGGCATCCAATGAATCAATATATTCTGCAGCCATGCAAATGCTACACTGTGATGCTCTTTCTCTGCTCTCTGACCTATAAACTCTGGATTTAAAATTACAAGTAGTATAATACTAGTTATCATAACTACAAAACTACCAACAAAACTCAGTGAATGTAATATCTGTATGAAAAAGTTATTCTTATTGGTCGTCAGATCCAATTCAAAATATAATATATGTATTAACCAAAACCAAAATGTTAAATTGGTTATTAAAAATGGAAACCTGAGTTTTTTTTGTAACATTTTCTCTATATTAGTAACCAATTCACTTTACTCTACTAATATATTCAACTCACATTGTAATTGCAGTTATAAAATAAGCTAACATTAGATAAAATAGTATTCTCCTACCCCAATGTTTATATTTATCTTTTTGTATACTAGATCTTATTGGTAATTCAGAATAATATAGTGAACCTCCATTGAAATCTTCCTGATATGCAGAATCAGTCAATGAATTGGACATCATCTTTCTTATTATTAATCAGTAAACTAAATTAAATTAAAAAAAATTTTTTTTTTTTTTGCGTCAGTTATGTGAGAAATAGCCTGGGATTAATCAAATCAGAAGACAAAATGACTATTTTATTTTAATTTAAAAATTGATTTTAAAAATGGATTAGTTGATAATCCATTTTGGGAAAATGTTGGTGGAGTTGAGGTCATTGAGGAAGATGTACTTGAAACTTCAGTTCCAACCATTCCACAAGCTAAAGATTTTGAAATGTTTCTAGCTAGGAGTAAGGAAAGTTCTTGAATCTCCTGAGTGGTGCAACCTTGGGAATACTCATCAAAGAGATGTGATGAAATAGCTTCTTGGAGATGAGCATGAATCATCAATGAATCTTGAGTATTGAAATACAATTTATCATTACTCATCAGTAAAGGTTTGATATCCAATAACATCTTTAACCAGAATCTTTTGGATATTTGATGATCTCTCAACATTCCAACAAGACCTTTGGCATAGTCTTCAAAGTTTCTCTCTTTCCACAGTGATACCAATTCCTTATACTTGATTAGGAATATCAAGTCTTTAGAGTGTTGGTATTGGTTAATAGGTCTCTTATCTAAAAGTGATGGAAGGTCATCTAACAAATCCGATGTTAATTCGTTCTTTACTAGGTAGTTTGTGAGCAGAGTGATTCGAGGTTGATCATCAGCCATCATTAACCAAGAGAGACTTGATGCATATCTATGTCTCTTGAAATCATTTAATGACAACATTCTATAGATTGACAGTTTAACATCTTCATTTTGAGTGTATTCCAACATTTTCAAAGCAGATTTCTCATATATTATTGGTTGTCTAGATATGAATTCATCAATATAAAATGAACCATTCTTTACAAATTTCAAATAGTGAACTGCTAATTCCAACAATGAACCATAACTATAATCTACTAATTCCTGCGCATAATCAACAATAAAGTATTGTCTAATCTCTGAGAGTTCTGAATCACCACCTACATGTTTCTTCATTATATATGGATGATGATAAAATAAATCTGTTAAATGTGTAACTACACATAATGGAATATGTTGACTTATCAATTCCAATGTCTTTCATATTGTATAAGATATATTAGTAAATCTAGATTTATAGATTTAGATATATAGATACATACGTTTGATAAATCTTTATTAGCAAAAGATAAAAGGATCTGATCTATAATGGAATTTGAGTTCAATTGGTTGAATGATTTGATAAAAAGTTGTCTAATTTCGTTGAGGGATGAAGTGTGTTCTATATAGAGTACATTGGAGATTACCAATGACATAAAACCACTGCAATATTTAATAATGACGTTCTCTCTACCCAATAGAATGTGAATGATATCTATCAGACTCTTTTCCATACCTGTACTGATACTATCAAATACCGATAGATTCTCGACTGAATCTTGATGCCATTTAGTCCAACTGATAAAATAGTCTTGATTGCTGTTATGTTTCATACGAATTGGCATCTTTTGTAAAATGTCGAGTATGGCATTAATAGGTGTCTTTCCACCTTTTGTCAAAGGTGTTTGTGATCTGATTATTGAACTTGAATGTTTAGGAGTTCTAATGACACTAGACAACAACTTTATAGCCTCTTCAACACACCCATTAACCAACAGTGTACAAACATGTTGATAGTTCTGATCCAATTCACCATTGTTTACATCGTCAAAATGTTTATCTAAAAGTTCTTTTTTTTCAAAATACAGCAAATCATTCAACTGAAGTGGGGTAACAGAGGAACTGAAATAAAACAAATGAGCAACTCTCCAAATGAGGAGAGTGATCTTTAAATCCATTGTAGCACCTTGATATTCAGAGTATATACTATCAACCTCAGTAGCTACAATATACTGGGACTCTGGTAATCCAGATGTTACATTATTCCTATCAATATAGTCGCCTCTATTCTGATAATCCCTCTTGGAAATCACTAAATACTTGCACTGGTTCTTCTCAACAATCTTCTGAATCTGATTAATCTGTTGTTGCTGTTGTTCGGTATCCATTTGTCTGACAACACAAACACCTCTCAAACCCAACTGTTTCATAATTTCCGAACAAATAACACTGTAGAATGAATCAGCCATTCCACAAAATGCAATAACCTGTTCATTACCCTGCTCTTTTATACCTTGAAATATCTCCAATATTCTATTCTTTTCGAGAGCCATCAAATAATCGTTTTCATTATTATATCTATATTCTGAAACTTGATCTTCTGTATCCAAATACTCTGCAGACTTCATTGATCTCTCCATTTGTGCGTATATTGATATCATAACAGACATGTATCTATTACTAATAGTTACAATCTCCTGTGCCCTTATATCAGGTGACTGTGCCTTTTCAACAGCACTCTGCATTGATTTAAAATGTGAATACATTTCATTATAATACTATTAGTGAATTAAATGTTAGTTCTAGTGATATTGTGGAATATAAGTCACTCTAATAATCCATCTATATACACACAGCTGTAAGTTGATTTAATATAGGTGCTTTTTCAGAGTTAAACTTTAAATGATCATTTTTATTCTTTTGAGTGTTTCTATTTGATCTTTTTGATTCAAATGTCAACAACTCTCCATTGGGAGACCATTTAAAGTTTATAAAATTAGATTTCATGATTTGAATCTGTTGTTGAACTTTATGCAAAAAAATATTCAAAAAAAAATAAAAAAATTATGATTTTAGGGTATAAATAATTAGTTTTAATTAACATATCACCCACATGTAAAGAAAATTTTATTTTATTTTATTTTGTATTTTCATTGTAAAATGGATCTGATAATTAATAATTTCCATATTCTAAAAATAAACAATCAAAATGTTAAAAATAAGAATAATAGAGAAGATGTAGGACCTGCTGATATTTCAAACTCACCTCCCAGAATAAAGAAAATTAAAGAAGAAAAAAAAGAAGAAACACTTCAATTAAATATCATTAATCCTTTTACAAATAGAAATTATGTAAATGATATTGAATTTCCAATGCATCCATTACCACCAATAACAACAAAACATGTTTTTAGCCTTGGAACTATAAAACCAAAACCTCAGAAAGTAAAAGCAAGATTTTATAGAGATATAAAATTATGGAAATGAAAAGAAATGTATATATGTGTGTGTGTGTTATGCAAAAGTTGAATCTTTAATTGAATATTCTTCACAAATTATCAGAAATAAATAGTAATAATTATTATTAGAATAAAATATTATTGAAATTTTGTACATTCTTTCCAAGTATTATCTTTTAGATTATACATGTAAACAAAACAACAAGAGTATTCTATCAAGAATATTGTGTTATTACCATCGTAGTAGAGTACTGATGTCAACATTTGGTTTCTGGGTTTAGGTGAAATTGCCATTGGACTTGCGGTATTAGTCGTACAATCTATTCTGTAAAATGTAGAATCGTGTGACAGTATATAGAAAGACTTTAATTTGGTTACAAAACATCCACTTTCAATGGTATTGATACCAAATGTTTTGGTATCGTATAATGAACTAACATTACGACTGAAACAATAATACTGGTCAATTCTAGTGAGATTTTGATTCTTTAGATAACCACCAATGATATATACAACTGGCTCCACGCCATTATCGTAATATGCAAGACTGTGTAGATGGCTTTGTATAGGTAGTAAACCAACTTCTTCATAGGTTGCGAGTTGTATATTGAATTTATAGATGGTGCGTAAAATATTCATTTGCGAGTATCCAGAGAGTAAATAGAGATGTTCTTTTCCATCGTAGACATAGTTTATATAGGATGCAGGAGACTTTACCTCTGTTGTGGTAGATGACCACTGAGGATTCTGGGTATCCAAGTTCATGGAATAGTATCTATTGTAACTAAACGAAAATATTCTCTTCTTACCCTGTGATTCAACAACAGGAAGTACACTATAATAACCATTATACAAAGGTGATCCTATAGTACCACTAGGTGTAATCAATTTTATAGAATTACCATTATTGGGGTTAACTGAATCAAAACTATAACACAACAATCCAGATTTGGCATAAAACATTACATAACTAACTGGATTCTTTAATTTACTGAGTGCTACAACCTGTATCAACTCTGATATCTTATTCAATTCCACTTCATCAACTGAATAATTTTGATATTCAATTTTTTCATTATTGTTATTATTATTTGTCGAGTTTGTTAAACTTTGATTATTATTATTATTATTGTTATTGTTGGTGTTTGGTTGTTGAGTTAGTGAATATACATAGTTTTGAAAAAGTGTTAATTGGTTTACATGTTGGTTTAGTGAACCTGTAGAGTCTCTTAGCAAATGCATTTGTTCACCTAATTGTTGTGATTGGTTTAGTTCAAAGTCAATCTTTGATATCATTGTTGTATATGCTTCAGAGTTTGTTTCTAGATAGGAATTTAATTCTCTTTTTAGTTGAACTTCTTTAATATGTAATTGATCGTGTAGATTCCTAAAACATCTGTCAATAATCTGTAACTGTTTTTCATGATTTTGTAAGACATCATTCTTGAATAAATCCTCAGAAGTCTGTCTTTCTTTTAATTTTTCATTTGCTATATTCTGTAGACTAGTACCCAACTGAATAGGATCCGTAATCAACTCTCTAAAAACATCTTCATAATCTACAACTTTATGTGACTGGTGAGAAGATATACATTTCCTACAGACACATAATTTACAACACCTAAATAGAGTTGTTTTCCAATAAGAATAAATTAATATCTAAGTTTTAAAATGAAAGAAAATGCAAGAATATTTAACTTACTTGCAATACATATCTGCAGATGATAAATGTTGTATATTTGTACATTTGCTCGTCATTCCTCACTTTTTATCTAATATTTAATATTTGTATGTTATTTTATTTTATATCGTTTATATATAAATTAACTTGTATTTTAAGTAAAATTTTCAATGTTGTTGTTGAACATGCCCTTCTTCTGAAAACTAAAAAACTTGAAAAAAAAATTTAAATGGAAGGCGGCCTCTTTCAAGAATATAGAAGTATATTGAATCGCCATTACAAAATAACATTTATTTACTTTCGATTCGAACCACCAAATGGATTGTATTTCATAGGTTGTTTTGCGTTATTTTGATTTTGAGTGATATTTTTTTGTTGTTGTGGTTTACCATTATTAGAATGGTTTTTATTATTATTGTTACCATTGTAGTTATTATACTGTTGTTGTTGTTGTTGTTGATTTTGTTGATTTTGTTGATTTTGTTGATTGAAATTATTTGAATTGTTTGGTAGATATCCATTATATTGTTGTTGTTGTAAATATTGTTGATAATTTTGGTTATTTAAATAGTTATTTTGGTTATTGCTGTAGGCATCAAACTTTTGTTGATTGTAAGCTGCAAAATTGTTACCAGTATTATTATAATTATTAAACTGTTGGTTGTTATTATAATTTTGCATATCATTTCCTGAATAATTATAATTTTGATACATATCATATCCTTGGTAGTTATTAAATTGTTGATTGTTATTATAACCATTGCTATAAGCATTATTGTATTGTTGTTGTTGCTGTTGTTGTTGGTTATTATATTGTTGTTGATTATTGTAATTATTATAGTTATTATACTGTTGTTGGTTATTATTGTATTGTTGTTGTTGTTGATTATTATAATTCACATTATTATTATTATTATTATTATTGTAATTATTATTGTTATTGTATTGATTATTTTGATTATTTTGGAAACCATGTTGTTTGTTGTAACCTTGATTGTTTTTATATTGACTAGAATGTTGAGCACCATTAACCAAACGATCAGCAGCAGAGTTTTGATTCATTGATTGTGATTTAAGTTGAGTAATAGTTTTAGCAGGAATGATAGCACCTTTAAGTGTGGTATATTTAAATGTATAGCCTTTTGGTAATGCTGGATGATTGTATTTATATGCCATTGATTTGTTGAGTTGTGGCATGTGTTTTTGAATAAGTTCACTATTCTCACATACAAAACCTAGAATCTCACTGTTTTCAATAGTGAAATGAACAACTTTTGGTGACTCTTTCAATTTCAGGTATTGTTGAGATACTTGATCATCTTTACTGAAAAACATGATATCATGACCCAAAGAATTTCTATCAACTTCCTCTTGTGTTAGAAGTGACTCATATTTCTCCAGAGTTGGTAAAAGTAGAGTTTCATCAATAAATGGTAAATGACAAACACCTTTGTATTCAGGTTGATGTGGAGCTCTATCAATTTTGAATTCTAATGGATAGTATTGAATAATTGGTGAGTCTCCATCGAGAGTCTCTTTTCCGTCACTGGTGATACCCATAAGAGTTTGGAATGGTTTTGGTACAAATTGGGAACTTGCAGTTGGAAGTACACTCATTAACTGTGAGAATGGTTTAAATGGTTGGCCTAGACTATAAGTAGGATACTCAATTTCGTCACAGTATTTAGCTAAATCTGCAATAAAAGGAGCGTAATGGTATGGGTAGTACCAACCCCATGAACAACAGCCTCTAAAGTAGTATCTAAGTACCCAAATCAAACCTTCAATATAAGATTTACAAATGTCTTTAATCTTATCAGATTCCTCATCCTTGATATCAAAGTAGGCTTCATAGTATCTAGCTCTCCAACCTTCCTCTTCATATCGTATATTTCTTGAATTGTCAAAGAAAATGGAACGAGTTTCATCATCTTTCTCCTTGAATGCTGCTGTATTTACAGGTACTTCACTACCTTTAGTAGTCTCTTCTTCCTCATCGCTATCCCTAGCCCTTTTCTTTGAGCCCTTCTTAGACTCCTTCTCAACTATAGACTGCTGTTTCTGTAGTAACTGATTCTTGATGATATCAGCAGCCTCCTTATTTGATATCATTATAGTTGATTTCTTTCCACCAGCTTTAATCTCTTGTTTTACCTCCAAAGCAGCCTGTTTATTTGACTTTAATTGTTTAGCAGGTCTTTCTTCAGTACCATCTTTGATATCAGTGACTGGCTGGAAGATCTCAGCCAAGAGATTATTAGCAGCCTGTCTATGTTCAAAGGTTACAGCTTGGTTAAGATCAAGTGATTTTGGAGGTTCTGATATCCTAGCCATCGACTGTTTCCGTTGAAGAAACTGTCTCTCTCGATTGGCATTTCTCTTTATCAACTCAATTTCAGATTTGGACAATTCTTGAAAAATGGAAGAAAGTCTCTCCATATTAACATCACCTTTATCTACAATATAGTCTTCAAATGTCGGTAGTAGTTGTTTGTAGACTTTGGATACCCTATCCAAAGCACCACCACGAATTTCCATATTTGGTAAATGTGGAAGAAAATCATTACCAACAAAGAAACATAGGAATATAAAATCATCAATCAATCTGTCCAAATTGAACTTGAAATTTGGAGTATTCACCTTTAACTCTAGTTCCAAATACTCTTTTAGCAAGTGTAAATGTAAAATCTGATAGTTCTTTGTAAGAAATTCCTTTTCAGAAGGTTCTTCAATATCCTCTGGAATAGTCCTACAATTTACACTGAAATGTCCACTTTGATGACACTTGTGACACTTCATCTTTGGAATAAATTCTCTCAACACATCAAATCTAACCTCATGTGTTGCCAAACCTAACATTATCAAATCTGCATCCAAACCGTAGATTACATGTTTCAAATTTGGATTATAACCTTCTTGTGCTCTCTGATGTCTTACAAAATCCATAATCTTATGTTCACCCTCACCCGGTACCGAAGCATCTGAGATTATAACCTTAATCTAAAAAATTTACGAAATTTCTATTAAAATCCTATTCATCCTCATTTTATAAAATAACAAATTCATTATATACATACATCTTTCCATGCTGGATCAGTTGAGATTTTCTCGTCAACGTAAGATCTTAAACTTAGAGCTACATGATTCATAAATTCAGTACCTGGTGTGATACAATTAGAATCAAATTTAAATTTTAAGGATTTTTGTTTTTTAAAATCTTCATATTCTTCCTCTGTGGCATTACCACTGTTTATACGTAACCTCCATTCTCTTTCTTCTTTTTCTCTGCTGAGTCTAGAGTCAAGAGCTGCTCTAAAACGTCTTGAACGCTGTTGATTCATTTTTGCACGAGGTGCAACACCATCAACAGCCATATAGACCAACTTTCTAGGTCTAATGATTGCAAATACTAAATCTAAATACTCATAGATACTGTCTACTATATCCTGTAGACAAGTAGGTTGAGGACCATTTTCAGGATGTGCACAAGGATGAATGATACCGTTCATATCCAAGTATAAATTATCATATTCACCATTGGGGTTAGGTAGTGTAAAGTCAACTCGTGAACGAGAACCATCAGCTTCCCTAGGTTCTATTGTTTCAGATAATAAATTACCATATTTATCTATCAACCATCTAAAAAATGTGGGAATTCCCATTTTATATTTTTATCTTAATATACTAGGTAAAAATTAAAAAGAGTAAAAGAGAGAGTACGAGAAATGAATATATAAATAGATGTTTGTTTTTTGTATTTAAAGTGTAGAATAAATTTTTATGTCTATTTAAAAATATATTCTTTTTTTAAAACAATAAATAGGAATTGTAATAGATTTTAATAAGGTATTGAAACTGAATCTAATAATCCAATTAAATAGTAGTTTATAACTAAAATTCACGGATACCTGTTATACAATAAAAAAAATCAAAAATGACTCGAGTTGTTAAAAAAAACGAATTTGAAATTTAAAAAAAAAAATAAAAAAATTATTAATTATTTATATATTTCTTTTTTTATTTAATTATAAAATATGTTAAAATAAAATCAAATTTCTCTCTTTTAAAGTTTTAAAAAATGAGAATTGTAAAAGAATTGAGTTAATATTGAGAATGAAAAAATGTAAGGTTATTAAATAAGTTGTAAATTTAAAAAAGGAAATATTTTTTAATTGTGGAATTTTCAACAATTAATTGATGAAGTTCAATACCTTATAAAAACAAATAAATTTATAAACTAGTTTGAAAAAAAATTAAATGATTTTGATTACACAAAATAATGAAAATGAAAAAACTCACTCACCATCAAATAAAAATATTTCTTTTTTTTTTTTTTTTTTTTTTTTACAATTATAATTGAATTTCCAAAATCATGTATAGATCAGTCTTTTATTTTTAATCCAATTTTATCAAGAGGTGTATTAAATTCATCATTTAGATGTTATACTACTAGTACAATTGCTCTTGGTAAACAAGAAATTGATACCATTTTGAGACAAAGTAAAGCTGTAAAATTACAAGAGAGACTTGATCTAGATCCAAGACATAAAATTACATTTGATGAATTCAAACAGATTTGTGCTGAATTTGAAATTCAAGATAAAGATGTAAAATCATTGTCACAAGCCTTATCAGATACTGGAAAGATTGTCTATTTACCAGATTCCATTGTAGCCAGTTTGAAATCTTCCATTTTCATTAAACCAAACATTATCTATCAATCATTGTACAAGTATGTGTTTTTTTATTCCCATTATATAAATATATAGAATTATTGGAAAATTAATTTTATAATTTTACAGTATTTTGGATATTGAAAATAAAGGTGTGGGGTTAAGTCAATTAATAGAAATCAAAAGAGGTGAAATTGATAGATTAAAATCCAAATTGGCACCACTTCAGGTTAAAAAAGATGTTATTGATAAGAAAGCATCCAGAAGAGCACACACAATTATATACACAGGTTTAGGATACTGTTTTGTACAGGCAGCTATTCTTGGACGTTTGACATGGTGGGATTTGTCTTGGGATATCATTGAACCTGTATCCTACTTTTTGACATTTGGGTCTGTACTCTTTGGTTACTGTTATTTCTCTTTCACCAAGACTGAGTTTACCTACGAGGCTTTAACTCACAGACTCTTTTCCAAGAAACAAGCTAAACTCTTTAAGAGAACCGATTTCCCAATACTTGAATACACTAGACTTTCTGAAATGTTAGCTACCAAAGAGAAAGAATTAGAAGCTTTAGAAACTACCATTAATTACTCTTCAAATATTGCTTTTGAAACTTTATCTCAAAAGAAATAGATTATTGATACTAGGAAACTCTTAAAAGTCACACACACTAAGCACCCCATGTAATCCAAATAAAGAAATTCAAAATAAAAATAAAAAACAAAATTGTTGTATTTGATTATAAATAAATAAATAAATAAACAAATTTGTAAACTCTAAAGGAGTTTATTAGTATTGTTTTTAAAATATAATTACAAGACTAATTAATAGTAAAATAGCAGAGATTGAGGAAGATAGAGTTATAGCTGATGACATGTTATCTTTAGATCCTTCAATTTCACTTTGAGTGTCTGTTGTGGATGGTGGTGATGTAGTTGTAGTTGATGTAGTGGTTTGTGGAGGAGAGGTAACAGTTGGAGTTGGTTCTGGAGTATTTGGTTGACCACATCCAGAAGGTCTTACATTAGTCCATTGCAAGAACCAGTTCCAAACATTGAATGATGAGCTAGGATCATAGGTTTTAGTCCATGCATCATGTGATGTTGCAGTGTACACTGTAAGATTGGTTTTTGGACAAATATTATTGTCGTTAAGAGTATTATTCCAATTTTGACTATTCGTGATACTAACTTGTGGATCACCGTTATTGTGGAAGAATAGGATTGGAAGACCACTGGAAACTGGGGCTACATAGTCAGTACCACCAGGCTGCTGAGCTGGACAAATGGCAATAGCAGCAGCATAATAATCAGTAACAGTTTTATTAATTCTAATAGTATCAACAACACCAGCTCCACCCATTGAAAGACCAGTTAGATAGATTCTAGATGTATCAGCACCTGGATATTTTGTAGCAACTGATTTAGTGAGCATATGTACAAAATGACATGACCACCAACCCCAAATCTGTGGAGACAATACAATGAATGGGTAACTCTGTGGCCAAGTATTTTTATCAATCATATAAGGAGGTGATCCATATGCATTTTTTAATTTTTGGAGTGTGTCTACGGTGCCACCAACTTCTCCAGCACCATGAAGAAAGATGATTACAGGTGATTTGGCACCTCCAGATTCTGAATAAGTTGGTGGAAGATATTCAAGATAACTCATATATTGACCTTGGTTAACTAAAACTGTTCTATTAGATTGGAGATATCCTTCAACTCCATTACAATATAAATTTACTAATACCAAACAACACAGTATTATTTGTTTGTACATTTTTAAGATTGAATTTGAAGAAAGAAATTTTTTGTAACATTTTATATTAGAACCATCACATCATCTATTTTAATTTTTATTTGAATAATAAAAAAATATCAAATCTGCACAACACAAAGGACACATTTGTCTTTTTTTTTATTAGATATTTATTAAATTAAAATATCTTTTTTGTGTTTTGTAAATATCTATTTTATTGATATTTATGTGGGACATTGTGTAAAAATAAAATAGGTTATTCACATCTAGATTGTGGTTATTTTTGAAATAAAGATATTTCACTGAGATCATTGATACTCCACAATGCACCTAAATTGCAGAGAAGAAATAGACCATTGTCAGTGATATCTAATTGTGGGTGCCTATTGTAATCAGTAGTTTTTAAAAAGGCCCCCAAGTTAATGTAGGAGATTAGTTTACCGTCTTGACTATTCCAAATATTGATACCACGAGGATCTTGAGTGGATGCCAAATATCCGTGATTTCCAGGCAACCATACCACACTTTCTCTTGCATGGTTTCTAGAAAAGTTTTGAAAATTCATTGTTTTACAGGACTGTGGGATGAGTGTGGATTGTAATTTTCTATTTCTTAAATCTAATGATCTGCCAATTCCTCGTCTCAATACATATCCCAAATAGTGAGAATCATTGCTAATACTCAATCCAGTGCATTCGATATACTCGGTCCATGCCAATACCTTTTGTTTTTGATTCTCTCTTATATCCCAACATTTTACAAATCCTGTATTGTTATGAAATCCAGTGTTGTTGTTGAGTATCTCACCACACCCAAACAACAAATTATTGTCTCTTTTTTGCCAGGAGACATCGCATACTGGCATAACTGGTTGACATTGTGACCAAACTAATTTTTGATATTCTACATCATATACATTCACTATACCATCCATTGACGATACTGCCAATAACTGAGAATCCACTGAGAGTTTTACTTTTATATTTTTACTATCCATTTGATTTGCCTTTAGAATATTTGGATTGGTGAAGTTTTTAACTCTTCTGTATCCTTGGAGTGACAGAAGTGAAATGTCATTATTAAATGTATTGCTAAATGCAATCATATTACTACCTGATGTTACTGAGTATATCGACTAATAATATTCCAATATTAATATCACACAATAAAGTTATCTACACTCAAATGACTCCTAAATACTTACATATGGTTCAGTTTTTGTGAAGTTAAAAGATCTATAATAATTTCTATAAATAAGATCCGTAACTTCAATATCACGGCTAAAGTCATAGATTTGTAAATAAGGTGAGCCATTAGATGTCTCATAACCTCCTACTATTATATTACTGGAAAAGGGTATAGAACAAGATACTGTAATTGTTATATCTTTTAATCTCTATTAATATAAAATTATGGTTAGAATATGTAGAGTATATACACAAGTTTGATGTACAAATAATATTATCATACATTTTGAATATTTAAAGAGTATCTCTCATAGTTTCCATCTTGATTCGTTTCTAAATAGGTATTAAAACGTTTTTTCATCATGGTAGTATCAAGATATTTTCTATAGGTGTATTGGGACTTTATCCATTGTAACATTTCTCTTTGCTGATAGGTATATTCATTTGGATTCTCTGTGTATCTAGCTTGTTGGATTGTTTTAAATGTAGTGAGATTGTGGCAAACTATGGTATAGTAATAGGTCCCATAGAAACTAATGACCCTTTTCCAGAATTCAAAGTCATATCTTAGCTTATTAATATGTACACAGGTAGATGTCAATGCAAAACAATCATGCTTTGAAATGAATTTTAAAATTCTTTGTAATATAATAGTAGGTATTAAATTTAACATTTCTCTATAGCAATAATAATAAGTCTATACAATTGGATATTCTCGAGGTATTTCTAACTAAACCAAAAGGGATCATATCATTTTTCTTTTTTTGTTTTGAGAGTAATATTTAGTTGTAGAGTGTTAAAATATGTGGTTCTCGAGTGAAAAAAAATCCAAAAAAAAATAAAAAAAAATTTTTTATTGAAATCAATAGATATGTTTGGAATAAAAGTAATTCAAAAATGTTGTAATGGTTTATATAAACCTACAAATTTAAGATGCTTTTATTCAACTAGTAACAGTAGTAGTGATAAACCATTTAATACATTAAAATCAGAGGAGATTAATTTCTTTAATACACAAGCAAAAGATTGGTGGAATCCTGAAGGGACAATGAAACCTTTACATAGAATGAACCCAGTGAGAGTTAAATATATAGTAGATAGATTAAAGTCAATCCAAAAGATTCCAAGAAGCAATTCAGTGCATCTACCACTTCAAGGACTGACACTAATGGATATAGGTTGTGGTGCTGGTCTACTCACAGAATCTCTAAGTAGATTAGGTGGGGATAAGGTCATTGGTTTAGATGCTGCACAAAATAATATATTAATGGCATGTTCACATGCCAATTTAGATAAAAAACTACAATGTAATTTAAATGAAAAAAAATTAGAATATATAGAATCTACAATTGAAAATTACATTGCAACTAATCCTAGTGTGTTGACAGCTGATGGTGGATTTGATGTTGTATGTTCACTAGAGGTTATTGAACATGTTGACAACCCACAAGAGTTTGTAAACTATTGTTCAAAGGTACTTAAACCTGGTGGAAGTATGTTTATATCCACCATTAATCGTACCTATCTATCCTATCTATCCACCATTTTAGCAGCAGAATATATACTAAGATTAGTTCCCATTGGCACTCACCATTGGAACCAATTCGTAACACCTTCAGATCTCTCTCAATTTCTTCAAAAATCTAATCTCTCTATTCAAGACAGTAAAGGTCTATTCTACAATCCACTGACTAGTAATTGGACCCTTATCAATGACAATACAGTAAACTATATCATTCATGCAACTAAAAAACTATAAATACTATTTATAGGTTACTACTTACCCCCACCATATAATTTTTGTTATTATTATTATTTTAATATTTTTTTTTATTATTTGTTTTTTGTTTTGAAATGGTTTAGATAACAAAGAATGCAACACAACAACCAATAATAATTAAACATATACATGCTAGGGCAACCATAGATGCTATATCTTGATTAGATGTTCTTCTTCTAGGCACAGCAACCGGGATATCAGCACCATCATTAATAGCTGCATTGTCTACATTGATATTCACTTCAACCATTTCCACAGGTCTAGGTTCCACACCGCCCACATTATTATTAGCATTGGTTCTGGAACTGTCTTGAAATGTTGAACTTATTACACTATAATTCAGAGAATCATTAGGAACAGATGCTGAAACTCTTCCATAGGTATGTTCAACATCAGAACTTTCATCATCCAAAGGTATCTCCAATCCACCAAATCTAGTTCCACCACCAATCATTGAGTTTATAGACGCTCCGACTTGAGATTGTGATGATGTCAAACTTGGAGCACCACAGTATCTAGTTATATCCTTATCAATATTATCCGGCTTCAAATAGGGAAGTTCGGAACTTGAAGAATTCTGGTCAATTGAAAAACTCTTTAGTGGAGGGCTAAATGGAACAGTAACAAATTCTATTCCACCAATTTTAGTAGACTCACTTCCGGAAACTGAATTGTCACCTATGATTATTGGAGTGTCTTTCTCTAGTATAACCCCACTCTCTGAGGTATTTATAGTCTTTAATGTAGTTGTGCTGTTTTGACCACCAAAGGGTGACTCTTTTGACAATGATACCCTTTCGGATTTCAATTCTCCTGTAACAGCATCCCTATAGTAAGCTTCCACTGTCGGACTCTCTACTTTACTATTTTTAGAATTTCTAATACTGTTGACAGTGTCCTCAACCACTGTTCCATTTGCACTTCGTTTCACTAAATTTCCTTGTACTGTTGTTTTTGGTTTTTCCAAGAGTGCAATATCATTATTACCTTGAAGTGTAGTACTAGCATCTATACTATTTTGTAGAACTTTATCTTCTGCCATTATACTATACAATGTTGATAGAAATCTAACCCTATGCTTTCTATAGTGATTTACCAAATGTTATTATAATATTAAAACAACAAGAATAATTATAAATTTCAACTAAACTAAGTTTAATATAAACAAAAACACTTTTATTTTAGAGGATATTTAAATAAACAGAAATTCAATTTTAAAATTTAAAAACACAATAGAATAAATTAATAGGTTTTCTTTAGAACACAATAATTTTATACAAGAGATTGTTTATAAGGGGTACGAGTTTTTTTTAAAAGTTTGGTATTAGCTTTTTTAGATAAAAATATAATTTGTTATATAAATAAATAGAATAAATAAATGGCAACTTGTAGTGTCTAGATATCAACAAACTTTACTGTATTAATTTGAAAAAAAAAAAATTAAAATATCTTTAACCTCTTACTCATAATTAATATTCCAAAATCAAAATTCCAAAAATAGTAAAAAAAAAAGAATTAAATTCAAAAAATGTTTTTTTTAAACTTTTAGATTTTTTTTTCAAAGTTTTTGATATACACATTTTCTGACACCAAAAGGTATGAGAGAATCTATATATTCTAGAACTTATAAGTTTTAGGAGTGCATAGTTGTGGGGTAGATTAATTTATTTAGAGAACATATGTTGTTAATTTTGAAATGTGTATCTTTTCAATTGTGTGATATTGGACTATTTAGTTATCATCTTCTTGGTGTTCAAAGAGATAAGATGCTGTCAAGTTTTCATCTTTGTCACATGCAAAATAAGCTTGAATAACTTCACTTTTATCTAAACCTGTTAAGTTTTGTAACTAAATATATTCAATATTAATAGTTAGAATTTAAATTTGTTTCCCAATCTGTAAATGTAATACAAACTCTCTCAATAGCTTCTGATTCTTCTTGAGTGACTGGAATTGAAATTTGTCCCTCTCTTTGTTGTGGCATACCTTCACCACCACCACCACCACCTTCTTGTAACATTGCCAAAAATTCATTTGGATTCTCACTAATTTGTCTAACGAGTTGTGGATTAGTTCTAGCCAATTGACCTAAAATTTCTGGAAGTACATTTGGATTCTAAATTAATGTGTAAATTGTTAATCAATAGGTTTAACAGGTTAAATATTGTTATAACAAACATACTCTTTGAATAACTTCACGCAAGGTATTGAATAATGGATGATTTCTTAAACTTGCAAATATATCGCCACCTTGTCCTTGTCCTTGTCCCTGTCCTTGTCCTTGTCCTTGTCCTTGAACTGCACCAAGATTTGGTTGATCTGTTTCCATGTCATCATCGTCGTTTTCGTCATCATAAAATTCCGCAATTTGAAAAAATAGGTTTTTGGGTAGTAAGTTGAATTTTATATATAAAATGTAGAAATATAGAAAAAAAAAAAAGAAATAAAGAAAAAACAATAGAGATAAAAAAAAAAGAAAAAAAGATTATTATGTTTAGAATCTTTGAATTCTATATACTTTTTTTTCTGTGTGATGTTTGAAATCTCAAGAATATATACATATAGAGAAGAAAAAGGTGTGTTTTTGTTGTTATATATGGATGTGGGGGATGTGTATATAATATTTACCTTCATTTTGGTCATCATCATCTTGGTCATCTTGTTGACCACCACCACCTCCTACACCACCAGATAACAGATATTCAACAGCACGTTCAGGGTTATTATAAGTGGCCCTGAGAGCTCTGATAATTTGGTCTCTTGCAAAACCCATAGACTCAATATTCTGAATAGCGGATTCATAATCTGGACCTGTAACAAAGGTATTGGCTTGGTGTGGTGATGTATTAGAAGTAGAAGCTGATGGAGTTGTAGTTGGGGTTGATGAAGTAGTTGGAGTTGGGGTTGGTGAAACTGGTGTGGTATTTTGTGGTGGTTGTTGGACTACTGGTGGTTGTTGTTGTTGGAGTGGTTGTGGTTGTGCAGTAGTGGTGGTAGTAGAAGTGGTGATAGCTGGAGCTTCTGTAGTACCTTCTTTTGGTTTCTTTATCATCATTACAATGAAACCAGATTCAGTGATATTATAAGAACCTAATGTATTTTTATCATCTAATATTTTACCACTGAAAATCAATACCAACCAACTTGGTTGGTGGTTATATTTCTCATGTATCATATTCTTTAGATCTATAACCTGAATAGTAAATATAGATATTATATACATCATTGTTAGAATTTCATTCTGACTTTTAAAACAACAAATCTGTCTTTTCCTTTCACCTATTTGTATAATAGTTAATTTACAAAAAACATACTAATGTCTCTTCATTTACATCAAATTTATAAATTTCCTTGTTAATGTTTTTAACAGTCACAATCATTTTTTCTATAGAAACTTAATTATTTATATCAACTCCTTCAAACTTTTATAAATTAAAAAAAAAAAAAAAAAAAAAAAAAAAAAGAAAAAATAAAAAAATTAGTGATCATTCCAATTATTTTCACATTAATTAATTTCAAGTTTTATTTTTGAGCAGATTTGATCTTTTCCATGACCTCAGATTGGTAATCGGTTTCTTTTCTTTCAATACCTTCACCTACTGAACAGACTTTGAAAGAGTTTACAGTGACGGAAGTTGTTCCTAATTGTTTGGAGAGTTGCTCTAGACATTGACTGACAGTTTCACCGTCGTTGGAGAACATGAATTTCTGTTCTAGTAATAAATCATCACTGTCTGCTTTCTCACCATTTGAAACAGTATCTACAGATACATATTTTGGAGTATTTCCTACAATATGTACAGCTAATTGTTGAGCAAAACTATTTAATAACTCTACATTGTTACATTGACCTTGATACTCTAATTCAACCAATGAACCAAGTCTTCCAACTCCCAATAATGTATTTTGACCATGTGCATAACCAGAAACCACAATCTTACCATCTACCTTCTTGTTAGTACCTTGCAATGCAGATGCACGACGTAACTGAATATTCTCACGAAGTTTAGCAGTGGTAGTTGTAATTGCATCGGCAATGCTCATTTGCTTACCATCAACATTTACCATCATTGGTAAGAGTTGGTCTTGAACTGACAAATCCTTTACACCTTGTACACCAGAAAACAAATCCTTATTCAAAAGTGCTGATTTGGTGAGATCTCTTGTCAATCCTATAAATGATTCACCACGTGCTACAAAATCAGTTTCACTGTTAATCTCTAATATGATACCTCTGGATGTCTCTTTATCGACATTTACAGAGATTAAACCCTCTAAAGAAACTCTAGTCTTTAGTTTATCAGCTGTTGCCTTTCCTTTCTCCAATAGCCATTCTACAGCTTTAGCCAAATCATTATTACTACTTTGTAATGCTTTTTTGCAATCTGTCAATGGTGCTTGTGTCTTTTCTCTTAGTTCTTTAATTAAATTAACTGGTACTTTTGCCTCTGTACTGTAATTTCTTAAATATAAAACTTTATTTGACTGATTTCCTAATTTTGAAAATTCAATTAATTAACTATTCAATGAATAAGATTATTTATAATAATTACTCAAAACAAAGTTGATGGATTTTAACATTTTTAAATTAGAGATTAACAGAAATATGATGAATAATCAATGATTCGATATTTTTTTTCGTTTTTGTTTGAAATGTGTTTTTCATTTGAATTTCAATGTTTTGGAGAATATGATTGGCAATAGATTATTTAAATTTTCAAATTCATTATTGAATTCATATTTTGCTAGTAGGAATATTATAAAACAATGTACAAATAATATATATTATAATAATAGTGGCAATTCTATATTTTCAGTGAATTTTGGAATTTTAGAGCAAAAGAGAGAATTTACATTTAAGAGTTACAGTAACCAATCTTTAGACTACAAGATAACTTCAGACGATGAGGTATTTCAAGAGATTCAAGATTTTAAAAAGTATCAAGAAACTGGAAATTATAAAGCTTCCAAAAGTATTATAGACAGATCGATAAAGATGGCTGAACAGACTTTAGGTAGATCCCATTCCATTACTATGAATATTCTATTTAGACTACTGAATTTAGAGATGACCAATGGTGATTTGGAATCATCTAATAAGGTTATAGAGACTATTCTTCAAAGAATACCAAATGATTCAGAATCTACATCACCATATATAATAGCAGCTTTAAATTATCAAATGTTGATATTACAGTATCTAGGCGATACTGAGTCGTCTCTGTTATCTCTAGATCGTTTGATAGAATTAGCAAAAGCAAGAGGAGATGATACAGTGTTACTAGGATCCAATTTAAATAAGGCTGTTATATATTCATTGGAATGTAAAGAAGAGGCTAAACAACTATACGAAGATTCTTTAAGTCAATTAGAAGGAGTATCTATTGACAGTCATTTGAAAGAGACTGTCATCGGGAATTATGCAACTTATCTACACTCCCTTGGAGGTAATGACGAACTCTCTGAAAAACTCTATCAACAAGCAATAGATATATGTAAACAAGTTTCAAATGATTTGGAGTTGGCTCATATAATGTCAAACTATTCAGAGTTTCTCTATGACTCTGACCAATTTGATAAAGCCATTACAACCATTGACCAAACTATAACACTACTTGAACAGTTATACGGTAGAAATAACCCAAAGACAGGTAGTCTCTTGTATATTTTGGGTAAATTATATAGGGATAAAGCAGAGTTTGTTAAAGCTGAAGGTTTCTTTAACAAATGTATAACAATATTTGAAGACTACAAAAGTGCTACAAAGAATATTCAAACAGAGAGAGAAAAGATTTCATCCTCTTCTTTGATACCTTTTGAGTTTGGTAAAAGGGAAATGGAGCTACGTGTCAACAGGGAAGTTTATATAGATTTTGGTAATGTACTTTGGGAGTACTCTCAAATGATGAGAGAAAGAGGTCGTTTAAAAGAGGCTTATAATCTTGAAGAGAGAGCTAGACAACTGCATTCAATTGAAGATGATTAAAATAGTTTTCAATCAAAGTTTAGACCCTTTGATATAGAGGTTTATTTATTGATGAAGATATTTAAATTTAATAATTGATGTACATTTCTTATTGTCACAACATATGTTAATATTTTCAAGGAACCCACTAAAGACCACAAATAAATTACTAAAATCATAAAAATTCTATTCAAACCAAGTGTATTTAAACATTTTCTTTTTCATTTCATTAATTCACTAATGAATTTTTATAGTGTTTGTTACAATGGTAATTTTGATACTGTGAATATCGATGGAGATTTGTGTTTTTCACAGTATATTGATAAAATTAGAGAACGACCACAGTTAGGGGTTCCTAATCAACGTGTCAATTTATATTTTACTATTAATATAGATGATGTCAATAATAACAATTTTGGTGCAATGGAATTATTAAATCCAATAGGCAATATGTGGATAGATGGTCATTTAGTGCATCCTGGTGGATTGAACTCTTACATTTATGTCCTTTTAAATCCAATTGTACCAGTTCAACCTCAAGCTCCTGTAGGCCTAGTTCGTGTCTTTGTTCGTGGAAAAGGTGTTGCTCATCGTTTATTTGCAGCTGGTTGTTCATGGGAAACTGTTGCTAGAAGTCTTCATTTATCTCAAGGAGGTCAAACAGACATGGCTGTTATGAAGCTGGGACTATGAGGTTATTAATGCTAAGCCATCTGTATGTGTTTACTGATTATTAATAGTTTACATGTTCAAATTTAACTAAAAGAGTAGCAACAAAGGAAAATTGCCTATTATCCATTGTTTGCTGTGGTTATAGGTATAGTGTCATTATTTTTAAATATTTTCAATAAATAAGCTATTACATCTAAAAAAAATATTATTAAAAATTTTGATAATAATTATTTTTAGATGTAATAGTTTATTTATTAAAATCACATTTTTTTTTTTTTTTTTTTGTTTTCATTTTGTTTTTTTCTGAAGATTCTGCACTGTATCACCAAAATCATTTCTTTGGAATCTGAGAATTAGGTCCCAATGCAACATTGCATTTTCTAAATTTTATTTATATTAAAGATATTTAATTCCAATTAATATTAAGAAACCATGTCATTTTTTAATAAACTAAAGAATAAGATTGAAGAGACTATACAATCTAATACACCAACAACACCTCAACAATCATTATCCAGTTCACAACATCAACGAAGACCTTCACAACAATTGTACTATAATTATAACAATGAACAAAAGACTTCACCTACATCTACAACTACAACATCTCCACGTACCAGCACTCAATTTGATAGTCCTATATTCAATAATAATAATAACACGCTATCACCTTCTTCATCATCTACTGATCTATTTACACAATACCATTCTTCAAAATCCATTTTAGAATCTGAAGATAATGATAAAGAAGACAAAAATTGTAGGTTATTACTGTCATTTTAATATCATTTAGTATCTATATATACTTATTATAACCTATTTGATAAAAGATATTATAAATATATGGGGAAATGGTATGAAAAAAGATGGTAGTTTAATAGAGTTTTCAGAATTATTTCAGAGACAAAAGATAGTGTTGATAAGTGCTGGTGCAATACATGCAGCTTTGATTACAAATTTAGGAAATTTATATACATTTGGAGACGGTTTATTGGGTAAATTAGGTCACGGTGACCAAGAGTCTTGTCAGATTCCACAATTGGTTGAGTATTTTCAAAAACAGTCTATAAAGATTATACAGGTATCTACAGGTGGAAAACATACTCTGGCATTAAGTGACCAGAATGAACTGTATTCGTGGGGTGGAAATGACAGTTGTCAACTTGGTAATGGTTCTTCTCAGAGTTTTCAATCAACACCTCAGAAGATACCGACTGTGTATAACAATGTTAAATGTCAAGTTGAAAGACTGTCATGTTCGACAACACGCTCGGCATTTGTGACGAGAGATGGGTTACTTTTCACATGGGGAAGAGGTGATCATGGTAGACTAGGTCATGGTGATACTCTGATGCAAAGTACACCTAAACAAGTGATGGCACTACACGGTCATCATATTGTTGATATATCGTCTGGTGGAGGACATTCCATGGCTTTAACAAGTCGTGGAGAAGTATTTTCATGGGGTAGAGGTGAAAATGGTCAATTAGGTCACGGGGGTATCATAGCACAACAACTTAAACCCAAACAGATTATGGAACTCTCTGGAAAATTTATTAGATTGATATCAGCAGGTGGATACCATTCATTTGCAGTTCAAGACAATGGTGATGTATATTCATGGGGTCGTTCAGATTATGGAGTTTTGGGAAATGGTACTTTAGAAGTTGGTGATAAAACCACACCATTTCTATTACAAACATTTCCAAATTGTCAACAAAATCCAATTATTCAATTATCTAGTGGATTTCAACATAATATTGCAATTCTTCAGGATAAGTCTTTATATTCTTGGGGATGCGGTGCTGGAGGTAGATTAAATAATATTGAAAATCAAGAGAACTTGTTTCTTCCTAAAAAATGTCAAATCAATTTTCAACCTACTCTTATATCCTGTGGTGAGATTATCACTATAATTATAGGTAAACAACCTCGTAGCATTCAAAAATCACCAGTTATAACATCACCCGTTTCATCATCTAATATTAATAGTAATTCAATACCAAATCAGTTAATTAACAATAGTATAGAATTACCAAAAATTACAACACCACTTCTACTTAATAATAATATAACACATGATATCATTAGAAGATCTTCATCACCTACACCTAGTTTTGTTAGTTTGGCAAGTGATAAAACACTTCCTGGTAAAGACTTACTATTAAATACTCAAAGTCATTTTATAGAGTGGTTAAGTAGAATCTCAAAAAGTAAAGAAATTCTATCTATAATTCAAACTAAAATCACTAGTAGTGGTAATATATCAAATCAACAGGAACAATCAATTGAAAAGAAAATCATCCAATACGATGACATAAACAAATCCATTAGATCTCAACTTGCTCTCTCTAACAGTACCTCTGGTAATGATCTAGACGTTACCATTGACCAGAGAAATAAACTGTCACAAGAACTCTTAGATACTGATATCAACCAATCTATAGAATATTGGTTAGATATTCATCAACAAAAAGAATCAATACATTTAAAGCTTTCAAATTTAATTAAACAACTAAATAGTAATAATAATAGTAACAGTAATAATAATAATAATAATAATATTAGTATTAATGATAATGATATTCAAAAATCTAGTAATTATTTAATTGAAAAATTAAATGAATCATTAAGTTTATTTTTAATGAATATTAATGATAGTGTGAATAGCGGCCAAATGGAGTCTCTTAGATTATCAATGGAGGCTTTACAGTTTATAGTTTTTGAAACTATAAAATATGCTGAAAAGTATTTATATCAGTTATCGAATACATTGACTCAGAGTCAAAGCTTAATGAACCAGAGGAAATCTAAAAAAATGGAAATACAAACTCAGTTGGATAAACAAAAAGAGGCAATGGAACTTATAGATCAGAGAGAAAAGTTAAAGATGTCTTATAGAGTTTGTAAAAGAAATTCAATTGAGTTAAGTAAGAGAATAGAGGTATTGGAGTTGGATGACGATGATGGCGGTGGTTCTCGTGGTGATATGAAACCTGATGACCAACTAATTCAGATAAAAGAAACTCTGAATAAACTGAAAAAAGATGAACAGAAACTAATGATTCAACAACAGGATCTAAATACATCATTACAAGAAATCATTGATAGATATGCACCAGAACTCAGGGTAACTGTCCTGAAACAACAAGAAAAGCTATCAAATAGGGTTAAAGATACTGGTTTGGTTCTGATTGAGAGAAAGTTCAATAGTTATGATATTGTGAAGACATTGTCAACGCATCCACATAATGTGTATTTGGCTAGTTTTGGAGGTGATAATCAGTTGGTGGTCTTGAAGGAATTTGGAATTGGTGACCAGATGGGGAAACAGATGTTTGAGCGACAAGTAAGTTTGATGAAACAAATGAATCATATATGTATAATGCCAATTCAAGCTGTATTCTACGACAGAAATGCATTTATTCAGATGGAATATATCGAAGGTGGTGATTTGGTACAATGGCTACGTTTACAAGAACGAAAACCATGGGAGATTCAAAAAGTATTTCAACAGATTATACAAGGTATTGCATATATGCATTCCAATGGTATTATTCATAGAGATTTGAAACTGGAGAATATTCTATTAAAAGAAGGTACTATACCTGTAATTTCAGATTTTGATCTTTCCAAAGATCTAAATGGACTTCAGACAAATGTTACCATGTTCCAAGGTGGTACTGAACTCTACAAGGCACCAGAGATGAAAGAACTTGGTGTAATGGGTAGTTATGCAACGGATATATGGGCATTTGGTGTAATGTTATATAAATCAAATTTCCCTAAAGGTCGTGAACCTATACTGCTTCCTGAGGAATCTTCAATACCCATTCCATCACATAATGATCAGAGACTTAGATCACTACTCCAACAGACTCTTCAGAGAAATCCATCATTGAGACCTACATCACATCAGATTACAGTTCATCCCTATTTTGTAACCTCACCTGTTGAGGATCTACTTCAGTCTAGAACTCTAGTTGATTCTCGTGAGAAAATTGCAGCTTTCAGAGCCCATATATCTTCCATTTTAGAGATTTCAGAAGATATTAACGATAGTTTACAAATGACGATTGAAAGAGAAACTCTGATACGTGATGTATTTCAGTTCTTTAAAAAGATTGAAACTAACAAACTCTTTCAGAGACTAGAAGTCACTTTTAAAGGTGAAAAAGGTTTAGATCATGGTGGTCTAACTTCTGAAATGTATTCCATATTCCTAAATAATTCAACTGTTAAAATACCTCTTCATTATTCAGACGACAACAATAACAACAATACTGAACCACATAATATAGGAGATAATGAAAAAAGTATATTTTCAAAAAGATTTAATCTATTTGAATCTAGTCAAGAGTCACCCTTTTATTTATTACAGTCACAACCATTAGATATGAATGATCAATCCTATCCTTTATCAGTTATGCAAAGAGAACAGATACTATATCGTACACTTGGTAGAATATTTTTGAAATCTGTTATAGATGGTAGAGTGATTCCAGATGTATTTCCTCCATCCTTTTTCAAATTCCTTTTGGATATAAAACCAAATTTACAGGATTTGGAAGTCTATGATCCACCATTAGCAATGAGTTTCAAGAAGGTATTGGTATTAGATAACATTCAAGACTACCTATCCACGACATTTGATGGTTTGGTTGAAGGTGGTGAAGAAATTGCAGTAACTGATTCAAATAAGGTGGATTTCATTCAAAAGAATATTGAGAGAGTTTTAATTGGATGTAGACAATCTCAAATGGAAGCATTCAAGGCAGGGTTCATGTCTATAGAGTCATTGAATGCTCATTTCCAATTGTTTTCCTCAACAGAATTACAATTGTTAATGTGTGGTAACACTATAGTTGATGCTAATCTTCTAAAGAAATCACTGAAATTCATTGGTTTTCCAGAACAGTCATCAACTCCAAAATACTTTACACGTGTACTCGATGAAATGTCTCAAGATGAACTTCACATGTTCCTGCGATTCCTCACAGGTATGGTAGCAATACCATTACAAGGTCTTGAAAAACCATTATCTATTGTCTATGTACCAAAAAGTGATAAACTACCAGTTTCTCATACATGTTCCTATCAACTGGATCTACCAGATTACAATGACTACACTCAATTGAAAAAGAAAATCTTACAAATGATTGAATGGTTAGATTCTGGATTTTCATTTATTTAAAAATAAATCATCAGTAGTTCCATACATTCCCCATATTATAATATTCGAATTTATTATTAGCAAGTTAATAAATGTATGCAGGATTAGACTTTACAATCCTAATACATATTCTGAAAATTTAGCCAAAAATGATGGTCTTGATGGTGTACTATACTGATTGGTTGAGTTTGGATCGTATTCAATTCTAGATGGTACATATTTCTCTTGAATTGAAGAAAATGAGTGTGTTTGTAATTTTGCTTGTGGATCGGAATCATTTTTCTATTGTAATAAGTTAGTATTTAAATGTGATTAGGTTGGTATAAAAGTGAAATTAACTTACCAATTTATCTGGACAGAGAGTAAATCCAATAATTGAATTACCAATTGAAAAATTACCACTCTTTTTGAGTAAATCAAAAGTTGAGTATTCATACTCATATTTTAGATAGAGAAAATTAAAATCTTTACTTGGAAACTCTCTATCTAGAATGTTACCATATCTTGATAGTTCATCGAGAACTAAACTCAAATCATGTTGTTGGTAACCATAAACTTTAACCCATCTCTTATCTAAACTATCTAATGAATCCTGGTTCACTCCTAAGTATTGGTTGAATTGAGATGACTGTAATGAGGAATCAAAGTTTGGTTGTTGTTGTTGTTGATTCATTGATGATTGTTGCATTTGTTGTTGTAGTTGATTATTCATCATTTGTGGTGACTGTGTTTGAAATGGTACAAATGCAGATTGTTGAAATTGGGTATTTGGTTGTTGAATTTGTTGAATTATAGTATTGTTAGATGGTTGGAATTGTCCAGGTTGTTGAATTTGTTGTATTTGTTGTTGTTGCATTTGTGATTGTTGTAATTGTAAATATTGTTGTTGTTGTTGATTTAGTTCTACTATATGCTGTTTTTGTTGACTTAAATATAGTTTATCTCTTTCTTGTTGTTGCTGTTGTTGTTGTTCTTGGTATTGTTGTTGTTTTTGTATGTCTAGATCGTATAATGAATTCAATGGTATTTTTGTAAGAGGATTATTTCCAGTTTGTTGTGGTAAAAATCCCATTCCAGAGTGCATAGAATGCTGTTGTTGTGAAAAGTAAATAGGTTGATTTGTATTTAGATTTGAAGTTGTCAATGGAGTCTGTTTTGGTTGTGAAATAGCTGAGGTATTAAATGCAAAGGATTGTTGACCTCCACCTATACTATTTGTTGGTATTCCACTACCTGACATATTCAAACCACTAGCCCCAAGTGAATTCTGAAATATACTTGTACCTGATGGTCTAGGATAAGAAGAATATGGTGTATTTGGTGTTTTAGATGGTGGGGATGATAAATTGGTAGGTGTACCATGTGTAGATTCATTTTGGGTAGTAGGAAATATTTGACTGACTATCACATTACTAGTAGTCTGTGTTTTAGAAGATGAACTATTTAAATAATTACTCATTATTCTTTAATTATGATCTCTTCACGTGAAATTTTCAAAATGAGAAAAAAATTCAAACAAACCGCCATTTTTCAAATTTTCATCTTCATTTTTGAAATTCTTGAGTGTAAACAATCAAATATTTAAACATGTCAGGGAAAGAACAATTAGAAACTATTTTAACTAAAATTAATAGTTTACTAATAGATGAAGGTTTTGCAATCAATTATAAATGGATAAGTGACCAATATAAAATTCCCCCTAACATATCTAAAGAGTAATATATATATATGATATTTTATATGTTTCCAATACACTAATGTAAATATTGAAATTAAAGGATTTTAGTATACTTTTACCAAAAGAATAGAGAACAGCTATCAGCTATCTATTTGATCTCCGGCTTATTAAAAGATCAAAATAAGTTGGGTTATATATTGACCTCAAAAGAGTGTTTCCAAAGTAATACCTCAACCTCCCCCTTCATTTCATCTACTATATGTTCAAACATTGTATATTGACATTGATATGATTTATATTGATTTTAAAAACTTTAGATACCAAAGATAAATTTTCAAAAGTTACATCAGAATATATATATGGCCTCTCTAAAGGTGACTCATTACCAAAGGATCCAATTAATATAATCACATTGACCTATACGAAAATCAATGAGAGATATGAAGCAATTAAGGTGTTGGGTGATGACTATTTCAATGTTAAATTACCTATACAATCTCATCTTTTTAAGAAGAGAGAACTTAAAACACCTTTACCAATTTCTGTAAATCCCGTTCCTTATATATCATCAAAACCTATGGCACCAGTAACTACAGCGCCTACTACTACTACACCTGCCAAACCAAAAGCTACTACATCAGCGGCACCAATGAACTTTTTCAAAGTTCAGGATACAGACGCTAAACCAATCAATCTATTTGATAAATATAAAGATGAGGAAAAGAAGAATCCTAGGACAAAATCTACTGTAACATCTGTTCCTGCTTCCTCAAAGAAGAAATCTGCTGCCACACCCAAAAAGACAGCTACCTCCACTTCTACAAAGGAAACTATTAAATCCAAAACAAAATCAAAATCCAAAGATTCTGATGACGATGATCCATTCGCAAGTGACAAAAGTGATGAAGATGTTCAATTACCAAAATTCAAGAGAACTAATAAAAGAATTGATATTGATGACATGGATGATGTTGAAATGAAATCTAGTGAGCCTGAACCTCAACCAGTCAAGGATGTAATTATGAGTGATAAAGTTGTTGAAGACACAAAAACACCTGCCAAAAAGAGAAACTTTGAGGAAATTCAAGAAGATGAGAAATCCACAACATCTACTACTGATAAAAAGAAAGAAAATACTCCAGAGAAAGCAATTAAGAAGCATAAACTTGATAAAGAGGCTAAAGAAAAGCAAGATCAAGAGAAACTAAAAGAGGAGAACGAAAAGAAAGAAAAAGAGTTGAAGGAAAAGAAACTAAAAGAGGAAAAGCTTTTGAAAGAAAAAGAACAGGAGAAAGAAAGAAAATTAAAGGAGAAAGAAGAAAAACTTGCAAAAGAAAAGAAAGTTAAAGAGGAATTGGAAAAGAAGGAGAAGGAACAAAAGAAAACTAAGTCTCCTAAAAAACCCAAAAAAGCTGTAATTGAAGAAGAGGAAGATGAACAAAGATCACCTTTAAAACAAAAAGAAGACCAACTTGAAGAACTAAACCAACAACTTAAAGAAACTGAAGATAAGTTAAGTAAAAAGAAAGAAACACCAACTAAAGAAAAACCAAAAGAGAGTAAGAAGGAAAAAGAAAGTGAGAATGTAAAGGATAAAAATGAAGAAGAGGAAGAGGAAGAACAGGGTTCTAAAAAGAAAAAGAAATCAACTAAATCTAAAGATACTGATGATAAAGATGATGAAACTAAATCTAAAAAGACTAAGAAAGAGTCTACAAAGACTGCTAAAGCAGATAAACCACCTGGTAAATCATCAAAGAAAGCTCCACCAAAAGTTGATGAAAAGCAAACTAAAATTGGTGCATTCTTTAGTGTTGTTGAAAAGAAATAAAAGAGAAATCTGATTTGGATACTGTAACTTAAATATATGTATGGTCGACAAGAGATTAAAGAATTTTATTGTATTTGGTAAAATTTTAGTACACTTTACTATTACGTGATCTACTGGCACTGTAGATGCTATTACTGAAAGTAGTGTTATTATTACTATTATTATTATTATTATCATTATTTGGGTTGGTATTTGTATTCGATACTACTGGAGGTAATGTAGTAGGGTTGGATGATGTTGTTTGGGGAGGTGGATTTGGTACAGTCGAATTAATGTTATTGGTGTTGTTGATTGGAGGTATAAATGTAGAATATACAAATGAATTATTTGTTGGAGATGGAGGACAACTCTTTTTCTGAATAAATACTCCGTTGAATTCAACTTTATCGTGATCTCGATATACGTGTAATTGTAGACTTTGTTTTGAAAAGTTACCCATTGAATCGGTTGCAGGGCTTTGGTTGTATTGAGAAAAAGTTGTAGTAGTGTTTTCGATACCTGAGGTAATTTGTAGAGGTTTAGATCGGTCTACAGGACATGATAGAGTATATACAAATGACCAACCACTATCACCTCCATTCAATGTGAATACCAAATTATTCTCCAAAAAGGAGTTAAAAGAGGCTGCAAACTTATTCTTGGTATACTCTACACAGATATCTTTTCCATTGTATGATATTTTGGTGGAATTTTGCACGTCAACATCACACCATTTCTCACTCCACAAACCAATAAAAGGGGAGAGTCGGTTAATAAAATCGCTTTCTTGGATAAAGAATCTCTTGGCTGTTCCATGAGTGCATTTGAAATTGGAGATCTTATATTCTAATTCATAGAGATTAGATAGCTGTAATTTATCGATGTAATTTTGTCTGAGCTCTCCAAAAAATGGTCTCCAAAGCCAATCGGTTTCCGATAGAATCTTGGTTTCTTTTGATACCAAGGCAAGGTTAGCTAGCTCTCTTGGTGTCAAATATGAAAATACACATAATAATGTATCATAGGTCAATAAGTCCAGAACTGTTATAGAGTTCTTTCTTTTTCCTGTTTTTTCGTGAAAATTTAATATAAATAGATTAAAAACATTTTGTGTTAATAAAAAATTTGGTGTATTATTTTAGATAATTATTAGATCCATGGATAATATTTACTTCTTGGGCTTTCTAGTTTATCATTCATGGTTAATAATTGAGTTTTATATAATTATATATATTATATGTGGAGGGTGAGGTTCTGTTTAAATGCAAATTTGCTTTGAGATATATATTTATATATTATTTAAATAATTTTTTTTTAAATTTGGAAAAAAATTAAACTTGGAAGATAACCAAAATGAATATGATATTATTGTAATACTACAAACTGCCTCTGTGTTTCCCTTGTGCTAACACCAAAATCAATACCTTTTCTTTATCTTCTTTTTTTTTTTTTTTTTTTAAATAATTATGTTGGTTTTTTTTTTTTATACACCACAATTGTTTTTACCAACTGCCACCCGAAGTAGTTGTTTGAATATCCTGTTAAAACTAATTGGATTTATAAAATTTTATTTCTTTGAAAAATACTTTAAGATTATTACCTATGTCAATAGTTATATTATTTATACATAGTCAATTGACTATGTCTATTGTAGTGGGTATTATAATTATTCTAGTTATATAGGTTATTTTTATAACTACCAACAAACAATTAATAGTTAACCATCAGGAGAGAATAACATATTTATAAATGTTTTTATTTATCAAACCCTGAGTCAATTGATAATTGATTTGAAATATGAAGTTGGTGCAATATATTTTTAAACTTTTTAATTTCTAAATCCTTTTTAATAATCTCTTTTTCATAATTATCTTTCATATTATATAGAGAAATCTCTAGTATACCAATTTTATCATTAAGTGATCTTAGTTTTTCAAAAAAATCCTTATCCTTCTCTATTAACTCATTTTCTATTTTCATTTTTTCTTCCCTTATATTTTTAAAATGATCACATAACTTGTTTGATTTATTTTTTAGATTTAGATATTTTACCTTTAATTTATTATACTCATCCTAGATAGAACAAGGTTAATACAATTCTATTTAATAAATTTGTTTCAAGTCTTATATACCTCTGTATCATTGTCACCCATGATTATTAATGAAAATTTTAAAAATATCTAATTGAATTTTATAAAGAGCATCAATATCTCAAGATTGAAAATCAAATTGATTAAAAAGTTAAAAATCTAATTAGGAGTTTACATCAGTATGAGTAAAAATTTTTTTTTTTTTTATTTTCAATTTATTTGCAGAATGAACAGAGTATTACAATGGTTAATGTCATGGATTATTTGGATTGTAACATTTGGTAGATTAATTCAGAATCAAAATCAAAACCCTCAAATATTACCACAACAAATACCTGTACAACAACAACAACAGCAAAATCCAAGTTCCCCTACAACCCAACAAAATAACAATAACAACCACTTAGTCATAAACACAAATACCAATAATTCTAATAATAATATTCAAAAACATAGTTCTATAACAATTAATGATCAAAATCAAAAGAATGTATTTAAAAATATTGATCAAAAACCAGTTGTTAGTTTAAATACCTATAGAAATAATATAAAAGAGTATCTAAATGATACCTATGAATTGGATGAGGACAGTATATATAGTTTTATAATTCAAAATCTTACAACGACCGAGGACAGTAACAGTAGTAACATCGATAGACTACTAGTGACTCAATTCACATCTATGTCATCTATACTACAACTGATAAAGAATGAAAAAATTAGATTTTCAATCATCAATACCATTATTGAACATTTTAAAAATCAATATGCAATCAAATCTAAACAGGCATTAATGGGATTCTATGCTGTTTTAGTTGGATGTTCAATCGGTCAGGAAAAAGAGTGTAATGAAATCAAAGATGTTATACTACATTTACCACCATCGGTATTAGGTGACATCTCCAATAGAAACACTTCTAGAGTACTAGTTGATTTAAATGTGGATGTAAACGATTCCATTCACAGTGACAGAGTTAAAATCGAACCTTATAAATCATTTATCAATGATATTTCAAGTGTATTGTTTGACTATATCAGTAACCATAAACTCATTACTCAATACACTAATATACACCAACAACCACAACAACAACCTAACGCAACACCAGATAATAACCCAATACTATTAAAAAGTGAATTAATTGGAAATCTTTTACTAAACCTCTCAAGTAATTTTAAATCAAAGTTACTATTTCAACATTTAGTTCATAATCGTCTGTTACAATCATCAAATGAATCTAGACAGACAATTATTGATTTTCTATTTAGTTATAATCCAAAATTTTCGATTTCTAATAATACACAAACCACTACAACTACAACTACAACAACATCAACCACAACCACAACATCAACATCAACATCAAATTAATTTAATTTATTATTAATAAAAATATAAAAGATTTTAATTAATGATTTATTTTAATCATCAATACCTTCATTTTTCATTAATTTTAGGAAACCTTCTTGAGATAATTCTACACAACCCATCTTTTTCATTCTCTTTTTACCTTCTTTTTGTTTATCCAGTAGCTTTCTACGTCTGGTAATATCACCACCATAGCATTTAGCTGTTACATCTTTTCTCATGGCAGAGATTGTTTCTCTTGCCATGATATCGTTACCTACAGCAGCTTGAATTGCCACTACAAACATTTGTCTCTCAATGACACCTTTTAGTCTTTTTACAAGTTTTCTCGAGTGTGTAGTTGCACGACTTCTATGAACTATACTAGAGAGTGAATCAACTTCCTCACCATTCAACATTACCTTAACTTTAACTACATCTGATTCCTGGTATCCTGCATCTTCATAATCCAAATTAGCATAACCCGATGATATTCTTTTGAGATTATCATAGAAATCCGTTATAATCTCTGACAATGGGAATTGGTAGGTCAATCTAGATCTTCCATTTTCCAACGACTCATGATCCAGTTGAATACCTCTGCTATCAATAGCTAATTTACTTATACCTCCAAAATAGTCATTTGGAGTTACAATCTGTGCTGTAATCATTGGTTCAAGTGTCTTTTCGACATACTCTGATGCAGGATATTCAGCAGGATTAGATATTGTCTCTTCTGTGCCATCAGTTCTAATGACTTTATAAGGAACAGTTGGAGGAGTTGCTATAACAACTTGACCATATTCCTGTTCAAGACGTTGTAATACAACGTCCATATGTAAAAGTCCCAAGAAACCACAACGAAAACCCATTCCCAATGCAACGGATCTCTCATTACTAGTGGATATGGATGAATCGGTAAGTTGTAGTTTCTCAAATGACTCTTTCAAATCTGCATAATCTTCTGAATCCACTGGATAAACACCAGCAAATACCATTTGTCTAGCAGGTTTAAAACCAGGTAATGCCTCAACGGGGTGATCTTTTTTGAAAAATGTGTCACCCACACGTGCTTCCTTACTGGTTTTCATACCTGGTGTCACATATCCTACTTGTCCTGGATAGAGTGCACCTGTTGACTTTTGTTCAGGATGCATAATACCAATATCAAATACTTCATAAGTCTGTTGAGATCCTGCTGAAACTATCATATCACCTTTTTTAACAACACCATCTCTGACATTAACCAAACATATGACACCTCGGAATCTGTCAAACCAAGAATCGAATAACAAACCTTTAAATGGTTTATTAAGACTTGCAGTTGGTGGGGGTATTCTATCTATAACAGCTGGTAGAATATCTTTTATACCAACACCTGTTTTTGCACTAACTAATATTGCATCATCAGGATGGAATCCAAAGACTGATCGTAGTTCTTCTTTGACTCTTTCGACATTGGCAGTTGGTAAATCAATTTTATTGATAACTGGTATGACCTCAAGTCCAGATTCCAACGCCAGATAGTAGTTTGCCATAGTTTGAGCTTGTACGCCTTGACATGCATCAATAACTAGTAAAGCACCTTGACATGCCATAAGTGATCTAGTAACCTCATAATTAAAATCCACATGACCGGGTGTATCAATAAGATTCAGTAGATATTGTTTTTGGTCTTTTGCATTCTTGTAAATCATTGAACATGTCTGTGCCTTCACAGTTATACCTCTCTCTTTTTCAACCTGTAATTTATCTAAATACTGTTCTCTTCTATTTTCATTTTTCTCTCTTTGCTCAAGAGACTCTTCTCCACTGCCATATATATTCTTTGGTAAAGTTCCAGTCAATGACAGTAACTTTGTGCTCAATGTTGTCTTTCCGTGATCAATATGTGCTATAATACTAAAATTTCTAATTCTCTCTGGTGGATATGATGATATATCTACTGGTACTGTCGAATTATTGTTACTACAATAATATCTATTTAAATTAAAGCATTTAAAATTTTCATTCCTCTGAAATATAATCCTATTGAATTTAAGTAAATTTGATGGTTTTACTAAACCAAACATCTGATCTGTAAAATGAAAAAAATAAAAAAAAACTAATCGAATTTAATTATTATTAAAGTTGAATCACATAATTTAATTTATTTATGTGATTGTTTCTTCAATTGAGACTTTAGCTTTTTATATTTTTCTTTTTGTTTTTCATATTGGTGTTTTAAGGATTTTTCTTGGTTTTTTGATTTATAGTTATTGAAGGTGTTAGTGAGTTTTTCCATTGTCTCTTTGGATAGGTAAAGTTTATCAATATCTGATAAGAGATCAGATACAATTCTTTCGACACCGTATTTTGATTTATCTTTTTTTCCAAGAGGAGTAGATTCAGAATCTGAAGAATAAGCACTACCACTACTGTCAGTTCTTATATGCAATATTAATTTGGATTTGGATTCATAGGAAGATGAGAGGAAAGGACTGTGGCCATTAGGTGTAGATGATAATGAAGAACCTGAAGAACTACCACGTAGAGTTTGATTCTCTTTTCTCAACTCATCCAACTCTTTTTGTAGCTGAAGTTTCTCCATCACCAATGCACCAATCTTCTGTTGGTAGTATCCATCTGATGAAGCACCACCCAAATCTAATGCCAATTCCGGTGAAGAATTCAATTTATCAACATTTATCATTAAAGTATTATTAGGAGATGACGTAGAAGAAGTCTCTGAAGAACTGTCATGTGCATCCAATGAATTTATCAATTGTTTCTTTAGTGATGATTCCTCTGAAATTGAATTCAATCTTGATCTATTTGCTCCACCATTACTGTTTATACTACTACTTCCATTATTATTACCATTATTAATGCTATTACTATTGTTGTTTGAGACTATATTACAAATTGTACTATTACTATTTTCCGAAGTATTGCTACTATTATTACTATTACCATTAGTGTTGCTGTTATTAGCATTTACCAAAATATTGGAAGATGATAATTTTAATTCATTACTAATTTTTAAGATACTTGTGGGGTCAATTATTTTTGGAATTGAATCCATGGAGGGTGAGGGTTTAATTGGTATAGATGAACCAAAACTAAATCTTGAGCCTGGTTGATTTGGTAATTGACCATTTGCTAGAGATGGAAAGAGTTCAAAGACAGTGCCTCTAGTTTGTTTCATTGGACCCATAGTACCAGATCTTCTAAGTGTGTTAAACTCACGAAGAGTTTTGAGAGTACCAATAATGGATTGTTTACCAGTAGATTGGCCACATACCCATGGATGTCGTAGTGTCTGTTCTGCAGTAAGTCTCTTTAAAGGGTCAAGAGTTAACAAACTCTTTATAAGTCCTTTAGCAGAATCCGATATATTGTCCCACTCCGGTGATGGAAATTCCAATACATAACCAGTACTCTCATCAAATGGTGGAAATCCACATAATAATATATAAATAATGACACCGAGAGACCACATATCAACAGGTTTACCATAACCTGTACATGCGCTAATCTCAGGTGCCATATAACTAAGTGTACCAACTAAACTCTTTAGTTTAGTACCTGATGGACATCTTTGTGATAATCCAAAATCACAAAGTTTGATAACTGCGCTGTCACTCGAATCTGAATATAACAAATTCTCTGGTTTTAAATCACAATGTACAATATCTTTCGAGTGAAGGAATTGAATAACCTTAGTGAGAGTTAAAACCAATAAAGATGCATCCTCTTCGGTATATGAACTCTTTTCAACAATTTTATCAAATAATTCACCACCTGTTACCAATTCCAAAACTAATAGAATTTCATATTCCGTTTCAAAAACTTCATGTAAAAATATTACATTTGCATGTTTGGCATCATTCATAATTTCGATTTCCTTTAGGATATTTTGTTCTTCGACAACTGACTTTTTCATGATTTTAATAGCCCATTGTTTATTTGTTGATTTCTCAACAGCACTCTTTACTACTGAGAATTTACCACTATTATATAGATATATACATATTAAAATCAATTTATAATATGATTTAGATTATATATACAAAAACTTACATTCCAATTTGGTTTTGTATATCATAGAATTTATGTATACTTTCACTTTTACTATTCGATACTAAATTCTTTTTCATTTGATCTAGATATATTCCCTATTTCCAATGATATTCCTCTATTCTATTGAATACTAGTCTTTTACTAAAATAAATATTATATAAAAATTCTAAATGATTATTATAATATTTGATTATTATAATATACCAATTAAGCTATAAATTAAATAAATAAATAATTAATATTTACAGATACAATTGAAGAAAATGTTTGATAATTTGTGTTTTTGGAATGGAATCAAAATCATAAGAAATGTTGGATTTGCTATTAATTGAATTATTATAATAACTTGTGTTTTTTTTTTTTTTTTTTGTTTTGTTTCTTTTTGTTTAGAATCCACTCTATCACTATCTCTCTAATGTTTTACTTTGTACTGCCAATACCAACACCTAAACACATATTAACCCAAAATAGCAATATCACTCTATCTTGATAAGTTTAGAAAAATAATTACTTTTTATCATAAAATGTTATACGTGTACAGATAAATATATAGATGATATTGTGGTATCCAAGTGTTATTTATAGACACCCTAAACACTAAAACAAACACATACACACTAGTGTTTTAACACCCCTACTAAATTATTGTCGTGCAAAAAAAAATATGAAAAAAAATATCTCGACACCAATTTTCAATTTTATCTGAAAAAAAAAACTGATCAATAATAGTTTACAATTGAACTTTCAATTAATTTACTCCTTTTCTAACACCCACCTGTGTGTTTTTTAAATATTTCAGCCTCTAATTATTTTTATTATTTAAATTATTACAATAAAAAAAACAATTTCCAGATATATCTGATAATTTATTTTTTTTTAAGAGGGGTTATATTCTTAGAAGGTGATTAAGGGATAAGAAGTTGAGGAATTTGGAAACTTGGTATACTATTAACTTACAAACTTGGAATTTTACGTACTTAAATATAATATTAAAATATGTATGAACTTGAAGTTGGTGGGTGATGATTAAAAACTTTAAAATTTTCAAAGTTGATGCTATCTACATTTTTGTGATTTGAGAGTGGTGAGGATGAAGGTGATACTAAAGCACAAGGGGTGGTTTTATGTTGTTGAGGTTATATATATTGTTATTGTTGTTGTTGTTGATTTGAAGTGTATAAGGTGATAATTGAATTATATAAATATAAATTTGAAATTTGTAAAATGTGTGGTAATGTGGTTAAAGATGAGTTTAATCATTATTGGAATGATGATGGTTATTGTGATTTACACTTATGGGTGCATTTGAAAAGTTACCTATCCAATGTCCATTTGGGGTCTGTTCACCAGAGTTACTTTGAGAGTTTTGAGCACTGAATGGGGGTGGAGTCCAACTGTTAGATGATGACCCTGGATGACCATCTTCGTTGTTTGGGACTTCTACAAAGGCACCTGAGAGATGGTGCATTGGGATAGTTCCATAGGGGTGTGGTGTTTGTGGACTTATGGGTGTTAGATGAGGTTCACTGTATGCTCTACGTCCATAATCATACAACAAAGGCCAACGCATATTGGTACTTGTTAGAGATGGCGAAATTGGGTGATGCATAGGTATGATGCCAATAGGTGTGGATAGTCCACTATACTGGTTAGGTGTAGCTTGTGGAGGTTGAGTTAAATAAATAGGCGATGATTGTGATGATGAGATATTAGGTGAAACAGATTGTGAAGGTGATGTATTGTTACTATTATGTTGAGGTTGTTGATGGTGATGGTGTTGGTGTTGGTGGTGGTGTTGTGGTTGATGTTGTTGTTGTTGTTGTTGCTGTTGTTGCTGTTGTTGCTGTTGTTGGTGAGGTAGTTGAGTTACAGGATATTCAGAACGAGGTACATTTACAGGGGGAGGACGTTTCTTTAAAGATTGACTATTACTGTTACTTGATGGTGATCTAGTGGAATCACTTGATGAACTTAAATGACTATTAGTACTAATACCATTAGTGCTATTATTTATATTTGGACTGCCTTCTTTTGATTTTTGCTGAACGGCTTTATGAAATGCATGATAGGCAGCTTCGACTGTCTCTATAGATTGTTGATTTAAAAAACTGTCTCTAATCATTTTACAGAGGCTATGAATATCGTCTTGATCTATATTGGCTATCAGACCCTTGGAGAATGCATCGTAGTCTGTAGGAGTCCAGCTACATGGCATGACTGAAAGCACAGCATCCTTATACAACATTGCATTCTTTGCCTGACTAGCTGTTATAGTAACCGTCTCTCTTTTCTTCTTAACCGAAGGAGACGACGAAGACAGTGGCACCAAAGCATTATGATTGGAAGTAGGCGTCGAAGTACCATTAGATTGAGGAGATGGAAACATATTAGAAGCCTGATGATGTGAAGTTGGTGAATTTGAGCAACTACTATACAAAGGAGACCCTTCATCTTGATATTCACCATCGGATTTATTCCAATCTTCTTTATCATCTTTGGAATCCGGTTCTTTATTATCCAATTTTCTCTGTCTCTCCCTATCAATTCTCAGAAAATATTTTTGAGCATGAGTACGCACCTGTGTTGCATTTCTTGTTGCCACATAATTTGCAATGGATTTGACATCCTTGTGACCAAATTTATTCAGTGCCTCTAAAAATCTACTATGTTCCTCTGGTGTCCAGTATCTCGACTGCTTCTTTTTCTCTGCTTGTTTCTCTTGTTCGTATTTATTGATTTGTGATTGTAGGGTATTGATTGCCTCTTTTTTTCTTGACAGTTCCTCTTCGAGGAATTGAATACGTCTTTGTTGTTCAATAAATTGACTGTTTTTGTCCATGGAATCACTGTCTTCAATCGATGATTGCTCATTATTATTACTATTATTATTTTGATTGTTTTGGTTACTATTTCCACTTCCTCCGTAGAATCTTGAAAATTGAACTGGATATATAGGGTGTCTGTACATTGGTGGTGGTGTTGAATACATATTAGGTGAAGATCCATAATCATAATTCGACTCTTGATATCTAATTCCAGGATGGTTGGTATTGATCATCCTTTATATGTGTATATATATATTTATATGATTATTTAAAATAGGAGATTACAACAATTATTTTTATATACTAAATATTACTAAATTATTAATATATTTGTTTGTTTTGGAAGCTAGATTTAATGAGTAAATATATAATTAAAATTATCAAATATATATGATTGAATAATATACAATTAATTAATAAGTTTATAAATTTCTTTTGAGATGACTAATTTTACAATTAAAATATTAGTTTTTTTGTTTTTGAGTCGAAGAAAGTTTAAAAAGTAGAGTTTTGTTGATGTTGTTGTGTAAAGATATTAATCAAAGATTATAACAACAATAAAATTTAAAAAAAAAACAGAACAACAAAAAGGGTGTTTAGGGTTTTTCTAAAATCACTGTTGAATACCAAATTTACAAAAAATGGAACTTGGAAATTTAACCATTGAACTTTAAAAAAAAAATAAATAAATAAAAATACAATCTAAGTTGTTTGATTTTTAGAAATATTATAAAAATACAAGTGAGTGTGTATATAACTCTAACTATCGAATGGTGTTATTGGTGTTTTTGGTGCCTTTAATTAATTTGAATTTGTTTTGTTTTTGGAAATTATAAACTTGTTGATGATGATGGTATTATATCAACAAAGAAATAATTTTAAAATATTAAATATAAATGTAAACAAAGGAAGTGAGATCTTTCAGATCCCTTAAAGGTACATAAAACAGTGTTATAAATAAGGTGTGAGAGTTGGAATATAACAAATAAAATTCAAATTAAAAGAAAAAATGAGAAGTGGAGAACAAAGATGCTTGTAACTTTTACAGATCACTGTTGTGTAAAAATTTGTTTTTTTTTTTTTTTTTCTAAAACACAAGTGCAACAAAAAGATAGAAAAAAAGTACAGTAGAGTCCTTTTGATGATAACAAGTGTGGGGTGTGGTTGTGTGGTTATTGTCTTTTTTTTTTTTTTTTAAGATAAAGGGGGTATCAAAGGTTTTTCAGTTGAATTCAAATAAAGGGTATTGTCAACACACACACACAATATCCTCTAAGTTTACAATGTGTATCGTCAATAACTGTTAATGTTCTGGTAATTATTGATGAGAATTGAGTTTTCCAATCAAATAATAAACCTAAACCACCGATTGGATTATGTTGAAACTCTTAACAACAGTGATTGTTTTGTGTGGTGGTTGTGAGAGTGTTTTATGTGTTGGTTGTTTTAATTGTGAGTTTTAGTGAGGAAATTTGATGAGAAGTAGAGGGGAATAAGTTTTCATTAGGGATTTAAAAAGTTTTTTTTCTGATAGGATAAAATAATATCTTTGATTACAAGAGGTGGGATATTTAAAATTGATCAAAGTTATAATGTGAAATAACTAATTAATAGATACTTAAAACTTACACTTATTGTGAAAAAAAAAAAAGTTATAAATAGAAGTCAAACTCTGTTGTGTATTTATCTCTTTAGAGGGTATTGAGCTAAAAAGGCTAAATACTATTTTTTCTTTTTTTTTTTAATTTTTAAATTTTTGATGATTTTGGATTTTTTCAAAATATGCTTGTGTTGATATTTAGAAATAGGAAAAGAAAAAAAATTTCTTTTTTGCAAAGTGATGAAAAAAAATGTATGGAGAGAATGAATAATATATACAAGTAATTGTATATATAAAACACTATCTAATATGTGTTAATCTCTTTTAGATATATAAAAAATGGAGGAGAAGAGCCTTTTGAGATTAAAGTTTAATTTAAAAAAAAAATAAAAAAAGAACATGATGTGATTAAAGTTTTGTGATGATTTTTTAATCATCAAAAAAATTTTGTAAATTGTAATTTTCAACAAATTCAAAAGACTCTTCATTTTCCAAAAAAATACGTATACGCAAGTAGTAAAAGAATTATTGTTTTGAAGTGATGTTAATTGGGTTTTTTCACCGTTAATTAGGCCTCTATCAGCTTTAAAAATAAACAAGAATTTACAAGTTCTCAAACAAACAATTAATATATTTTAATCAGAGTAGAAGAGAAATAGATAGATAGAGATAAACTTTTTGGAGATATTTTTTTTCTCCAATTAATTAAAATCCTTTTTTTTTTTTTTATAATAATCAATTCTAAAATTGCTGAAAAAATCGATTTGAATATGAATTTAAAAAATCATTTCTCTCTTAATATATACACATAAAGTAATCGAACATAATATTTATTGAGAAATTTGATTAGATTAATAATAGATCAACATTGGGTTTTGTTCATACAGGGATGATATTGTTCATTATTCATTTTTTTGGAATAAACAACGTACTCTGCATACGGAAGTTCAAAATGTGAGCTCCTGATTTTTTTTTTTTGAAAAGCCAAATCAAAAAAATTTGATTTTTTTTTTTTTTCTTTCGACTGAAGGTTCATTCTCTAGTATAGTAATAAATTTCAACATAGAAAGATGGATTCCAAATACATTAACAACACTGTTAAATTCGTCACTGATGCCTTAAACAAAAACACTTGTGTCCAAAAAGTATTAGACACTAAATTTGTTAAGGAACATCCAAACTTAGCTGCTGGTGCTGCCATTGGTGCTGGTTTACTTGCTGCCTCATCTATCTATAAATTATCAACCTCAAACACTGGAAAGAGATACAACTACGACGCCATCCCAGTATGTTTTTAATTTCACTCATTATCAAAGCACATTCACTTTATAATTATTGTTATTGTTTTTATTTATATTTTCAAATAATATCAATGGGGATGTTCATCTCTGGATTTTTAGATTTAACATCAACAATACACCAAACACACAAACCACATTAACACACATATTACAAAAACAACTTTGATCACTTTTTGTTATTTTTAAAAAAAAAAAAAAACAAACCCGATACTACCATCTAATCATTTGAACATTTCACTCAAAGTGTTCTTTCAGCAATTTGGATTAAAAAAAAAAATACATATTGTTGATGGTGATACAGTTGAGATTTATTAATTATGTGATCTAAAATCCACTCGAACCATTCAAAAAATAACCTTTTATCATAAACGCCCTATTTTACTTCCAAGAGTTAAAATACTAATTATATAATATTTTAAATCACCCTAAATCACCAATTTTACAAAAAATTTGTAATATCTACAATCAATCGAAATGGTTTTCAAAAATAAAAAAAAAAACATCAACCTCATCTATAGAATCTCTCCTTTGAAGAAGAAATTTATGATGTTGCCACTATTGGAGCCGGTCCAAGGTAAATATCTCATACCACCATTAATGATGATACTCTAATATTTATAATACTAACTAAATTTAAAATAATATCTAAAATCAAAAAAAAAAAAATCAAAAAATAAAAATAGTGGTTCTGTTTTAGGTTATTATTTAGCAAGAGAAGGTAGATCAGTTGCTTTATTAGAGAAAAAGAAATTCCCAAGAGACAAATTCTGTGGTGATGCAGTTGCCACCATGGCTCAAGATATTCTCAGAGATATGGGAGTTATGAAAGAAATTGTCGATGAAAACTTGGGACACTTTGCTCAAAACGGTGGTTTTGTATCACCAAACGGTAACTCATTCATTGGTAACTCTGCCAAAGAATTGAAACGTGATGCCAAATACAACAGAGGTGCTGTTATTGCCATTAAGAGAATTGTTCTCGATGAGAAAGTAGCTAAAGCCGCCAAACGTATGGGTGCTCATCTCTATGAAAACACCACTGTCGAAAACTGTACTTTTGACAGACAAACTGGTTACTGGACCATTGAATGTGTTGAATCCGAATCTGAAAACGGACAACAACCAAAGAAACTCACTTACAAAGCTAGAGTTTTAGTATGTGCTGATGGTTCACCATCATCAACTGCCAGAAAATTAGGTTACGTCAACACTGAACCAAACGGTATTTGCTCAAGAGCTTACGTTAAGAATAACACTACCTTCCGTTATGATGGTGTTGTTTTCTATCCAAAATCATTGTTGCCAGGTTACTGTGCCATCATCAGAGAAGCCAGAGACGAACTCAACTATTTGGCTTATATCATTCCAGGTGGTAAAGTTAAATTAGATGATCTCAATCACTACCATCACGAATACATGAAATCTGATCCATTCATTAGCAAGGCTTTGGGTCCAAATCCAGATATTGAAAGAATGAAAGCTGCTCCATTGCGTTTAGGTGGTATCAAGAAATCCTATGATGATCATTTATTGATTGTTGGTGATGCTGCTGGTTTCATTGATCCATTGACTGGTGAAGGTATCCAATATGCTATGGAAGGTTCCAAGATTGCTGCTGATGCCCTTATTGAGGCCTTCAACGAAAGAGATCTCTCCGGCCAATCTCTCAAGAGATACCAAGACAGATGGATGAACAGATTCGGTCACGAATTCAACATGTCTATGACCATGTCTCTCTTCTTATACAGATTCCCAATCGTCTTGGATGCCGCTGCTAAACTCATCAACAAGAGAGGTTCAAGATTCCTTGCTGAATGGGCTGCTGTTATGACTGGTATGAAACCAAAGACCTGGTTCTTGAGACCAGATGTCGGTCCATTAATTGTTTTAGAAGCTTTTGGTATTGCTGTTGAAAGACTTTTCGGAAGAGGTCAACAACAAAAATCCCTCGACCAAAACTAAATTAATTCTCAGTAAAATTCTTTAATAATAATACCCATCTCATCATCACAATAACTCAACTACCTCTCTCAACATTTGTTTTTATATTCTCTATCTTAACAAGTTTCAATAGTTTTTTCATTTAATTTTAGCAAACAAAGCCTTCACCCCTATTTCGAGACTTTTTAACCCTAAAAATCCAATAAAAAATAGAACTTGTTATATTTATCGTTGATAATATGTGTATAATCTTCTAGTAGTGGGTTTGTGAGTATGTACATAGTTGCTAATATGTTTATTTTTTCCATTCTTTAATAATATATTTTATAGTTTGAGATGAAGTAATATCAATTGGTGTTTTATGATCACTATTTTCAATTGTCATATCGGCATTGTTCTCCAATAGCAATTCAATTACATTTTCATAATTTGATTCAGCAGCTATATGTGCAGCTGTATCACCTTGACTATCTTGTGAATCAATATTTACTTTTGCTTTGGTAAGTAATCTTTTAATAACTTCAACTGATCCAATTGCAGCTGCTCTGTGAATTGGTGCCATTCCATTACTGTCTTTAAAACTCTTTGCTCCATAATCTAAAAGTAAATCTACAATATCAACTCTATTCTTTGAACTTGCCTTTCAATTGGATTATAAATAGTTAGTAGTCACTCATGTTATGTTACAATAACCACCAATACACATACATAATGAAGTGGTGATTTCTTTGTGTCATTGGTATCATTTGGATTTGCACCAAATTCTAATAGAACTTTAACCATATTTATATGTCCTGATGAAGTTGCTGATAATAATGGTGACCAACCACCATCATCTATTGTATTTACAGATTGGTTACATTGATTTACAAGATATTGAACAATTGCTAAATGACCACCAGCAGCAGCCCAATGTAATCCTGTTCTTTCATCTTCATCCACAATATCAGGTTTAACTTTATCCTCTTCTATAAACTTTTTAATTTTTTCTAAACTTCCTTTTTTACATTCTTCTATGAATTCATCTTCTTTAGTACCATTAGTTTTATATTTTGACATTTTATACTAATATATTTAATTACACTCTGTTGCCCTTCACACTTGAATGAATCAATTTGAAAATATTTTTTTTTTTTTATTTCATCATTAATTACAAATGATTATGTTAAGTCGACTCACAAAGAATTTAAATTATTCTATTCGATATTATTCATCAGTTACAAAATTTAAAAATATTGAAGAGTCATTTGATTTTAAATTACCACCTTATCAACCATATATCATTAGATTTGATGGAAACTCATTTAAAAAATTAACAAAAGATTTGGAATTAACCAAACCCTATGATATGAATTTTCACAATGTAATTATTACTTTAGTACTAGGAAGTCGTGTTGAATAATGAATTCTAAATTCTGAAATTTGGTTGAAACCTTAGGCAATGAAAGATGCATCACTTTCACTTTGTAATTATATAAAAGATAGTAAATTGGTATATTCCTTTTCTGATGAAATCAATGTACTTGTGTATTCAAAGTACCCTGAGGACCCTTTTCTTTCGAATAGAATACAAAAACTGATTAGTTTAACTTCATCTATAGTGTCTACTAATTTTTCAGTGTCTCTGTCATCGTCATTACCTAACAAACCAGTGGTAAAAGCATACTTTGATGCCAGAGTATTCCCAATACAATTTAATGATATCAGTGAATATCTATATCAGAGACAATCAAGATGTTATAGCAATTGTCTCAACACTATCATTCAACATGAATCTGTAAATACTGAGTTTCATCCACAAGAAAACTCCACAAAAAAATATCTAGAGCAAGCCAAAGATTACATAAAAGATCAATTAAATATCGATTTGCAATCAGATCGATGTAAATACCCACACTATTTTCAAAAAGGTTTTATTTTACAAAGAAAAACCACAAATTTAAAAAATAGTGAGTGGGCGATAAATACTGAACCATTACCTTGGTTAGATGGAACATACATTCAAAATTTTATAAAAAATGAATAAAACATTGTTTCCAATAATTCTAAAATTAGGTGACTATCAAAAAATCTGATTAAAGATTTTTATCATCCTCGTTTTTTTAATAATCACAATTTATTCTCCTCAATATTGTGTTATAATGATCCCGAATACAAAATTATTTATTATCTTTCTACTTGAATGTATATTGGTTTTACAATTAGCTCAATTAAATCCAATATGTAAATCACCACAAGGTGATAATGCAGATTATTGGTATATTAGAAAATTACCATTTTCAGATAGTTACCTATATTTTGATAACGTAAATCAAAATGTAAATAATTTCAATTATAATACATATATATTTAGGAATTGTAAATCTAATTAAAATGTTTTACTATTAGGTTTTATACGAAAGTGATATTAAATTATCAACTAGTGCACTTGGTAGAACTATTGATCAAATTAAAAGTAATAGTTATTACCTTTTATATAATGGTTTACCATTAAGTAGAGAATCTCTAACTGAAAATCCTGAATCATTTGGAACATCTGATCAAAGTACTAAATTATACAGTAAAGGTATTTTATCATTTGGAAATACTGCTCAGACTTTAGTAAACACATTAGAGAATACCTCTGGTTTCTTAATTAAACATACTTTACCAGGATTCCCAACAGTAGATTTCAAAACTCCATCTGAAAATCCTACTGCTTGGTACCCTAAAGAATACCACGTTGAGAATAGCTATACAACAAATGGTGATATTAAATACAGTCATGGTAACTCTTTCTTTTGTTTTTCATTTCAATCTGTTAGTGATGTCATTGAATTGGTTCAATTCTCAAATCCATTCATTTACAAAACTAATTTTTATCCAACATCATTAACAAGTTTGCAACCAATATTCCAAGGGCCAACCCAGAGTTCTGTCAATAGAAAAACTATTTCACTTCCAAATAGTAACCTTTCTTTAAAGTTATTTAGTGGAAATTTAAATATTTTCACTGAAATTACATCTGATGCATTCCCATTTTTAATTGTAAATATTAAGATAATACCAATCTCTTAGATATTATATCAAATTTATTAACATATCAAATTCCAAATTTATTCTTTTTGTTTAAAAAAATAGGAAAACAATGTAGTAACTGCAAAAATAGTTAAAGAGGTACAACTACCAATAGAATTCTCTTCTCAATTTGATATTAAAGGAGATCAAAGTAGATTTAGAGTTGGTACTGATTTCAGTCAGATATCATTCAATGCAAACAATAGCGAAGTATGCATAATTGAAACTCACACACTTTCAATTTATCACAGTGTATTATGTTTTAACAGTGATTTATTAAGTGCATTCTTACAGAGTATGACAATGAAATACCAAATTGGTACCTATAATGAAACCGATTTCAACACTCCTCAGGTATTTAAAGGAACATTCGTCATGGAAGCTCCCCAATCCGATAATTATCAATTCCCAGATACTTTATTAACTAATACCAAAATTCAATTGGTTTCTAAATGGTCTAATACTGTTTTACAAGGTATGAAAGAAACCATTTCATTTCAAACTGACTCCAATGGTCAGTTCCAATTGAAAAAGAATTATCAACCTGAATTGAAATGTCTTTTAGAGGATCCTGTAAACCATATAAAAATCATCAACCAACAAGGTGAAGTGATATCAGTATCCATGGTGAACCAAGTAACTTATTATCAGACTCCAAGTGACCCATTAGTTAGAGTCTATAAAACTCTTCAGTTACTTGTACAATCACTTCCAACTCTATTCCAAGGTACTAATATAAACTTGGCAACTCCACTTGATATTACAATTCAAATTAATGACACTACATCTAATCTCTACTTAAATAACTTAATGAACTCACCAATGAATAGAGATAATATTGATTCTGTTTTTAGAACATTTTCATATAATCTATTGACTAAAGTAAACCCAGGATTGCAAACCTCATTACAAGGGTTAGATATCAACTTATCTAATTCACTTGATAGAGAATACCAAGATGATAAGCACCAACCATTTTTATTGGGTCTGATTAACTTTATTGCAATTCAAATGAAGTCTATGGTATATAAAGATTTAACATTGCAATTCAAACAACGTTTCTTTAATGTTGATTTGGAAAACTTCCAAGTACCTTCTACCAACGGTGTTAATATGGAAGGTTGGATTACAGCTCTTCTAATTGACTTGGTTGATCAAGAAAATGATTTTAACAATCATGAACTATATCAACTAGACAACAACCAAGATGAAACTATTCCATTATCATTCATTATCAATGCTACACAATCCATAACCACAACTGATAATATCATTTCATTTATGGATAGATTACTCTCATTGTCTCTCACTTCAACCCAAATATCATTAGCTAATGATATTATGACCTATAACAATATTTTTAAATGTCCACAATTATGTTATAATACCTCCCCTGAACCAGTAAGTACAAACTACTGCACTCTATAAAAAAAACATTAGATATTAATACTAATTTTTTAAATTAAAGTACACAGGTGGCGATAAATTAGTTAAATACCTATATGACAATTTAATTTGCCCAGCAGATGTTAATAGAGTTGGTTCAACTGTCCTACAAGAAGTATTCAACAATTTTATTCATTCAGAAGTTGAAGATTTCAACAGTGTTACAACTTTGATGTCTCTTGCTATTAGAACTTTCAAAGAATGTGAGCCAATTGATGAAGAAAAGGGTTGTCTATATAATATCCCAGAAGGTAAAATGGTTCCATTAGATTCCATGGTAATGATCACTTCAGAGATTAATGAGTTGATTGACCAAGCTGATTACTACATTGAATATGGTCAAGATTTAGTTGGTTACTTAATTGAAAACTTAAAGTCCTATCAACAATATAACAATTATGTATTATATACATATAAAGGTAAAATATGCTCATTTGTACCAAATGCTGTCGTGTCACAATTTAGTCAAGATAAATATATCAACAGCTGTAATTGTGGTCCTATTGTATCTCATATAAATCCAACTAGTGGTCCAACAGATGATAGTCCTAAAATTACTGTAACTGGTAGAAAATTGAATTTATCAACTAAAGTATTTATTGGTGATAAAGAATGTGTAGTAAGCAATTATTATAAATCTGGTTTAGATGATATAATTATTTGCAATGGTGAATCTGATACTGGAGTTCAAGTTGTAACATTCCAAGATCCAGCATCTCCATTACCAGTTGAAGAAAGAGAAGTTGATATCATCTACTCATTCTATAAGCCAGTAATTGAACAGGTAATCAACTATCAAAACCTTATTCCAAATAGAGGGCTGGTAACTATCAAAGGTCAAAATCTACCAACTGATAATACTGCAGAAGTTATTGTATTATTGAGTGATTTCCCACAAGAAATTCAAGAAATCTCCACTCAAATTAATCCAGTAACCCAACAAAGCGAGAGTATAATTACATTTACTCCGCTTGGTGTAGGTACAGGTAATTTCCTAGAACTGATTATTGATGGACAAAGTACAGGTTTTATTTCAACTTGGAGTATTGATTTTAGAGAACCTGTAATAACTGGTATCACCCCAACATCTGGTAACCCATGGAGTTTAGTAACTATCACAGGTCAACTCTATAACTCTGATTTGATGCTTTCCGATTTGTATTCATTTAATTTGGTAAATGAAGAATATGATGATGAAGATGAATTCTCAATTGAAATTGTTGAATGGTTAGATGAGAATACAGTCGTTGGTATGGCACCTGAAAGATATGGTCAAAATTTATATGTTAAAATGATTTTTGCCAACCAAATTGTATTTGCCAAAACAGTTAGATTCAGTTATCTCCAACCAGTTATTGATCACATGGTACACGACAAATTCATGACTAATCAAAGTAATTACTTTTGGTTAGTAGGTAGAAATCTGTATCCAGATTTCTATCAAATTGTAGTCACTTTCCTTGATGATACTTATGTCTCTGATTGTGTCGAAGAACCTGAACTCTATCCACAAAAAACACTGTTCTATGATGAAGAAGGTGAGTTATACACTGGAGGTATACCAACTTCTCAATTACCTAATGCCTATGACCCATATTTGGATTTGGATCCAATCTATAGAACAACTGTTGAATTCCAATCCTACATATGTCTATTTGGGTCTGGTATTGGTACAGGATTCGAAATGAACCTTTATATAAATGATGAACCTCTCTATTCTGATTTTTCAGTTGGGTTTGGTCAACCTACTGTATTGGAACTCACAGCTTCAAATGAAACTTTGTTCTCAACTAAAGGTGGTTCAATGGTAACCGTATATGGTGAAAACTTTGTTCCAAATGAGAATTTGAACCCTGGTGATGAATCTTTTGATGGTGGTAGAGATTATTCTAATGTCTTCATTAATGGTTTTGAATCACCAAATATTACATGGACCTCATCCATTGAAATTCAATTTGAAATTCCACCAGGTATTGGATACAATCTATCTGTTCAAATAATGGTTGGTCTACAATTCAACTATGATCATAACGTTACATTTTCATATGATAAACCAAAACTGCAAGAAAACTCAAGTTATACAAGTCCAACTGTTGGTGATAAATGGATAACTATAACTGGTGATAACTTTGTTCCACAAGAATTAGCAACTAACCAAACTCTTTTGGACAACTTAGGTTTTGAAAATTCAATTCGTATTGGAAATCACAGTTGTTTGGAGGTTAAATGGTTAGATAACCATAATGCATCTTGTAAAGTTCCACCAGGTACTGGAAAAGAACTTTCAATCACTGTCACTGTTGGTAACCAAACCTCTGAACCCAACCAATTCTTCTCTTATGACCAACCAAATATCGTTTCTATTCTACCTAATAGAGGAAGAAAATCCAACAACACTGTGATCACTATTAAAGGTGTCAACTTTGGATCCAATGCCAACGAATCAATTGAATTGGTATCTGTTTTAATTGGTGATATTCAATGCACCAATGTTCAATATCTAACTTTACCAGTAGAACAAGGAGAAGAAGAGGAAAACTATGAGTGGATTCAATGCACAGTTCCATCTATAACAACTGATCCTACACCAGAAGAAAATATTGTAAAATTGGTTGTAGTAAAAGTTAACTCTCAAATCTCACAAAACAATGATACAACATTCGAGTTCTATGGTCCACCAAAACTTATATCAGTTTCACCAACTAGTGGTACAATTGATGGTGGTGTTGATTTAACAATTACTGGTAATAATTTCATAGAACACCAAGATAATGATACCCTTAAAATCCAATTTAACGGTAAAACATTAGAATCAACTTCAATTAAAGAGATTAAAATGAACAAAATCATTTTTACAACTGTTAAAGGTGGTGGTAAAGATATTGATCTACATGTAATACTCAATCAACAGGAATCCAATCATAACACTCAGTATCATTATAATCAAGCATTGTTAGAGTCATTGTCACCTTCTACCTCTGATAAAGATGTTCCAATGTTGGTCACATTTATTGGTAATGATTTAGGTTTGTCAGGTGACTTTGATGACCCTGTCATTCATTTTGGTGATATTTTAACTGAAAATCAATGTACAACAGTAGTTGTGACATCCAGTCACTCATTGACATGTACAAGTCCAACATCAACTACAGTTGGTATTAAATCAGTTACATTGACTTTCTATTCTCAAGAATCTAGTAATTCACTACAATTTGAATATACAGATGGTCAACAAGATACTACTTCCACTACTACAACACCACTTACAACCACTCCAGTAATTGGTGGTCCAGTATCAAGTAACAGTACTTCAAACTCAACCACAACAACTACAACCACTTCATCTACAACTGGTGGTTTTGCACCTCAATAAATCATTTGTAGGTGACAATTAAATAATCGAAAATGCTTATATTAATTTAAAATATTCAAAAAAAATAAATACATTTATTATTTGTTTAGGCAAACTTGGACATTGTAAATGGGTAAACTTAGCGTTACATTATTGATTTACTTTCCAGCCAATCTGTCAAATCTGTGGATTTTGGCTTTGCAACTGGAACATGAGTGTTCAACATCTTTCAAAGAGTCAATTGCCAATGGAATTAAACAACAACCTAACCAACAACCGCAAATTAAGAGTAAAGCACAAATTAACCAACACATTGAACCAACAACGTATTCAGTTTTGGTTGGACCTCTAGCATTGCAATGTCCACATCTGTTTATTAAAAAATAAAGAGTCAGTACAAAATGTCTAAGCCGAGTTTTTAAAAAAAAAAAAAATTTTCCAAGATCCACTTGACACGTATTTATAAATAGAAATCACTCCTTTACACTCCGCATTTTAACGGTGTTGATGATAAATAAAAGGAAGTTATTTACAAAAAATCATCTATTATAAACACAAAGTGATTGATGAAGACACATATATATATAAATTGAATACCTACGTAATATCAACTGGGACTTCTAAGAATTTTGGAGCAGATTGAACAACAACTACATTTTGAGCCATGTATTGTGGTTGTGGGGCACCTTGTGGTGGTGGGTAACCTTGTTGTGGTGGGTAACCTTGTTGTGGTGGATAACCTTGTTGTGGTGGATATCCTTGTTGTGGTGGGTAACCTTGTGGTGGTGGTTGAGCATATCCTTGTTGTGGTGGATATTGTTGATCTTGTGGTGGGTAACCTTGTTGTGGTGGTTGTTGTGAGTCAGTTGGTTTGTCTAAGTTTGTCATTATATTTATATATATTTAATATTTATTGAAAATATTAATTGCTAAGTGTAAGTGATACAAAAAAAATTATAAAAAGAAAAAAAAAAACAAACAAAGTTTTGATGTCTGAAAATATCTTAAGATTTGAGTTGTAGAAAAAAAATTTTAAAAAATCAAATTATTTTATTTTTTTAGTCGTTGTATAATATTGTGTAACCACCACAATGGTAAAATTCCTTGTTATTTAGGGGGTTGGATAGGGCATAAGGCATAAATTACAACTAAGCTTGATTCATCTAGTTGTAAGACCAAAAATTTACGTTTGTTTTGTAATTTTTTTTAAAAATAATTTGTAACAACATTGTGTCCCTCCAATCTAAATATATCATTAATCTTTAATTAAAATTTAAATAAACAACAATTTTCTTTATTGACTATAGTTTTTTTGTTTTATACAGATAATATTAAATGAATTTCTTTCAATAAAATGTTGTTATTATTATATATATTATAATGTTTTTGGAACACATTTCCATATCTATTCATTGTGTTTTGATATATATTTTTACTTGTGTTTTTGGATTGTTTTTTTTTTGAAAAGAAGAGTTTGAGATGGGAGAAGAAGGAAGAGGTTATTTTCTAAATGTATAAGTTTTTGAAAATTTAAAAATATAAGTGTGTAGTTGTTGATAATTATTATAGGTATGGTGATTTGAAAATTGAAAAATGATATAAAAAAATAAACTATTATATTTTTGTATTGAATGTGATTAAGAGGTACCATCTAAACCTTCAAAGTATGGATGTTTAAGAGCAGCTTGAGCTGTGATTCTTTGATTTGGATCGTATTGTAACATTTTGGAGAGTAAATTAAGACCTCTCTCATCAAGACCGTGAACAATAGAAGATAGAGAATGAGGTGGATGAACAGGGAAATCTGGTTTATATTCTGGCAATTCGGTAATGGATGGCCATGACTCTTCAGTTGGTGTACCCAATATTTTAAATATACGAAATAGTTGATCTGAAGTACCTGAACCTGGGAACAGTGGTCTACCAGATGCCATCTCTGCAAAAATACAACCAGCAGACCAGATATCAATAGGTGTACTGTATTTTCTGCTACCCAACAGAACATCAGGTGCTCTGTACCACAAGGTGACAACTTCATGACTGTAGGTTCTAACTGGAATACCAAATGCTCTGGCTAGACCAAAATCAGCTAATTTCAATTCACCCTTTCTGTTAATTAACAGATTCTGTGGTTTCAAATCTCTATGAAGTACTCTGTGGTCGTGACAGAATGCAACTCCTCTGAGAAGTTGATACATGAATGACTTTATGGTGGTCTTTGAAATCTCTCCTCCACATTCATCCAAGTACTTTTTGAGATCCTGATCGAGGTATTCAAATACCAATGTAAGTTTTCTCTCTGTGTGAATAACGTCGTATAATCTAACTATATTTGGATGCTTTAGTTCCTTCAGAAGAGATATCTCTCTGATTGCTGTACATGGAACACCTTCATCCTCTGAATCCAATCTAATTCTCTTGAGTGCCACAATTTCACCTGTTTCTCTGTTTTTAGCCTTATAGACTATACCGTATGTACCTTCTCCTAATTTTTCAATTTTTGAGTATTTATCCATTTTATCTCTGCTCTGCTTGATAGCAATAATAATAACCGTATATTATTATAATTTTTATAAGAGTGTGCTGTTTATTTGAATATTAAAATATATTCTATTGACTTCCTATTTATAAAAAAAAAAAAACAAAAATATACAAATTTAATTTAAAAAAGAAGAGATATATTATTATTATCAAATAATTATAAATTTGTTTTGTAAGTTAACACCCTTTTACAAAATTAAAAAAAAGTAATAAAAAAAAAAAAAAAATTTTTTTATCGAGAGAATATTTAATTTCCATCAATTTTTATTTTATAATAAAAACTATTTTTGTACCGAAATTTAAAAAGGCAAAATTGGATTACTTTGTGATTGTAGAATGAAATCATAAATCTTGTAAAATATAAATTTTATAGATTTCCCTACCAAAAGTCTAAATGATTGCAATCTAAGTGGTTACAGATGTTATAATAGGATATGACACCTTTTATTTAAAATATAAGTTTATTTTAAAAGTATGAAAAGGATTGATTGGGTTCTGATGATTGATTTCCAACAGTTAGTGTGATTGAAAGATTATTTCCTGTTCCTGGTGGAACTTGACATAGTGCTTGATTATCACTTACCCATTGAATAGATAAACAATTTTGAGAACCAATTCGAATTGAATTTTCAAAACCTAAACTGTTCAAGAGAGTTTCGTTTTGTGATAATTCTTGAGGAACAAAGTTTTTACCACTTATTGTTATCCAATCATAACCTGAACTTGAGGTTGTATAACTTGAGTGGTGTAATATTGGTTTATCATAGGAGAATTTTACTTCATTATCACTGTTATTTTGAAGACCAACCATTACTCGGACTGATAAATTTGAACCAATTCCTGGTGGAACTTCAATTTGAATCTCACTTGACGATTTCCATTTAATATTGGAAACTTCAATACCATTGATGAATACATTTGATATTTCTCTACCTCCATCTATAGATTCTTTATAAGGTTCATTAACATATTCACCCCTACCAACATATAAATTTCCTTTAAAAAATTCATTTGGTACAAAGTTTTCACCATTTAAAGTTATTGTGAATCCACCTTTGGTATCCAATAACTCTTCTTTTGGTTTCATTATTTCATTTACTAAAGGTTTACTGTATGATATTGTTGCAATTTCTTCAGAGTACCCTTTAAGATGTATCTTATTGCTTCCAATTCCAATACCCATCCTACATAAAACAATTTCATTTTTGTTGTATTCTGATCCAGGTGTTTTTCTCGGTATTGGGGTATCAGTAAATCGTATTACATTATGGTTGAAAAAGTATTGGCTGCCATATGTATCAAATAAATCTACTCGGTCTATGTCATAACACTGAAGATGAATTGATGAATTAAAATGAATAAACTTTGATTTCAGTTGATGTCCATGCATATAAAAATAGGTAGATTCATTCGTCTTTGCTCTTGTACTATTATATTCTACCAAATCAACTCTAGACAATGGATTTCTAAATGAGATATTTCTATTCTCCATTTCTATACCATCCAAGAACAATTTAATATCATATACCATACTTCTATTGGTGTCACCTACTTTTACAATAATAGTAGTGTCATTATGTACATGTGTGGAGATTGGGCTATCCAATGTATACGGATATTCAACATATACAGGGTCATATCCTATTAAAATATAATACTTATCCCTAAACAGTTTATGTGTGTTAAAATTTAAACCAGAGATAGTAAACACACTTTCTATCTCTCTTGTGTCAATTAAATTTGGGTAAATGTCAGTGATGGTAGGGTCAAGGAATTCAACATTCCAAGACATTATAGACCCACTTTGTATACCATCAATATCCAATTCAAGGTAGTTATGCTTTCCAACCCCATTTGGTGTAAATGTTATATAGGTTTCATTTTGTTGTGTTTCTTGATTGATTTCAGTGTAGATATCTTGAATTTTCTGATTGGTACCTTTTAGTTTTACAATAATGTTGGATGATATGTTGAGTTGGAATACGGGACTGATAATAGTGACCAGTCCTTTATTAGGTACAAGATCTTTATGATTTACCAATTCTCTTATCCATGGTTTATACAATACAAACTTAAAATTATTATAAAACAGAGTTTCTCTTAACAGTGTTGGATCAGTGAATTTAAACTCTTTTTCATGGTTATCAATATCACTTGAAACATTAAATTGACAAATGATGGTGTCTTCATATCGAGATTTTGAATGTTCTTTTACCAAACATGGTTCATTATCCAATGACACATAGGTATTGAAATTCAAATTATATCCAGTAATTGTAATGGCTACAGTTGTATTTTGATTTGAAATTGGAGAGCCTAATGGTGAGATATTATTTACTAATGGACCCATTTTACATCTTCCAAAAAAGTCTTCTCGTTGGAAGATTTCTTCAGTTGCATTCGAAATAACTGAACATATCTGACGTTTATGTATTATCACTGCTGAATGTGTACCTGAAATTGGATTATAAATTAAATATCCTTCTAGACCATAACCAAAGTTTTGGTAAGGTGAAAGTCCAGACATTCTTATTGAACATATATCTCTCCAAATTTCATGTGTTACCGATACTATATCTTTAAAAGGATATTGACTACCATCTGGAAACTTTATAAAACAGTTAACATCGCCATAAGAATTGGTATATATATCTATATCATTTCTAAATGATTTTAAAGCCTCTTTCATTACATAGGCAGTTTCATTAAAACCGTTTTCATAGATTGAAGAATATAGATATTCTCTACTAATATCTTCAATCAATTGATCTGGACATTGTCTTGTATGTTCACCAAATATTATAGAGCTACGATACTGTATTCAATTAAATAAGTAATTATAGTTAAAAATCATATCAAAAGTGTTCATACTATTAAACCTTACAGATTCAATTGGGGAAAATGAAAAATATTCATCAAAATATATACTTTTATAATCATTTTTATCACAAGATGGGTGGTAAAATAAAAATGAGTATATAACTTGAGAACACAATAAAAGATAAACAATACTTAATAAATAAATGCTTTTAATCATTATTACTATATATCATCAAATGTGTTCAAAATTTTTATATTTAAAATTTGAAAAATAAGATGAGTCACTACAAATATTCATCTTATTTGAAAATTCCTTGGAAATACAAATCTTAAAGAAATTCTATTCATTAATAAAAATCTTACATTGAAATTTTATAATAATTTAATGAATTAAAATCAAATTTATTTAATTCAAAATAGATAAAGATGGAAATAGTTTTAACTAACTGGAAAATAAAAAAAATTAATTATCCCCTTTTTCACCTCTAAAACGACTATCGATTTCTTTTTTTTTTTTTTTAATTGTTTAGTTGTTTGATTTATATATTTTATGAATTTAGATTAAAAAACCAATTCATCAAAGATGAGTTTACAAAATAGACTTTCAAATATAAATTTTAATCCATTGGGTTTGGATTTGAACCCATTGGGTATAGATTTTCAAAACCACAGAGATAGATTTGTGAATTTCTTTCAGAATGGTACTGAGGATCTAAACACTAGAATGCAAAATGTAGTTGGTAGACTACGTTCAAATGAATACAGAAAAAAGATGACATCTGTTCTGTCAAAGATTAAAGATACCAAAGAATACCAGTCTACGAATAACACTGATTATGATGTTATCTTCGAATCGGTAGATATGTATTCTAATCTACAATCAGACCCCACATTAGACAAGGACGAAATTGATGTGGTTACAGATTTGTCTTCTTACAAAAAGAGATTTGCACATTGGTTGAAGATGGAGAGAATATCAACTATACTTTTTATACCTATTCTAGGTATACTCATTGCACTTATGGGTTTGTTATGCGACTTTGTTTTAAAGGAGTTAGATGCATTTCGTACTATGATTATGCCAAACTCACATAAAATGTACGATCCTATCGATGGTTTGGTTTTTGTAGGGTATAGCGTGGTGATGGCAACTATCAGTGTATGTTGTATCTCATTTATATCACCTTATGCTGTGGGTTCGGGTATTCCAGAGATTAAAAGTATTCTCTCTGGTATCAACCTCTCACGTGTACTTGGATACAAGACACTGTTGTCTAAACTCCTTGGAATGGTATGTGCAACAGCTGCAGGCCTGACAATTGGAAGAACAGGTCCTTTTATGCATGCCTCTGCAATTATAGCACAACAAATGATGGGGTCAAAGTTTTTTTCAAATATTCGAAAGAATCAAATTGTTAGATACCAAATGCTCATTTGTGCATTGGCTGCTGGTGTTGTAGCTAATTTTGGTGCACCTATAGGAGGCCTGTTATTTAGTATTGAAGTAACAGCCACTAACTGTCTTTTTGGTAACCTTTGGAAAGGGTTTTTATGCGCAACTACCACAGCTGTTATATTCTATCTAACTAGACCTTGGATGGGCGGAGCAGCATTCTCTTCGGTCTACCACTTTGATTACGTACCTCAGGCATTTGGATTGACACAATTGGCAACTTTTGTCTTTATTGGAATTGTAACAGGTCTCATCGGAGCACTCTTTGTGTTCTTATATGAAAAGATTGTTAGATTCCGTCTTAGATACCCAATACTGAAGCAATCTCGTATAGGTCTCGTTGCAAGTATTGCATTGGTATCTGCACTTGTTAACTACCTTGCAGGTCCACTTTGTAGAAAACCCCTATCCTATGCAATGAAACAGTTTATTGGAAAAACTGAGCCACAGCCATACCTCTTTCCTGTAGATCCAACTGACGAAGATGACCCTCACAAGTTCTTCAACTTATTGGTATTCATTGGAGTCAAGTTATTCTTGACTTCTATTAATATTGTACTTCCAATTCCAGGTGGAGCCATCACACCATTTATAGTAACTGGTGCTGCGTTAGGAAGACTTTTTGGTGAACTTCTCCACTATCATCTAAACCTAAAAGCTATAGAAGCAGCAGGTTATGCCGTCATTGCCAGTGCAGGTTTGGTTTCAGGTACCATCAGAGCACTTTCACCTAGTATCTTTGTATTAGAACTCACAGGTCAACTATCACTACTCATCCCAGTACTCATATGTTCCATCACTGCATCGGCCGTTGGAAACTTCTTTAATAGACCACTCTTTGACACTGCTTTGAAAATACAAAATCTACCATTTTTAAGTAGTTATAGATCAGAGAAAGTCTATACCATGACTGCCAAACAAGTTATGCGAAAGGACATAAATTTCCTCTCAATGAGATCCAATTGTAGACAACTCAAAGACTTTTTAGAAAAATTCAAATATTCTTTTATCCCCATTGTAGATTCCAATGAAAATATGTTACTCGTTGGTATTGTTGAAAGATCAAGTCTCTATTATTTATTAGAAACTCATATTGAAAAAATTGAAACTCTCCTAGACGATTATAAACAACAACAATTATCATTATCTCAACAACAACAACAACAACAACAACAACAACAAAATAATACCGATATTAATAATATTAATAATAATAATAATGACGAAAATACAATTGAAACTATAATAATACCTAATGATAAACAAAATTTAGAAGACGACGAAGAGGATGAATATAATGATAATGCACAATTACTGGGTAATAATAGTAATAATAGTTCATCTAGTAATAATAGTGATAGTTTTGAAATGGTAAAAAAACAAGATCAAGATTTAATGAAAGAAATTGAAGATGAAAATAAAGAGCATCAACCAAAAATAGAAGAAGACGAAGAAGAAATTGATTTAGATGATAATCAAGAAGGTATACCATTAGTAAATGTAGATCATGAATCAACATTAAGAAAACGTAATATAAATAATAATAATAACGATGAAGGTAGTAGTAGTAATAATAATAATAATAACAATAATAATTTTGAAATATCAATGGGAAGTTTAGAAAATCTCAAAGGTGAAAATGTTTGGGGTGATCATATTTTAGGTGATATTATTAATAGTGGTGAAGTTGCATTACTTATGGATTTGGCACCTAGCCAAATACCAGATTTAACTCCATTGAATAAGGTATTTCATTTATTTACTATGTTGGGTTTAAGTTTTACATATGTGACATCTCTTGGTAAACTAGTTGGTGTCATTACAAAAACTGATTTAATAGCTAAGGAATTATAATAGTTCCCACAATAAATATCCCACATATTCACAACTATTTATCAAAATTAAAAAAACAAAGAAAATAGTGTTAAAGGTATTTTTTGCCACATCACAACTTCATAGGAATATATTTCCATATTAGCAAACTTAAAAAAATAGGTGATTTTACAAATCTCCCTCTCATTTTTGAATTTTTTTTTTTTCTATTTTTTTTATCATTTTGCATTGATCACACACAATATAGAGATTATAGATATGTCACAGATATTACATAAAAAACAACTGTTTAAAAAACAAATAGATGAATCATTAAAACCATTTGAAGAGAGTATAAAATATTTTAGAAATGTACTTCTGTGGAAAAGACCATATGATCTCATAGTTTTCTTGATTGTCATTACTGTTCTCTCTAGATATATAACCAGATTTTCATTTACAAATTTGACATTTGTTTTTCTTACCATTTCAATTATTTTAATTATACAAACTATATTAATGAATCTAAAATTTTCAATTGTTTCAAAGGTTTTAGTAAGTACTGATGTTTATTGGAAATGTGGTGGATTGATACTAATATATTTTAATATTAATAGCCAAGTCAGGGTACTACAGAAGATTATAATGAAGTTATAAATCAAATTGTTGCTTTGAGATTTGAATTAAGTCATGTAATTACAGAATTGGATAGATTCAGACAAATTTCAACAACTAGATTTAATATTCAGTCGATAATCATTTGTTTAGTATTGGCATATTTTACACAAATGATATCAGGTTATAAACTATCCATGATATTTGTTTATACTACTCTTTTACTTCCAGGTCTTTTTTATAATAGAAATAGATATGATATCATAAAGAATAATATGGCAATGATTAAACCATTTTTGGATCAACTTTACAATACTGTAATGAATCTCTACAATTCTATTGTAAATAAACAGCAACCTATTCAAGTACCATCTCAACACCAAAATATCATTCCAAATAATAATATCAACACCTCATCCAATGCAACTAAAGTTACTACTCAAGGGGAGAACAATATGAATACTTCTTCCTATGGTACATCTTCAACAATGGAAGGTTCAGTTTTAAAGAAAAGATTCTAAATTTAAAAAAAAACAAACAAATACAGAATAAAAAAAGAAGAAGAGTTACAAAAAATTTGTTATTCTCAATTGAATCAATACACCCCTTTTGACATATCTAAAAATTTTTTTTTTTATTTTTATTTTTTTAATACTTCTCACATCAATGCATTTTATAGGATAAAATATTTCTGTAATGACAACTCGAAATATTTATATAAAACAACAAGAAAACAATTTAGATGATATGGAATTACATAGAATTCACAAGAATCAACATGTATCATCTGATGATTTGTACAAAGGTCAAAATCCTCAACATTTTGTACCTCAGTATCATTCCCCACCTTACTCTAACAGAATAATACAATCACCAAATATAGTTGACCAACAACAACAACAGTATACAATTATTAAAGAGGAAGACGATAGAATTCTTTTGTTTGAGGATCCAACTAAAAGATCAATATCACCAATCTATACAAGCTCAGTACCTAAAAGAACTCATAAGAGATCAAATTCCCATAATCCACCTTCAAAATCTATTCTATATACCAATTCACCACCAATTAGCAGTAATCAACCACCACTCTATATATCATCACCACCTAATATAAAGTCACCACCTATCATATACAATAGTAATTATATAAACAGTAACAATAATAGCAACAAGAATATAACATGGTCACCTTCTGCAACTAAAAAGAAAGGTCAATTGAAAACCTCATTAGACCCATCTATATTCTTACCTTTGAATGGTGGTGGATTATCCCATACCTCTCTGAGTCACGGGTCATCTCCTGTTGATGGTAGATCACCACCATTGTCACCTAGAAATTCAAATAGTAATAATATTAATGTAAATAGTAATCCAATTTCTATAAATCATAAGAGAGGTGTTTCATGGGAACCTCAGTTACAGGGTAAATCATTTGAAGCTTTGAATCAATTGATTAAAGAGAAGAAAGAATCAATTTTACAGAGAGAAAAAGAACTCTTACTTAAACAGAAAATCATTGATTCAAAGTTATCTTCGTCACCACCTAGTAGCGGTGGTTCTATACCTATTCCACAGAGTAGTGGTACTACACAAGTTGTTAGTACAACAACATCTGGACCTAGTTCACCACCTATTAGTATGATGGCACCTATCCAACAGCCACCTGTACGTGTACTAAAACATAACCGTTCAAAATCAGATACCACCACTATATTGAAATTAAATAACGCATTAAAGAAATCAGGTGTAACCAATCCATCACAACAACCTGTGAATAATTATATAATAATAAGCGAACCTATGGTACCTCAAAATTCAACTTCTACAACTACCACAACAACTACAACAACCATTTTAAGTCCAACTCCATCTCCTATACCTAAATTGGGTAAAGATAGTGTTGGCAGTGGAGTAAGTGGTAATAAGAGTCCAAGTTACCAAAACAAATTGTACACTACAACAAGTCCTAGAACACCACCTTTTATAATTACAACACCTCAACAACAACAGCAACAACAACAGGAAAACTACATGAAACAACAAAAACAAAGAAGAAAATCAGTTGATCCTAATACACTTATACATCAACATCATATTCAACAACAACAACATTACTTGACACCAACACTAAATAGTGCAACTAGTAAACTTAAAACCTCTACATATAACCTCCAACAATTACTCAGTTCACTAAAGTCTTGGGATCTTGATGAATTTGAAGAGGAAATTGATAAAGAAATTCAACAAGTAATTTTACAGACTAAAAATATTCAAGGTAAAGTCGACCTGTTAGAAAGAGTTAGATGCACAGCACCTGATCCACTTTTAATGTTATTTGGTGAAAATTGTAAAAATATCAATACCACTACTACTAGCACTAATAATAATAATAATAATGGAAACTCTAATAATATAAACAATTCAAAATCACCAAATATCAAATATAATAAATTTATTTCATCACCACATCTTTATCAAGTACCATCCAGTAATAATAATAATAATGTATATTATCCAGCATCAGAGCACAGTACCACCATTATTTACAATGAATTTTCAAATGGAGGTAGAGGATGTCCTGATAAATCAAAGAGTAAAAATTTAAATTCTCTTCCAAGATCCTCTGCATTCAGTCCACCTCCAAGAAATTAACCAACCTCATGAAACTTAGTTATTAATGATAAATTTAAAAAAAAGGTGACCAGTAATCACTTTTTGTCATTAACATATCAATTATATTTTGTATAGTAAATAAATACCAAGTTTTATTTTCACTTTGAATTTTTAATGTATATTAGAGTTCACTGCTAAAAATGGATTGATATAGTCATTATAGTGAATATAATGATATTATTTTATAAATTAAAAAATGGTGGATCTTAATCAACATTTACTATCATTTTTTAATTCAAATTTCGAAAAACTCTCACACACTCACCAACCCCCACACTTAAAAAGTGTTTTCTATTTTTAACTTTAAATTTTAACTAATCAGGTAAATGTAGAATGTATTTTAACTTACTTTATCCTATATAAAACCAACTAATCCAAATCACTATTGGTTGATGATTTTCACTAGTGGTTAGGGGATAACAAATTAATAGAGTGGATTGGTATGTGTGGGGTGTGTCTGTTTAGTGTGATTAAATCATGATTTAATTTATATTTATCACTATTTTTATAATAATAATTTATTTAAATCTTAATATTGAAAATGAACTATAGTATATTAGTATTTATTCTTTACACACTACTCTTGTATTCAGATCAATGTGTATTTAGCTTTAAATCTGAAAATACATTAAATAGTTTAACACTACAATTGTTATCATTACAATACAATTGTTCTGATATCAAGTATATTCAAAGAGAATCTTCAAAAATTATTTATAAAAGAGAGAATATCACATGTAATCCAGATAGTGTTAGTTTACTATTGGAAGATAGTGCCATTTCAGAGGACTATACGATTTATTTTAATAATAATAATACATTACCACTGAGAGACTATGTCTTTTTAAAACCAATTCAATACAACCTAAACGACACAACAAAAATTGGTACTAATGGAGGTAAATTTCAAATATCTTTTCAACACTTTTCGCTTGCTGATTCTCTATTCAGTGTTTCAATTAGATCAATGGGTAAAACTTTAGTTTACAATTCAAACTCTTCAAAACTAATTCTCACAAAGGATCGAATGGAAATTAGTATTCCTGAAGGTGTTGGAACATTTCAATTAAAATTCTATTTTGGTAGAATTACAAATTGTAAAGAATGTCAATCTCAATATTTAATCGAAGTAAATCAATATTATAATAGTAAGTTTAAATATTAAAATTTAATGGGTTAATTAGTATTAATACTTTTCTATACAGCACCAATTATTAATTCAATCGAGAATGATGAAAAATATTTATATATTAATGGGGAGGGATTTGGATCCAATAGTAAATATATGGATTTATTTATTGATGGTATCAGATTGAACAATTTGTACCTCGTTTCATTTGTCCATAATCAAATCAAGTTATATCATAATATCGATAAATCAAAGAAGATCACTTTGGAATTAAAAATTGCTGGACAATCACCACAATTGTCTATCATCGAATACCAATTTACCCCAATTCTGCAGTCTATAACGCAATCATTCAGAGGAGAATACATTACACTCACTGGATATTTCTTGGACGTTAACCCATTTCTTTTGATACAAATTGGTAACTATTTATGTATCAACCCAAGAAACCCAATTAATGGTAATTTTCAATTTCTACAATGTCTTTTAGTTCAAGGTCAAGGTGAAAACCTGCAAGTAAATATAACTGTCGATGGAAAACCAAGTAAATCTAAAATATATTTTACATTTAGCCCTCTAATTACCAAAATTGAGTCACCAAACAATGATGGTTATCTGACAATATCTGGAGAGTCATTTGGTAATATTAACCAATCAACAATTGTATTCAATGATATTGAATACTCCGATTTAGTTTCTACTTCTGATAAGAATCTGGTAATCTTCAGAATACCACCTAGCCCATTAAATGGTGATATACAAATTCAATTCAATGGTAGAAAATCCAATTACTTCAATTATGAGTTTGTTCCTATAATACAATCTATTTCTGGTTCATCTACTCAAGGTGGTTTAATAACAATTACTGGAAAATACCTAAGAATTTTAGATAGTGTCAGTAATAACCTATTCACAATGGTTTATGATCCTAATGACCCAAGCCTCCAATGCATAAATCTGTATGAAGATCCATCATTAATTGGAAATCAACTGTATTGCCAATTGACTTCTGGAACTGGAAACCATTCAATTCAAATAGCAATATCAAAGTCCACTTCTAAACCATTCCAATACTCTTACAATCCACCATTAATCACAGAACAATCACAATTTAATAGAGTTGGAATCATAGAAGGTATGAACTTTGGTAATAATATTGATCGATTGAAACTCTATTATAATGGTCAACTATATAGTAATAATATTATTAAGAGTATAAGTCATAATATTTTGTCCTTTGAAATTCCGGAGTTGGCAAGATCTGGTGCACTTTATGTTGTTATTGATGGTCAGAAATCCAATCAAATTAATTTCACAGTGAACCCATTCATTGATGGTTACAGCTCAGTACCAACCAATGGAGGAATTTTAACTATATTTGGAGGATATTTTGTGCCTGATTTCTATAAGCAAATGTCCATTATGGTTGGAAATGTTAGTTGTCTACAGGTTAAAATAACTCATCCAAGTTCAATAGAATGTCTAATGCCAAGTGGATCTGGTAAAAACTATACTTTTACATTCCTCAATCAAACCGATAACAATGCAACTCTCATTCAAAATTTTAATAATATTAAATTCTCCTATGAAAGACCAAGAGTAGTTGCCATTAGTTCAGTTGGATTAGAAGGCGGATATGTTACTATTGACGGTACTTCCTTCAACACTCCAATTTCCATTCAAGTTGGTGATAGACAATGTCAAAATCCATTAGTTATTAACTATTCTCAAGCTATTTGCTACCTCTCTCCCTATGAAAAAGTTCCAAATGATTTCATTGATGTTATTGTAAATGTAAATGAGGTTATAGGTATATCTAAACTATTCAAATATATAGAAGACAAAGACCAAGCTGTAGATATTGGTATACAAGTTGGGTCCAACAGTAATATTGTAGCTGCAATTGTTATACCTGTTGTAATTGTGAGTGGAATAATTTTGATATTCCTAGTATTTATTATTCAAAGATACCGTAGATTAAAAAAATTAATTGAAGAATTTAAAAAATAAACTATATAGTTGTTCATTAATTGTCCCTATATAACTCTGAGATTGAAACTTCAAATATTTTCGATTTATATACAATGCAAATATTAAACTAAAGTCTTTATTGATTTTTTTGAGAAAAGAACTCTTTAACCTTTTCGAGAGACTTTGTACGATGTGAAATTTGATTTTTAATTGACTTATCTAACTCTGCATATGTTTTATCGAAACCATCTGGTTGGAATACAGGATCCCAACCAAAATCTCTAGGTCCTCTTGGTGGTACAATTGTACCATCAGTTCTACCTACAAATACAATTGGTTCATGTCCAGGACCTTCGCAATAGGCAAAGTTGCATAAAGCATACCCAGTCTTATCTGGGAAACCGTCTAATAATTTATAAAGTCCTTCTGGTTTTAATTTTTCTAAAAACCATTTAATGTATGGACCTGGTAGACCTTCAAGCCCATTAAAACACAAGCATGTATCCTCACATAAAACCGGTCCATTAACTTCTTTTGCTGCTAATTTACACTTTTCTTTTGATATCTCTATTGGATCACCTTGTAACTCTGGTACTATTTTTGGTGTTAATTAACTGATCTGTTCCAATGCACAGCTATGTGTGTGTTTTTAATAGTTACAATCAATTTTTCTTGATTCAAGTGGTATAGCTTTACCAATAATCTGTAATACCTCCTCTAGTTTCTTTGCGTTTCCAGTTACAAAAACTACAGCTTTACTCATTGTGTTATCTGATATTAAGATGTGTGAATAAAAATTTAAAAAAAAAGAATGAAGATGACAAAAACAAAAATATCTATCAGAGCAGAGGTTACATATAAAATTATCTTTTCTTTTGGAAAAATTGTTGTATTTTAGATTGTTTAAGAGGGTTATTTAGATTTGAATTATTTGTTATTGTGGTTGTAGGTATTGTTTTTGGTAGTAATAGTTTTAAATTATGTGAAGAGTTGGTTTTTGGTTTTGATTTAATTACATTATTGTTTTGTGAAGATAAGGTAGTGTGATTCTTTGGTTGGATTTTTAAGCTAGTAGATGGTTTGTTGATTATATTTGTTGGTTTATTCATTGGGATGGGTAGTGTTAATTTTAAATTATTATTAGGTGTTGATTGTTTTGGAGGTAATTTTAAAGCTAATCCTTTTTGTAGAGTAGGTAAATTATTTTTACTAATACTATTTTCACGGTTATTCCTTATCAAATCAATAATGTCATCTGCATCAATTTCCATTTCCAAATCAATAATATCATTATTGGTATTATTTAAATTATTTAATTTAATAGTATTATTGTTATCCATTTCAACATTATACAAAATATTGAATAGGTATTGGTTTGTATATTTTAAAACATATTTTGGTAACCAAAATAACCTTGAATCCTCTAGTTTCTTTATATCCTTGAATAAAATATTATCAAGACCATCAGGTACCCAAGTTAAAAATAACTGTGCAGAATATGAATTCCAACCAGGTATTGTAGTGAGAAATTTTTCATTTGTAGATTCATTTTCTAATAGCCAATCTCTTTGTGACCATATTTCAAGAGACTATCAAGTGTTAATATTTTATCATTAAACTACTAAATTGAATTGAATTCTTACCTTATTATAAAAAGTTGAATTCTTTGCAACATGTTCACATATCTTTCTAATTAGAAAAGCAGAGTTTTCTAAAGAAAAACTATAAAAGAACTGAACTCTGTCTTCTAATATCATTTGGCAGGTTGAAAGTAAATTTCTAGTAAAGGATTTAGAATTTGATTTGTTGGGTGTTGATTTGTAATCTACATCTTCGAATACCAAATATATATTTGAGAATTCCAATGATGTAGACAGTAGTGTATCAATGTGATCCCCAAGAGTCAATCCATTTATATTATTGATAATAATCAATGAATTTCTTTCATCCAGTACAATCATAGACAAGTTTCTATAGGCAGGTTTACTATTTCTTTCTATGAAATGTACATTGTATTCCTCCGTTAAATACTTTATCAATTGCTGGTTTTGAAGGAAATGTTCGTTGGCAACCAATAACAGCTTTATAGAGAGTTTCAATAGGAAATCTTTTGAATTGTCTCCTAAAGAATTCTCCATAAATTCGTTGAAAGTTTCAATAGAGTACTTTGTATCATTTATATTACTGAGCTTCTGACTGAGTGACAATTGTTTTAAATTAATAGATTGAAAATATATGTTATTTTCATTTATATTGCCAATAATGGAACTAGACATTTTCAATGATCCATTTGCTGCCAAACGTAATTTTTGGGCGATGACATCATACTCTCTATCCTGGTAAAGTTGGTAAGGACTTGATGTTACAGTTGGAACAAAATTAACCAGTCTTGTTGATGGTTTCATAGTACTGATAAATGTAGAAAAAACTAATGATTGAAGTGGTTCCAATAAATCAAATTCAATTACAATTGAAAATTGATTTAGTATACTAACATAATTACTATCAATCATATCAATAGTTTGTATGATGAAATTATACTCATTTAGAACCATTGTGACATTAGAAGACATCAATTTATGAATACAGTGGTATATCTTGATACCCTGAATTTTACCAATTTTCTCTATAATCTTGGATACAGAACTCTGGTTATTGGTAAATAATAATACTTTAAAAAAGTATATTTGTTGTGCTACTTCTATTCCATTGTTATTGTTATTGGTACTAGCAAATGGTTTAATATGATTGTGTATAAATTGAGAAAGGTGTTGAAATTTAGAGTGATCCTGATATATGTCTGCCTCAATTTCAGAAGACATAGTGTGAATTGAATCCATTAATTTTTGAAAATCATCAGTGATTTCTTTAGAAATGGACAACTTCTTTAAAGTCTGATAGGAAACATCTACACCAATATTTATCAGATCAATTATAGGTTGATAGAGTCTTTCAATTTCATTTATTCTCAGTAAATCCATATAATCTAAATCCTTTTGTTCCTTTAGAATATTTAATTTCTTTACAATCATATTTTCACTTGAATTGATTGGAGATGCTATAATACTATTAGAATGTAATTCAAATGAATGTTGTTTAATAAACTTTGATATTAAATTTAAAATCTTTTTAATTGGATCTAAATGTTAAATTGGTCAGTTCTCTTGTGTTTGAATTTTAAATTGATATTTATACTTACAATTTAATTCAAAGTAAACGCACTCTTTTTGTGTAGATATAACTGGATCTTTATCAGTCAATAAAAATATATACTAAATAGTTTAATCATTAATATTTTGTAGATCCTAAATAGAAGTAAACTATACATACCTCTAGTGTATAGTCTTTATATATTTTTGAATAATTAAGATGTCTATTTGAAACCATTAAGAAATTACTAGTTGAATTGGATCTAGGTAATAGTTTTCCAAAGAATTCCATTACCTTTTTATCGTTAGGATTTAAGTAACAATCATAAATAACATTATTGACTTTGGCTATATATTCATTTAATCCAAAACTGGTATTTTTACATTAGAATATATCAGAACAATAGGGTTGATTGAATACATACTTTATATTGTTTAATAACTTTGTATAGCATTCTTGTTTAATAAGAATAAATGATGCTTGATTGAATTGATTTTTTAACAAATTTACATTATTGGTATTATATGGTGGTAATTTATCTATTATTAAGATGGTAGGTGATTCAAAACCCTCTTTGTGGAAAATAGATTCAATATACAAATGTTCAATTAGATTGAATGATACCCATATTACCTTTTTATCATTCTTTAATTGAACATTTGATGAAGTGTGGTGAAGTGAATATAGTATTAATGTTGGTAAATAACTAATGCTTGGTGGTTGCAAAAGTATTCCTCTACTTGATGATATTGGTGATGTAGTTTTTTTAATTAGATTTTGATAGATTGTAAGTTGAGTATTATTAAAGAACCTTCCACTAACTGGTTGGTAGTATGGTATCTGATCTTTACTATTCAAGGTATCCGTTAATAATTTGTGTTCTGGAGAAACCTGTAGAATGTACTCATCAATATCACATAATTTTGCAGAGGGCGGATTTCCTTTTGCAGAGAATATAACATTTTCCATAGCCATTCTATCCAAACTAAAATCACAAGAACTTTCAGTATTTAATGCTGCCAATAAACTATCATTACCAATCAAATACTCATTACTATTAAATAGATCAGAATCAAAACTAAAATTAATTTGACTAAGATCCAGATTACTATTTTGATTATTATTACTTTGATTGTTTGTGGTAATACTATTGGTTGTATTGGTTGTAATTTCACTGTGAAATGAAATGTCACTAAGGTCATTTAGGTTTATGGATGTATTGACAGGAGATGTTGGTTGATTTTTTAAAAAATCACTGTCAAATTGAAAATCATCTTCAAGGTCTTTCAAATCTATATCCATATTCTATACAACAAATTTAAAAGATTGTATAGAATAAAATAAATAATACTATTTTTTTTTAATTTCTTTTACTGTTATTTGAATTATTACATGTTTATTTGAATGATTATTATTTGATTTTTTTCAAATTGAATAGATTTTTTAAAAAATTTGATTGAATTTTGTTTTTATCAGTTAAGAAACAATGACAAATTGTAATAGAAGTAATGCAGCAATTGCACCAAAGCTTATGAAGCAGGTGCAAATTAAATTAAAAGAAATACAAAGTTTATTCCCAACCACCACAAATAGTTTAATTATAGATAAAAATGGAGAGATTGTGTAGGTATTTGATAATACATAATATCAGTTAATGATTAAGAGGTGATTTGATCATTTACACTTTAAAAACTATAAAATAGTGTCGAAACAACATCCACAGCACAGGGAACTAAAGAACTATCAAATACAATTCATCAATTAAAAACCTATGCTCTAACATTCGGAGCTACATTACAAGAAAAAGATAATGTATCACATATTCATATTAGAGGTGAATCAAATATGTTTTCATTTTATATAGTTAGAGAATCAGTATGTTATTTTACTCGATAAATAGTACTATTAGAGAATATTTTAGCTTACATTCATACACACCATTTATATAGATATTAGCCTTTTTTACACAAATGGATTTCGAAACTGGAAATAGCTTTAATTTCCAACAAGCAGATGATAAAGTGAAACTAATATGTCAAGATCTTTTACACTTATTAGCCAACACAAAGATTTAAAAGAACAAAAAAAAACTATTTATAACTCATATACCATATAATAATAATAATAAGAATATTATGTAGAATCATGTAATTACCTTTTTCCCCCTCCCCCTAATATAATCAATACAATACAATTGTATAGAATGTACAACAATACCATTATTTCAAAATAGATCTTTTTTTTTTATCAAAGTGTAATAGTATATTAGTTTTTTAAAAAGAATAATTAGATAAGGTAATTACTTTAAAAGTTTGTTTCATATAATACTGATTTAGTGTTTATTTATAATTATAATTATTTTTATTTGTTGTTGTTGTTGTTGTTTGTTGTTATTTCATGGTAAGTGTGGAGTGACGGAAAAAAAAAGAAGGAAAGTTTAATTTATGTTTGTTTAGATTGTGATTTAATGGTGATCATTTGCCTCCACTTTAGTTTCTCTATTCTCATAGAGATCTCTATACATATTTCTAATCAAAGAATAAGGTAAATAGTTCTCCAAGACATCTTTGGTAATGATAGGACATTGTTGTGTGAATTTATCGAGGAAAATGACAACGGATTGAATTTCATTTGGTATATATTTTTCATTACCTTTGGCTTTGAACATTCTGAGAATAATGACAGCACTGATCTCAAGGAATTTCTTAAAGGAGGCGGTAATCTCAGCGATATTACCAGTAGTGGAACTGTTGACACCAAAGGCAATTAAAAGGTCAATGATGGTCTTGGACAATGTGTGTACATTGTTAAAGTGTGCATCGATTGGTGGTTTAAAGGATGCATCTTTCCAAGCACTGCCATAGAAGCAGAGTGCGTACATTACAGGGAGAAGATCCCAAATTTTCTTGTCAGCTTCAGAACAGGATTTCTTGAGGAGGACTTTGAGATATTGGTCAGCAATACCAACGTCCAAACCAGAGTCTAAAGCCAATACATCAACACCGAGGAACTCAGCATACATGAAAATGTTTCTGTCGTATTGTTGGAATGCATTGTCAATGGATTCATTAATGTATGGTAAAGTGTCGGAAATGACATCTTTCATGGAATCTCTCATCATACTTCTAAGATGCAAAGCATTACCAATGGCGATGGATTTCTGGACAAATTGGTCAAAATCTGTGCTTTTGAATTTCTTTAGTAGTTCCATAGCTTTTAGTGGTTTATGGTAGTTTTGTGAGAACTCTTCGAGATTTGATGCATTGATAGAGAGGATCTCTTTAAGTTGGTTGCAAGTAGTTTGTACAAAACGTAAGATCTCTCTTTCGACAACTTTGATACCGTATGGACCAACTAGATTACAGAGTGCTCGCATTTCAACCAAATCAGCATGATCTTCAGCTCTGAATGGGATACCAGTCTTACTGAGGAATCCTAAACGAACAGGAGTGTAAACTACACCTGGTGTAGTGAGTTTCTTTGATATTAAATCATTTACATGATTGACAATGTAATGTAGGGCGAGATCTTGCATTTCAATTTCACCTTCAGGGAACCAATCGATTCTTCCTGGTTTTCCAAGTGCCTTGGCATAGAATTCAGTGAGAAGAGTCTGACGAATGAGGTCACCAATATCAATGTCTACGTAGTTTTCAACCATCAACATTACACCGAGGAAGACTTGTAATTGAGTCTCTACAACTGAGGGACGAGTTATGGTGGTATCAACTGGTTGAGAGCTGGATGTGGGAGGTGGAGGAGCTAAAGCCTGTTTGAGGAACTGTTTGAGAGCTTGACCTAGTTTCTCTCTAAGGAATTCTCTTGGGATAAAGGCATGATCATAAATTACAATTTCCAAGAGATCATTGAGAGAGGTACACAATTGGAAAGCATTCTTTTCGTAGGCTCTCAATTGTTCTAGTTGAACACGATTTCTAAAAGCAGATTCTGAACCAGGTTCAATAGGTGGTACAAAGTCTTTAGGTGGTTTCCAATCTTTTTTCTTTTGTAGTAATGGGAAGGCTGCATTGACATCAGCTAATTGATATTCATTGTTGAGGTAGGTGCTGACTACAGTAGTTGTAAGAATACTGACAATTCTTCCAGTGAGTTTGGTGAGGCACTGTGAGGCAATTTCAACACATTCTTTACCAATTTGTTCTTTTTCCTCTGGGAAATATTGTGTGGCATTGTCTGGGAATTGAGAGAGTAATTTGAGGAAAATCATAGAATGAGTTGGTTGGTCAGCACCTTCCATTATAGATTGATCAAATACATGTATTAAAGCATCTTTAAATGGCCACAAATGTGTTAGATTTGCATATTCATATAACTGTTGTTCTAGTGAATCAACATTTTTACTGTGAATAAAGACCAAATTGAAACGACTGGCAATTTGTTTAACTTCATCAGCACGTAATGTACAGGATTGGGATGACAATAAATACTCCAATCTCAACCAATTACTTCTGAAATTAAAGAAATTATAATCAACCTGTCCCAATTGAATTGATTTAATTTCATTCATTATACTATTAATAGCTTGTGTTATAACTGGTCCTGCACTTTGTAGTAATTGTCCACTAAGAATCTTATTTAATCCTAATAAATCTGCTCCAATAATATATTCAATATAATAACTTTGAATAACTAAAAAAGATTTATAAATTAAAATTTCAAAAAGGTTAGTATAAATCTAGATTTATAATTAGTATATATAAAAAACAAATACATACTTTTCTTATTTGATAATACTAAATTTACTAAATGATCAATTAAAGAGAGAATAGAAGCAACTCTTTTCTCTTTAACATCAAATTGTTTGTTGTAATATTTCTTTACTTTTTCAGGAGGGATAACATCAACATGACGGAAATACCAAAATATCTCTTCTTTTGCCATGGAGAGTGCAGCAAGGAGTACATTGATTTTAGGAGCTAACAGGCATGGTTTATCTCTAAAGAGATTCCACATGGCCTCTAATTCCTGTCTGATATAGACACGACGTTCAGCATGTTTACGTGGAGCCTCTTGAGTGGAAGCCTGTGCGGAATCTTTAATGATTTTCTTTTGTTTTTGCAAATTGATTTGTTTGGAACCCTTGTAGGTCTTAAAGAGTGTATTGAATTCATTGTGAATTGGGAAAGAGATCTCTTTGAAAACTGGTAGATTGAAACCTTCAGTCAAGGCATATCTCACCAATTCAATAGCCTGTGGTGTATTTAGTGTACCTGGAGCAAACAAGAACCCATAGAGAATCCATTGATAGATTGTACTGGCATATGCCAATTCTATACGATACTGATCTTGAACTGGTCTGGCAATATCCTCAGGTTTCAAAGTGAGATTGAGAGCACCGTCTTTTCTGAGCAAGGTTATGATACGACGTTTCTGGTAAGTAGGTTCAAGTGACATTAAAACCTTTCCAATGGAATCATTGAGTACACGAAACTCCTCTTGAATCTTCTTTACAGGTGCATCTGAGTACTCGTTAAGGAATTTACCTAGTCTCTGGTAATTTGGTTCAGGAGCACTACGAATAAACTGAAATACCTTAGCATAGACAGCTGCAATAACCTTTCTATCGTTAATCAAAGAGACCATGTAATTGATCTTACCATACATGGTAATCATCTGTAAAAATTTACCAGACAACTGAATGGAACTACTGAAACTTATAGCAACAGTATTTGATGAAATCTCTTGAAGTAACTGAAAACAAGCTTCTCTCCAATCGTTACTGTCAACCAATGTCTCATAATGTGTTTCTAACTCTTCATAAATCTGTTTGGATCTACTGGTAATCTGATCGAATCCTGCTAATGTCTTATCATTGTTCTCTGGTAACTCTGGAAATTTACTAATGAGATTCTTTAGTACTTTTGCAATCTTTTCATCTGCCAAATATACTGGTTTCAGTTTAGCATTATTAAATATATTCTTGGTGAGGTATAATCTCTCTAAAAGTTGTTCACCATTCTCCAAAATCAATGAGAATTTTTCTGGTATTTTCATATGTGCCATATTTTTCTATCTAACTATCTAAAACTAATCTATATGTATATAGACTCTACTACTATTACTAATATCTTATATGTGATTTGTATTTTTTTTTTTTAAAAAACAACAGTAATTATTGTTGTTGGGGGAAGGTGAAGGGGGTGGGTAAGTTATATCAAAGTGTTCAACAACAAAAAAAGATATTATTATTATTGAATACTAAGAATTTTTAAAACTAATAGTACAAATTTAAGTGTTATATATGAATAAAGGTAAATGAAAATTGAAAAAATATCTAGTTTTTAAAGTTTTTTAAAAATAAGATTATCCTTTATAATATACAACCAATATCAATAAAAATCAATAAAAAAAAAAAAAAAAAGTTTTTAAAAAAAATTTTGATTATCTGATCAGATCTTTTCACCATTGTACATTTATCTCAAATCTCTAATTCTAATATTTAAATTATCAAATTTCTACAAATCATTTATGACCCTCTATTATAAATACATCCTTTTTCCTTATAATAGATTAATTTTGACATAAATATGTGATAAATTAAACTAATTTTCATTATTAGATTGGACTTTTACTTTGATATTTTATTTAAATCAAATTGATTATTGAAATGTGTTATAGAAATACTTACCCAAATTGTAAATAACGTTATCAAAAATATTTAATTTTAAAAAATTTAAAAAAAAAAAAAACGAAGTCGATTTTTATTATTTCCCTATCCTTTCTCTTTTTGTATATATATAAATTTAATTTGAATCAATAAGAATGAGTTCAAATCAAGCAGTGGTTAATGCCAGTGATATATTAGCAGCCAGTGAGAATTTACCAAAATATTTAGTAGATAAAGAAGATACATTACAATATGATTTAGGTAATCTCACTGCATTTGATTACTCTTCCATCAACAAAGCAGAATATAAAGAAAACCCACAAGAATATTTATTAAAATTTTCCAGAGATAATGTACAACTTTTAGTATCAAGACTTTTTCAGTGTCCTCTAAAAGTTATTGATGAAGGTACACTTGCAATCTTACCAAAATGTATAACCCCAATTCCAAGAGAAAGACAAGTATGTTATTAGTGTGTCATGTTTTTATTTGAATTTATAAAAACATAAATATGTGTATTCTTTGAATAGATGATATTAACAATTCTTTGAAAAACCTTAGTTACCAACAGATAAACCCAAAACTAGATGGGAGGCATTTGCCAAATTAAAGGGTATTAAAAAGAAGACAAAATCACAAAAGAATGCATTGGAATTTGATGAACAAAAAGAGGAATATGTTAACAAGTATGGAAAGAGTAGATCACAAAAAGAAAAAGAAGAGAACTGGGCTGTTACAGCTGGACCTCAGGATAAGGTCGGCGAAGACCCTTTTACAAAAATGGATGAGGAAAAGAACGACAGAGTTCAAAGACAAAAGAACAGAGAACAGAGAAACTATGATGACTCTGCAATTAGAAAATCAGTTAACCTCGGTAAACCTATGGTCTTCTCCAAGGATAACCGTCCACAGATTAAATCAGATTTGAATCATCAGTTTGATGTCGCTAAGATCTCTACTGCCTCTGTAGGTAAATTCGACAAACAGTTGACTGAAGAAAGCGCCAAACCAAAAAGAGGAAACAAACGTCTACAGAATTTGGGTGATGGTAATGTTCAAAAAGAATCTGAAAATAACATTAAAATGCTAGACAGAATCTTTAATAAGGAATCTGTAATCAATGTAGAGAAAGCAACATCACAACACATTAAAGGTGAGGAGAGAAAGAACTATATCAAAAAGAGAACTTCCACTAAAGAAGGTCCAACAAAGAAACACAAATCTTCAAAATAAAAAAATAACATTTTAAATAAATCTATAACTTAGTACTAAGATGGTGAGGACAAGACTTATAAATATAACATCACACAACAAATATGAGGGAAAAGTGGAAGAGGTTAAATTTAGAAGATATTCGGGTGTGTTTAAAACAACAAAAAATCTGAAAAATATCGACAAAAGGTGTTTTTGTATAAACAACCATGGAGGTGATTGATCAAAATTTCAAATAAATTGTTTTTTTTTTTTTTCAAATAAAATTTTATTATTGGGTTTCAAAATGAGAGATTATTGTTTTTATTTAAATTAAACATATTGAATATTAACCATCCATTAATTGAATATTCCTCTTTTTTTTAAAAGAATAGTTTTTTTTAATTTTCTACTCTGTATATATTAAAAATTTTTTTTAAACTTCACTTGTTTCTATCTATATCCACTTTAACAAACACTAATCCAACAAACAAATATAGCACATCTAAAAAAAGATTTCAATGTGTAATTGATTTCTTAAAGATATTTATTTATTTATTTATTTAAAATTAGAATTTTAAGATTAAAAAAAATATCATAAAACAAGTACAAGAAGAGACAAAACCTTATTTATTTATTAAAATTGGAGATGGACGATAATATTTATCAGGAAAAGGACCAAACCAATATTTTTGTTAAATATCTACCAAATGAATTCAATGACAGTGATTTATATCAATTATTTTCAAGATTTGGAAATGTCTTGAGTTCTAAAGTAATGATTGACCCTAAAGGTAACAGCTATGGTTATGGATTTGTTAGATTTTCTAATCCTGAGGAATGCGCAAATGCAATTCAGGTTATGGATGGATATCAATATAAAAACAAAAAACTATTGTGTAGACTTTCCAACATTTATTCCAATCTAAATATTAAAAATCCTTCCAATAATCTATTTATTAAACCACTTCCTATCGATGTTACTGATGGTAAGAATTTAAAAAAAAATTATATCTATTATTTAAATAATCTAAAAAAGGAAAAGATATTAATTCAAATTATAATAATTAATATAATAACTGCAAAGATAAACTAAGGAAGATATTTTCACCATTTGGAGAGATTGCAGAATGTAAAGTTATGGTTGACCAAAATGGTCAAAGTAAATTAGCTGGATTTGTTAGATATAGTAATGAGGCTGATGCCACCAAAGCCATTCAAACGATGAATGGTATAAAAATTGGTGATACATCACCTCTAGTTGTTAAATATGCTGACACTGAACAACAAAAATCCATTAGAAAACAAAGAAAATATTTGAATTATTATAATTCAACTTTACTTAATCAAGTAAGTGTAAATTTAAATATTCATGTTTTAAAAATTTTTTACTAAAACCTATTATTAGAATTTTTATAATTATATTGATCAACCACCATTACCTCCAAATTCATATTATCCTTATAGTTATGGTTATGGACATCCTCCACCTCCACACCAGCAATATGGGTACCCACCACCTCCAGTACAACAAATTCACCAAATATATTCCTATGTGGATAATGGTAGTGGGCAAGTACAATCTCAATCAACTACGACTCAACAACAATCTCCACCAAATCCAATATATCAACCTGTATTTTCAAATAACTATTATGACATATCTCAAATTCATTCTATTGTAAATCCCCAATCCCCACCAACACAACCAATACAAAATAATATATCTCCAACAAATAGTGAAAGTAATTTAACATTAAATAATAGTAGTAATAATAGCAACCACATTCACACCACTAAACCACAGCAACCAAAATCTAAAAAATATACTAAAAAGCAGGCTTTATCTCAAAATTCTCTGCAGCAGGTATCGCTGGTGAATGAAAATGCGGGTGAATCATTATCATCATCTTCATCTTCTATTCCACCACAATCACCAATCTCCATACCGTCATCACCAATTAACTCACCAAATAGAAAAACACCAAATACAATATCACCTATAACCACTTTAGATACCACATCAGCTAATCTAACACCAACCATCTCAAGTACAACACTCACTCAATCATTTACAAATCTAAATTTAAATAGTAATAATTCTTCACAACATCAACATCAATCACATAATTCACCATTGTCATCATCAACCTCATCCATTACATCTCAAAGTTCCACACAGAGCTCTACAGCAACCTCATCATACTCTGATAAAAACAATCTTTTTGTTTTCCATCTACCGGCATTCGTTGATGACAATTATCTATTTCAATTATTTTCACCATTTGGTCAACTGCAGAGTGTGAGAGTCATTATTGACAAGGACACTGGTGAGAACAAAGGTTATGGTTTTGTAAAATTTGTATACAGAGAAGATGCTCAAAAATCTCTAAAAGAAATGAATGGTTTCCAAATTGGTCAGAAATATCTGAAAGTAAAATTTAAAGATTCAAAAATTGCTGATCAATTAATGTTATCAAGTAACAGCAGTAATAGTACATTGCCCACATCAACAAAAGGTAACAATAATACCAACACTAAAAATAGTGAAATTAAACAACAGACAAAGAAGAAATAAATAAATTAAACCCATATTACAGATCTCTTCTTTTGTATCGCAACCCCTCCTTTTTTTTATGCTTGTTGCTTAACATGTTGAAATTAAATACCAAAAAAAAAAGTGATGAAAGAGATTTATAAATGATCCGTGTGAATTTATGATATTATATTACATAACATTATTTATTGAATTTTTACTCAAAATGTCTTTAAAGACATTAAAGAATAATTTTTTCTGTGTAAAAATGTAATAAAAAAATGTTTGGTTTGTTCTGAGTTTTCTATATAAGTTTGAAGTGGTTGTGATTTAATTGGGTTCAATGAGTTGAGTGTAGTTGAGATATTGTTTCTATAGCGTTTCTATATGGTGAAAAAAAAAAAGAAACCATGTGTTTATAGTACATTGCAAATTCCTCCTTTCAATGGTTTAGTCCATTCGTTTTCACCAGCCCATCCTGGAATGAATGGGTCATTGGTTTTACTGCAAAAATCAATTAAACTGTAGTTTTTATATAATTGAATGTTAATATTGACTCATTTAAAAGGCTCCTCATTTTCTTTAACATAAAAAAACATACGTATCACATGCTTCAGAAACTTTCAAGATAGTTGAAGATCTTTCGAGTTGAGTTTTTAAAGATTCGTTTTCTTTTAATACTTTTTTTAATTGAGCTTCTGACATTGTTATATTTATAATTATCTGATAGAGGGAGGAATTGTGAAAAAAAAAAAAAAAAAAAATTTTTTGTGATAACGATTTTTTGATTTGTGTTTTTTCCAGCAGTTATTTGGCTTATTTGAAAATGAAGTTTCATTAAAATCGAAATATATAGTTCACATCAATCAATGAAATTTTAAAGATTATTTATCTCAATTATTCTCTCATCGATTTATAAATTTATTATTAACCATTATTTTAAAATTATCTAAAAATTTTTAAAAACAAATTTAAATTTTAATATTAATATTTTACATTTAAAGTAATTTGGATAGCGATTTAATTAACTTAAACAAACATTTTAAATCTAATAATAAATAATCAATTATCTTTTTAAATCTTTTAAAGATTTTAACTTTACCTCTTTTTTTTTTTTTATTCATTTTTTTTTATTACACTGTTGGAAATTTTGACAAAGGAATGAACGTCAAAAGAACACAATCTCATCCTTATAATAGAACAAATACACAGAGAACTTCTCAAGCAGAAAGAGAGAGAAATGAAAATTTGGACTATGAGTATTTCAATGGAAATAGCGATCAACAGCAACAACAACAGCAACAACAACAAGAGAGTTTAAGTAGTAAAGTTATATCCTATTTTAAACCATGGTTATCATTTTTGGGTACAAGTGATGACCAAAATACAGATCCCAATTCAAATAACGATAACCACATTGATGAAAATAACAATAGTAAACAAAATAATAATAACAATAACAAAAATTATAGTAAATTAGATCATAAAATTAATAGAAATACCAATAATAACAATAATAGTAATATTTATCAAATACCAGAGAATTTATCAAATGTAATTATTATAATTGATACCAATTTCAAAATATAAATACTAACTCGATTTACTCGTTTTTCTATAGAAAACATTAAATTTACAAGAGAAAAAATCATTTAAAATCGATACTAGTAATCTTTCAATAAACGATTTAACAGGTAGAACTATAACTTTAAATGGCAATAATAATAATAATAAACCAGTCTCAAAGCAGAATGGTAAATCAACTACATCCCCCACAAAATCCACAAACACCACAAACTCATCTTTGTATCCAAAATTAGATGTTTCAAATATTGGTACAAAGAATCTGAAAAATAATTATTCACCAGAACAAACTAAATTCAGTATCAGTACATTAAATCACAATAATAGATCAACTCTAGTAAAACCTAATTTATTAGATTCAAAAACATCAACTTCTAAAACACCATCTACCACAACCAACCCCACTACCAATACCACCACTAGCGCAAAAAGAAAATTTGATTCCTTTTTAACATCATCTAAACCAGTGTCTTCTTCAAATAGTAGTTTTGTTATGGGGAATGGTAATAAATCAGTTGTAAATGGTTTCACACATACTTTAATGAAACCTAAAAGTTCATTTATTCGTAAGCTACCTGCTAGCGAGGATTCTGAATTAGATTTACAACCACCTTTAAAGAGAAAGCAAACTGGAGAGGAACCAATTTCAGATACAATGGTAGCTACCAGTCAAGCTGCTAGAAGAATTTTAGAACATTTAGACTCATTTTCACATGTTGTCTCAACCAATGGCGATTTCAACCACTCTATTTTAAATCAACAAAGTAGTATATATAAATCCAACCAATCCTCTTCAAAACCAAAGATTCCACAAGTATCACTCAACTATAGACATAATCCTTATGGTTTAACTAGATTACTTGTATGTATATAAATTTCATTAACAGTTTAATTATTTACTAACATTTTATAAAATACAGGAAAAGAAACCAAAACAAACTGAGATACCAATAGCATCACTTAATTACTCTTCAGTTTTATCTTATAAAAAACCATTAAAGAAGACTGATGAGACAAATAATCAACAACAGGAACCAACTGTTAAACCACCAACTACAACTTCTACACTATTCACAACACCATCAACTTTAACAACAACAACAACTACTAGTAACTCAACATCAACTATAACTGAAAAACTAAAAGAAAATACTAGTTCACTGTTCGCACCTTCCTCTACTGTATCTGAAAAACCAAAAGAAACTATAAGTCCACTATTTGGAGTAACACCAGCACCAACTACAATTGCAGCTACATCATTAGGAACTACAGTTACAACAACTGATGATAAACCAAAGGCAACTAGTTCACTATTTGGAGAACCAACTACAGTTAAACCAGCTATAATACCAAGTGGTTCAATTTATGGACTTGATAAAGCAAAAGATGAAACTACCAAGACTACTAGTCCAACTGGTTTATTTGGTGGAATTCCAATACCATCAATCACACCAACTACCAGTGATTCGACAAAATCAACATCAACATCAACATCAACTTCAACTAGTTTATTTGGTAATACATCAACATTTACAGCAGCTACTACTGTACCAAATAATCATCAATCAACACCCTCTATTGTACAACCACCAAATTCAACAAGTTTATTTGCTACCACACCTTCTACTACAACTAGTACCGAAACTAAAGATACCAAATCAACTTCAACAAGTTTATTTGGAAATGGAATTACAAGTTCATCTACTAATACTTCTTCAGCAGCCACAACAACCATTGCACCAACATCAACTCCTGTTGAACCAAGTATTTCAATTTCTGCACCGGTTGTTTCTAAAGCAGTTTATAGTGCTAAAGTTGGCAACTTTCCAGTTGGTGGTTTGAAATTGATATCTAATATTTCTGATTGGAATAAAGATGATGATAAGCCAAAGAAGAAGTCTGGAGCTTCTGCAAAATCACCATATAGTAAAGAAACTGTTGAAGTTGAAGAAGGTTTCTATCAAGGAGAAGAAGAGAGCTTTTATAACCCTGATTCTGAACTTAAAGAAGTTACAGTACCAAAAATACCCAATCTTGGTGGTGCTGGTATGTTTGGTGTTCTAGGTGGCACAATGGATTTCAGTAATATTAAATTACCAAAAGCCTCTGATCTTAAAGAATCTGCCACCACTACTGTTGCCTCTGCTTCTACTACTACTACTTCAACATCACTCTTTGGAACTACACCATCTATATTCGGTTCCAAAACCACTACAGAAACCTCCAACTCTAAAAACTCAATTTTTGGAAATTCCACACCATCAATATTTGGTAGTAAAGGTCCTGAAAGCACAGGAACTACTAGCACAACTACTAGTAATGGTAAGGGTGGTTTATTTGGAAATTTGTCATTGCCACCAAAATCTAAAAAAGATGAGGTTGAGACAATATCTTCTGATGAAGATGAAGATGATGAGCAGAATCGTGTTGAAGAAGTAAGCTCTGATGAAGAGAACGAAGAAGACGAAGAAGAAGAAGAAGAAGACAACTCACAAGATGAGGAAAATAGTGATGAGAGTGAAGAAGAACAATCTAAACCAGAAAAGAAAAAAGAAAAAGAGACAAGACCTACACTTTCATTATTTGGAAATGGTAGTAATAGCACATTTAAACCATCAGCTGGTCTTGATTTGTCCAGTCCAAATACCACACCTTTAAATGTTGGTCCTTCAATATTTAATACAAAGTCTGAAACCACTACTGAATCTACAAATAGTCTCTTTGGTAATTCTAAAAGTGGAGGTTTATTTGGTTCTAGTACTACACCATCAACAAGTACAACAACAGCACCATCCTTTGGTGGAGGATTAGCATCTTCAACTAGTGCTGTTGTTGGTTTGGGTATTACTACCCCATCTTTATTTGGTGGATTAACTAAACAAACTGCTACTCAGTCAACTGGTACTAAAATTGAAAAAGAAAAAGAAACTTCACCACCAACCTCTACTTCTTCATTATTTGGTGGATCTACTACTACTACAACTGCTGCTACCACACCTTCATTTGCCACTGAAACTGGATCATTATTTTTAACTAAACAAACTGCTACTCAGTCAACTGGTACTAAAATTGAAAAAGAAAAAGAAACCTCACCACCAACCTCTACCTCTTCATTATTTGGTGGATCTACTACTACTACATCAATTTCAAGTACTACTCCATCATTGTTTGGTACAAACACCACAGCTTCTACTTCTACTCCACCAATAATTTCTCCATCATTTGGATCTACACAAGCTCCAAGTACAGGATCATTATTTGGTAACACTGCAACATCAAGTAGTTCTACAACATCATCATTATTTGGTGGATCTGGCGCCACTACTTCAACCCTACCAAGTGCAAACTCATTATTTGGTGGTAATACAACTGCTACAACTACTCCAAGCACTACATCATCCTTATTTGGTGGCAATACAACAGCTTCAAGCGGCACATCAACATCATCTCTATTTGGTGGTAATACAACAGCTCCAAACGGCACATCGACATCATCCTTATTTGGTGGCAATACAACAGCTCCAAGCACTACACCATCCTTATTTGGAAATTCAGGTGCAAGTACTACAGCACCCCCAAGCACTACACCATCATTATTTGGTGGTAATACACCAGCTCAAAGTACCTCAACACCATCTCTATTTGGTGCTGCTACAGCTGCTACAACCACTCCAAGTTCAACTTTATTTGGTAATAGTGCACCAACTACCACAGCCCCAAGTACTTCAACATCTTCACTATTTGGTGATACTGCTACAGCTGCTACAACCGCTCCAAGTTCAACTTTATTTGGTAATACAGCACCAAGTTCAGGACAATTTGGAAGCAATCTATCAGCTACTGCACCAACTACTTCAGGCTCAATGTTTAGTTCAGCTACAACCACATCAGGTACAGGACTATTTGGAAGTAATCCATCATCTACAGCACCAACTACCTCAAGTTTATTTGGTGGATCAGGTGCACCATCTGCGGCCACAACAGGTACATTATTTGGAAGCAATCCATCATCTACAGCACCAACCACCTCAAGTTTATTTGGTGGATCTAATACAGCAACAACACCATCATTAAGTGGTAGTAATAGTGGACTATTTGGTTCAGCTAGACCTACAACACCTACTTTATTTGCTGGAGATACAACATCAACATCAGCAATAACCAATCCATTCACTAATCAATCAATATCATCAACATCGACAAGTACTAATCTAATGTTTGGTAGTACTCCAATTACCAATGGTACTCCTTTATTTGGTGCAACACCAACATCATCATCATCATCAACATCAACTGTACAAAACCCATTCAGCAACCCAACAAACCCAACATCAACATCATCTATGTTTGGTGGAAATCCACCTTCTGGACTATTTGGTAGCCAACAACAACAACAGCAACAACAACCATTTGGAGCCCCACAACCACAACTAGCATCAACAGGACTTTTTGGTCAATCTCAAAATTCTCAACCAACTACACCACTCTTTAGTGCATCACAACCAATTCAACAACAGCCAACACCTTTTGGAACTCAATCGAATGTCACATATCCATATGGTCAACCACTACAAACCCCAATGTTTGGACCACGACCATCAACTGGTGGTTTATTTAGTGGCTTTGGAGGAACACAACCAACTCAACCAATTGGTGGTCAAATTGGAACACAACAACAAACCCCAATGTTTGGAGCACCACCACAAGCACAAGCTGGTGGTTTATTTAGTGGCTTTGGAGGACCAACACCATCTTTAAATTCATCTGGTGGTAGTTTCAATTTAGGTACAAATCAAAATGCAAGAAAAAAGAAAAAGGATCCATAAACACCCATTCCCTCTGTTTTTTAAACAAAATATAATTTTCAAACAATAACAATCACATAATAAATATTTATTTATTCATTGGCTTCATTTTTTTTTTTTATAAAAATAATATTTAATTAATTTATCCAATTGTTCAAACCTGGTTAATTGTATCAATTTCTTGATATCTAAAGAATCATTTTTTTAAAAATTAATTTTGAATTTTTTTTTTGTTTTTATTTTATTAAAAAATCTAATAATAATCATTTTTACAACCAAAACATACTAAAATACAATGGCATTAAACTCAGCTGGAATTGCTCTAGTTGTATTGGCTGCTTTTGTCGGTTTTTTAGTTTTAATATATATTATCAAATTACTCAATAAGATTGTTGTTGTAGAACAAGGTACCTGTGTTATTGTGGAGAGATTTGGTAAATTTGATAGAAGAGTATGTTTAATAGTAGAGCTTTTAATATCAGATGTACATTGATCTAATATATCACTTGAAACAATAGTTGGATCAAGGTATACATGTTTTGGTACCATTTTTAGATACTATTAGAACCTTAAAATGGAGATATACAGAGACTTTTTATGATAATAATATCATGTATGCAGGTAAAAAGAATTATAAAGTCGTTCAAAAAGAGTACAACAGAATTGATATGAGAGAATCTCTAATGGATTTCCCATTGCAATCCATCATCACCAGAGATAATGTTAAAATTAAGATTCATCCAATGTTGATTTACAAAATTGTAGATCCAGTCAGAGCAGTCTATGAAGTCTATGATCTTGCTCACTGTGTTGAGAAACTAGTACAGACATCTCTCAGATCTATTATTGGTGATATGGGTCTTGATGATACTCTATCTTCAAGAGAAGAGATCAATAAGATCTTGTCTCAGAAAATTAGCCCAGTTTTCTTGAATTGGGGTTTCAAATTGGAGAAAGTAGAGATTCTTGAGATTTTCCCACCTGCCACCATTCAAGAGGCTATGCACAAACAAATCTCAGCAGAAAGAGTTAGAAGAGCCAATATTATCTCAGCAGAAGGTTACAGAGAACAAACCAAAACTGAAGCTGAAGGTGATTCTCAAGCTAAGATTTCAATTTCTAAAGGTGAACAATTGGTTTCTATTACCACCTCAAAAGCACAAGCCGACTCTAAAATAATTGTTGCACAAGCTCAAGCAGAATCTATCAAGATTATTGGTGAGGCTCTTAAAGATTTCAATGTTGAACCAACCCAGTATATTATTGGTTTGAGATATATTAGATCACTTCTAGAAATTGCCAAAAAGTGCAAATCTGTTAATATTGGTCTACCATATCAAGCTAAAATTATGGGTTCTATAAAGAAACTTTAAAATAGATATTATTGTAAATTTAATCACAACCAAAAAGAAAAAGATAAAATATTTTTATTTTTAAAACCCCTTTAGTACACCTTAAAGTGAGTTATTTATTTGGGTTTAACAGTAGGAGTTAGAGTTGGGGTTGAAGGTGGAAAGCGTGGTTCAAGTTCATTACACATTATAATATCAGCCATAAACAATTTAATTAATTCCAAATAGAAATGATTAGTAATTATTGATTTGTGAACTAGGTGACTGTTTGAATATATATAATCCTTGTAGAAATTCTCTAACCAATCTGAAATATTACTTTCAATACCACTGTCAGGAGACTGAAGGAATTTAGATAGTTCTTGAACAAAGTAATCACCTTGCTCCTTTTCAGTTAGTTTCTGATACTTTTTGAAACTGACCTTTTCTGATTCCATCAATCTTTGGTATTTTTGTGAAACTGGATGAGATATTCCTAAGATATCACTTGTTTCCTTCACCAAGCATCTAATACTAATTAATGATCTGACCAAATACAGTACAAAACTTTCAAAGCTGCTTTCTTGGAATGAAAAAAAAGAATTTAGCATTCTTTTTTAAGAAGTTTAGTTTCTTGCAATGTTCTTCATATTGAGAGCAAAGTAAATCAATTTTCTCTTCAAAAATATAATCTGGGTAATTGTTGCTCTCAGTTATATATTGTGTGATTTGATTTATAAAATATTCATTTTTTTCCACGTCACTCAAAGATTTAAAATTTTCCTATTTATAATTTAAAATATTAATATTTAAATTCTTTTTAAATATTCATAAATTTATAGTTACCTTATTTATTTCATTAGAATCTATAAATGAAATTCCAAGGATAGAAAATAGTAAAAGTATAATTATTGCTTTCATTTATATTTAATATTTTTGATAATGATATAATAATTGTTATTATTTTATTTCTCTCACAAAGTTGTAGGTTAAAATTCTGGGGTATATAAACACACTCTACAACATATCATTGTTAAAATCATTATTTAGTAGAAAAATTTTATAAGATCCGATATTTTATTGATTTGGTTGGTTTTCATTTTGTATTTGCTCAGCTTCAAATTGGTGATATTCTTCAGCTAGCGAAGTGAAAAAATCTTCTTGTGTTTGATTTTCTTGATTTTCTTGATTATCATTCTCATTATTGTTGAAATTTTCCTTTATTTCATTATTTTCATTATCATCATTTTCACTGTCAACATTTAGATTTTCAACAACATTTTTAGCCTCTAAATTAATAGAACCAATGAAATTTTGGCTAGTAACGGACCCAAGAAGTGCAAATGGAGCTTTACTTTGATCTGGTGATTTTGATGGAGTTACTGTTGATGGTGGTTTAGTTGTGACTGCAATTACAGATACTTGTGGTGGAGTTGGTTTAAATTCAGGTTCTCTAGTAGGGGCTTGAGTTGGAGGTTGGGTAGGAGATTGAGTAGGAGCTTTTGTAGAAGGTAGAGATGGAGCTTGGGTTGGAGCTTGGGTTGGAGCTTTTGTTGAAGGTTGAGTTGGAGGTTGGGTAGGAGATTGAGTTGTAGCTTGTGTTGGCTGAACAGTTGGAGGTGTGGTTGGTTTAGTTTCAGGTGTTTTAGTTGGTGGAATGGTTTCTGCCGATTTAGTTAGGGATGGTGTTGGAGTTAGGGATGGTGTTGGGGTCGATCTGTGGAATAAACTACCTAAAAATGATGATCTTTCAGTTTGAGTTGGTGTTGGAGTTGGTCTTGGTGTTGAAGATGGAGTTGGGGTTGGAGATGGGGTTGCTGGTGGTTTTGTAGTAGATGGGAAAAAAGTGAAACTTGGTAAAGTTGGGAGAATAGCCGAAAGAGTTGTCTTTGGTTTTTCAGTTGGTGCTGCTGTTGTTGATGATGACAGGAATGGAATATGGAATGTATTTGAATCCTTACAGAAAACAGCACCAGAAAGGAAAATCTTTACAAGTTCCAAATAGAAATGATTGGAAAATAAAAATTTGTTGACATTTTGGTTGGTGTTCTCAACATATTGGTTATAATAATTATCTAACCAATTGGCAATATCAGATTCTACATCACCATCTGATTGAAGGAATTTAGTTAGTTCTTGGACAAAATAGTCTTCTTGCTCTTTGGCAGTCAATTTCTGATACTTTTTAGATGAAATACTTTCAGTTTCCATTAGCTTTTTGTATTTCTTTTGATAAACATTTTGAATTTCAGACAGGTATTGATTATCATTTTGAAAGGCTGGTGTTTGTTCGTTCTTTAGTATTCTAGAGGCAGTATCCTTAATTAGACATCTGATACCTAATAGTGATCTTATGAGATATAGTAAAAAGTTTTCAAAGAAACCTTCTTGGAATAGATACTGTGTCTGTGCATTCTTTTTTACAAAGTGTAGATTTTTACAATGTTCTTGGTATTTGGAACAGAGTAATTCTACTTTAGCTTCCAAAGTGTAATCTGCAGTGTAACCACTTTCAGCCAAATATTTTTGCAATTCACTGATAAAGAATTGGTTCTTTTCAAAATCACTTAATGAATTGAATGATTCTAAATCTATTTGATTCTCTTCATTCTATATTATGAATTAACAAAGTTAATATTTTAAAAATTTGATATTCTAGTGGTCATATTAATATTTACATTTTTAATTTCACTTGAATGAATAATAGAAATTGATAATATTAGTAAAACTATAAATACTATTAAAGATTTCATTTTAAATAATAAAAAGTTAAAATAAATAATAGTGTTTAAATTCTTTTTATATCCTCAATTTAGTAGGGTGAATATATTTTAACTGAAATAAAAAATCAATGTATAAAAGAGTAAATAAAGATAATTAGTTCGTGCATAGTTTTAACTGATTTGCATTGAGAATATACTTATTGGTGGGGTATTTTTGATTAAAAAAAAATTACCACTACAATTATCTAATTATTATATGGTCATTGGTAATGTTCATATAGATCTAATATGCAATTATAATTGTGATTTACAAGTAGTAGTAAACACGTTATGTTCATAACTTTATTATCATTTTCAATTGGGCGAATTGCAACGTTGTGTTAGTTTTACAATAATTGTAAGTATTTATACATTTGTATAATTTAATAATGTATTGATATGATGACAATTTTAAATGAATTTCAAATTTGGGAATTTTATAATTTGTTCATTTATTGAGTCATGATCAGCACCTTAGAATATAAATTTAAATTTAAAATTTTTTTTTATTTTGTTTATATATTAAATGAAAGAGATAGGTGAAATTAAAAGATTACAAATCAATCTAACGAGACTTATAAGGTCTTGTGAGTCTATAATATTTCATGATAATGGGGATACAGATAAAGATACAGCAAATACAGTAGAAAAATATATACCAATTATGTTACAACAATTGAAACAACTAAATGACCTAGTTGTTGAGGCAAAACAATCGAACCTTTCAAATTCAACTTCATCAGCATCAACATCAAATCTTTCCCAAAAAGCTAAATCACCTCAAGATTCTATACAAGAATTAAACGATAATCTTCCTACTAAAGAAACATTAAATGAATTTTCAAGAAAGATAGATGTCATAGTAGGGCTAATAGACAAAGAAAAACTGGTATGTTTTAATAGTTACAATGAAGATATCAGTACTTAAGTATACTAATAAATTGGAAAATAGAGTTCACAAATATCAAATAAACCCACAATAATTAGATTACAATCCAGTAATTTACCACATTCAAAGAAAATGCAAGAAATTCATACAGTTTTAAAGACACAACAAAAGGAGGAAAAGAAAAAAATTAATGAACTTATTAGTAATGGCGATAAAAAACAAACATTAGCATCTGTGGATAAACTATCACACGCATCAGAGGACTATAAATCACCAACACTTAGATTTAGAAATCAATTTAAATCAAAGAATCAAGAACTAAACTCTTTGTTGGGTACTAAATCCAATGACCATAATAATAATAATACTGTAAATTTAGATGAGAAAATTGATAATGAACTCTTTCTATTGAAAACCAATGAGCAAAGAGACCAAAGAGAGAATATTGCCACTGAAATGATGTCGATGGCAAAGAGTCTGAGAGATCAATCTGATATGATGTCAAACAAACTACTTCAAGAGGATAAAACCATTGATGAACTCGCAGATTTACTAAATATCAATAGAGAGAAAATAGGTGACCAAAATAAGAGACTTAAAGAACATATATCATCAACATCCAAAGACACTTTAAACTACTTTTTAATTATAATATTTGTATTGGCAGTTTTCTTTGGTACTTATGTACTACTCATAAAAACAAATAGAAAAAAGATGCTACCTTAAATAGCATAAAGACATATAATGAATAAATCAAATAATATAATCATAACCTACTTTGGTGTGGGTTATAACATTTGTATAGTGTAAATCTATCATTTTTATAAATTGATTTATTAGATTAGTAATAAACAGTATCTTTACAAATGTGTCTTTCAAATTTACGAATAGATTCATCTTTTCCTTTTGTCCATAGATAGTAATCTAGTTTCATTGAATTCTTGATAAATGAAGTCTCTGATGATTGGTTGGCAACATTAATGATTACCAAACATGCTTGAATTGCTTGTACTCTTAATTCTACTTCTTTTTGTGAACCTGATTGTAGTTCTTTGGATTCATTGATTTCGGTCTCTAATTCAGGGTCTACTTGTAAGATACCAAAGTGTCTCAAAACGGCAGGTAAGACATTATCAGTGAACACTGTGATTTTATCAACATCTTGAAATCCAAATCTATCAGGTATAGTATCTTTAAATCTTCTGTAGAGGTCAGCAGCTAATAATTGAACTTTCTTATAAATGTATATTTTATGGTCACCCAAAGTTGCAGTGTCTCTAAATGCTGGTATTTTATCTAGAATCTTTTCAATAAACTCACTAGCCAATGGTGGTTGTTGAGTGGATTTTGGGTCAGTTATCTTCCATATAAATTCACCAAAATCTTTATATCCTAATTCTTCCATTGCCTCTGAACTCTCTTTTAACACTTTTTGAATCTTCAATATCAATGGTTTCAAAGGTGAATCTTTGTAACTGTAGATACCTGGTTGTAATTCAAATTCAACTTGAGCTGGTATTGAAAAGTAGGAACCTACCTCATTCAATGATAATCCTCCTAAAAACTTTGCACTCAAATTACCACTTTGTGATAGAAACATTCCAAATAGACCATAACAAATAGTCTCATATGCACCTCTACCACTTAATTCATGTAATTCTTTTCTAAATCCACTGTATAAAATTTAAAACAATTTGATTAATAATTAATTAGTTTCATACTATAATACATATAGTTTACCTTCCAAAATTAATCAAGTCTAAAGTAAACCAAAAGTTTGCTTCTTGTTGTGCATTTGAAAAGTTTAGAGGAAACTGAACTACCGATGATTTAGCTTCATATTCATCTTTGTTTATATTTTTTATAAACTCAAGAATCTTATCATTATTGATCTTTACAAATTTCGAATGCTCATTAACATATGATGCAGATTCAATTACATGATCTATTGGGCTATTTGATACCATTTTTGTGTGAACTTAAAATTTAATAAATGAAAAAAAATTATGAGAAAAAAATTTAAATGTTATTTGGGTTATTTTAATATCTTAAAAAAAAATAATAATAATTCATCTGTACATTATCTATTAAAATTAGTGGGTAAATTTAAACTTTGACTCCAATGGAAAGTAATAATGCCAATTCAATGTCTTAAACAAAACTTGTAGAACAATAAGAATGGGACTATTTTTTTATTTGTTTGGTGGCTACTGTAGGTATTGAATTAATGGTCTAATCTTGATTAATCTATTTTATTGACAGATATAAAATTGATTTTTGTAAATGATTCTATCAAATTAAAATTAATTTTGTAAAATTACAAATAATATATATTTTTAAAATGATGAAAAATGATAGCTGTGAAATATCATGTCGTTTTAATAAATAGAATTAGTATTATATGACTTGAGGTGTAAAATATCAAATATCTTTTCATTTTTAAAACAATATTACCAACTCAGTATTATTTATCGGTAATACAATGTATGATCATCATACAATTTACTAAAATTGTAAAATATAAATTTATAATTCCAAGTATAAATTTTCTAAAAAAATGAATCATTGCTAATAATGTTTTAACTTCCATTTAATCATTTGTTATAACATCTATTAGTTTAATATTTTATATAAAAAAAATATATTTATAAAGAAATAAATGGTTTTAAATTTATCCTAATTTAGAAACTTTCATTTAATTTCACTCAATCATTTACTTAATTTACAGGGAACTATTTAGTAAATCATCTGAATATCACTGATAAAGATACATAAATATCTACTAGTATAAAAAAAAAAAATCAAACACCGTGTTTTACAAATAAATCAGAATTTAACTATTTATTTTTAAATTTGTCGAAATTAAATTTATCATTGATAAATTGACTTTACCACGATTTCCATAATTCCATTAATAACCATTTTTTGGCAGTTGTAGATTTACATTGAGAGGAAATTGAATTTGTATTGGATTGATATAAATTGGATTTATCCATTGTTTCTAATTTTATCATTGATAATTTAGTAAGAGAAGCTAAAATGAAATTGAATTAATATGAATTTTATATTCTTAAATTGAAATACTATAAAACATACAAATTAACATTTTTTTTTTAGTTTAATTAGTGTTTTAATTTAAGGTATGAATGAAAATTAAATTTGAATTAATTTGATATTTATATAAATATAATAGATTTAAAAGAATTGTTGGTGTTATTGTGATTAAACATCAAGAGATAGGACAACGGAAAAAGAAATTTGATAGACAATATTATTTAAAAAAATAAAAAGGTAAAGATTAATGACGCATATCTAGAAGATAAATTATATTGGAATTAAATAATTAAACACTAAAAAAAATGTAATATTAATTAATTTTATATCGCATCAATATTCAATTTACATTTTATATGTTGAGGTGATACTTTATTCAATATTACCGAAAATAGATATTTCAGTAAATGATATCATTTGAGTTTTATTAATTAAATAAATTAAATATATATGTGGGGTTTGATTGATTTTTTTTTGTATTTTAATTCTTTTATTTATAAAAATGTGTGTTATTTTAAATATTTACTATTTTTAAGAAGAAGTGGAAGAAGGGTATTATATCATATTTCTTGTGTTAGAACTCCATAATTATTTTTATTATTATTATTATTACTATTATTATTATTATTGATATTATTCTATTAGGGAATTTTGATCTTGATTTCCTCCTCCGCCCAATAATGGTGAATCTTGAGAGTCCTTCTTTGAAATTAATTTATTTATTACACCTTCAAATTGATTCCATTCAGAGATATCTGGATTTGAGAATTCTGAGGAATCGTAGAGGTATAAAGCACCACCAGAGTCACCAGCCAATAGTCTCTTACCGTCATTAGACCATGAAAGACGATTAAGTGATCTCTGAGAGACTTTGTGTCTGAAAATAGGAGCTTCAGTATCTTCATTAAGATTCCATAATGATAATAGACCTGATCCATCACCAGTTGAAAATATACTTGGATGAACAGGTGACCATCTGGCATCATATACATAATCTACATAATCTTCAAAACTGTATAGAGGAGCATCTGGTTTCTTTGTTGACCATAATTTACAAGTCCAATCGGTGGATGAAGTGACAAAGTAATTGGTGAAATCAATGTTACCTTTCTGAGCTGGATGCAAATCAACAGAGGTTATAGGACCAAAATGACCTCTGAATCTCTCATTGATACCAACTTTACTTCCGTGTCTGGCACCTTGACATATTACACCCTCTTCAGTTCCCACGTAGAACGTAGATAACTCATTCTCTGGGAATACCAATGAGGTTACAGCCAGAGCCAATCCACTCTGACTACTTTGATTGGTTGTTGGTGAGGTTACACCTGGTTGTGCTCCACCTTGTCCAACACCACCACCACTACCACTACCGCTATTTTGCAGATTTTTAGAATTTAATTCAATAGTTTCTGTGGGTTGTGAAAGGTTTTCTAAATTCCATGAACACAATTTACCATCAGTACTGATGGCAACTAAACTATTTGCATTAGTAGATCCAATAACTGACATACTATAAACTGGATGTGTATGTCCAATAGATGACAATGGTGTCCTTTGTACTGGTGTTGATTTAGCTCTGGTATCCCAAACTACAATCTGACCACTATAAGTACCACCAACAATTAAAGTTGGATGAAATTTTGAAAAAAAGGTTGTCATTACTGGTGACTATTTAATCATTACATTGTATATATATATATTAGTATATCTAAAGATTAATACCATTGTATATATACTAATACTAAAACCTACCTGACAGTTAAATATATATTCTGGTTTTTGGTAAATATTATTAATTGACCAAACTAAAACTACACCATCTGGATCGTGTGAACCTGCTTCGTTAGCAGAGTATGATGTAACTACTAATTCTGGATGTTTAGGTGACCAATTAATATCAGTTACAGATCTATGTTTAGTCCATCTCTCATCTTGTAGAGTTGAAATTAATCTTAATTCTTTATCTGAAGATTTGTTTCTATTTTGTTTCAGTTAAAAATAAGTATATAATTTGAAAATATTGAGTGAGTATGAGTATATATAAGAATACTTACGATTGATTAGATTGAGTATAGTCAGCTAAAATATCAATTTCATCATCCAGATACAAAGCTCTTTCAATAACTTTTGCAGATCTGGTAAAGAATGATTTGAAGTGATCAGAATCCCAAACCTGTTGTTTTTCATATTCTGAGAGTTCTGGAATTTCTGGTTTTTGTGATTGTTGTTGTTGTTGTTGCTGTTGTGATTGTTGTTGATTATTGGCATCTTCGTTTGCAGAAGAAGTTTCAAGAGAGGAGTCAACTGCAGATGTTTGTGTACTGTCAGTGTTGTACTGTGGTTGTTGTTGTTGATATTTAAGTTTAGCTTTAACTGGTGCTTTTAGATCTTGTTCTTCTTCATTCTGACCATCTGCAGTCTCAGTTTGAGTTGATTTAGAGTACATTGGAGTCTCTTTTGGTGGAATATCAATTTCAATGACTAAACTGCTAATACTTAGTTTACTTAAAATATCCTCTAATTTCAAGGGAGGTGAATTCTGTTGCTGCTGTTGAGTCTGTGAACTGCCATCTGGAGTCGCTGTAACAGGTGGCGCCATGAGAGGTGATGTCAATTGATTTACAGAATCCAAAAGTGATGAGAAATCCTCTTTTTTAGCACCTACTGTTGGTGGACTGATATTATTATTATTATTATTGTTGGCACTGTCTAATGTTGGTGAGGTTGGTTTAGTTTGCTTATTAGAGGCTTGGGCTCTTGCCTCTTTAAGACCTGCCAACTTTTTTTTCATTTCCTCTAATTCCTTTTTTCTTTGTTCTGCCATCTCTAATTATTATTTGAATAGCTGTTTACTATTTTCGATTGGGGTATGGGAGGGTGTAAACAACAACTCGATTAGGATGATAATTCAGTTGATGAAATCAAGTTCAAATAAAAATAAAAAAATAACAAAAAAAAAAATAAAAAAAAAAAAAAAATCATTGTTTATTCTGAAAATGGAAAGCCAATTATATAAATTAAAAGAAACTATAAATATTTTAGAAAATGAATTAAATAAATATAAACTATTTTATTTTAGAAATAATAATATAAATAATAGTGGTCAAAGTAATGAAGAATCCCACATAATTGAATTAGTTGATAGTAAAAAATTGATAAAAAGTTTGACAAATGAAAATAATATTCTAAAGAATAAGATTAAATTACAAGATAAGTACCTTGAGGAATATAAGTCCAATTATAAGAGAGTACAAGAACAAATTGTTCAGGTTCAGCAGCAATTTGAAATTCAAAATGAAAATTGTATGTAAATGTATTATTTTAAAAACAATGTTTTAAAATAGCAGTACCTAATAATATTATTTATAGTTTCAATTATATCAGACCAACATCATAACTTAGAAAATGATAAGCTCTACCATTTGAAAACTATTCTTGAATTAAAAACTGTTGTACATCAATTGACAGAAGAAAAGGTTAAAATGGATAGAGAAAAAGATTTGTTAGAGTCCAAACTATCATCATTTACCAAATCTATAGAATCAAAAGATTTAGAGCTGAAAAAGTATTTAAAACTGATGGATAATTTAAAAAACGATGTCATTAGTCTTGAGAATGATAAAAATGTAATTAATTGCTACATTTTCTACAATTACTTAATAATTACTGATATTTAATATATTTCTATTTTATATTTACAAATTTAGGATTTAATTAAAGAAATTGAATCAAATACCAACCAACTAAAAAAGTATTTTGAATAAATATTTCACTACTTTTTTTTAGTACTCCCAAAATCCATTGGTAAACCCAAAGATTGATAATCAAAATCATCCTCTTCATAAACAGCTTTTTCATTTTCCTCATTTGGTTTATCGTTTGTATTATCTTCTTCTTTTTGTTCTTCTTCTTCTTTTTGTTCTTCTTCTTCTTTTTGTTCTTCATCTTCTTGATTTTTTTCTATATCTTTATCAGTCTTTTCATCACTTTTAACACCATCTTGATTAATTTTTGAACTTATTATTTCGTTTTCTTTTGTTGATTTGGAAGCTTTTCCATCTATTTCTTTTACCATATCGTTTATCTCCTGTTCTTCTCGTTTTTGAATTTCCAATTGTTTTAGTCTATTAGATGCCAAGCCTTTCTTTTTGTCATCTAATTCCAATTTCTTTTGTTGCAGTTTATTTTGGACAGATGATAATGTAGAAGTTGCTACTCTCATACTTATACCTAGTAATCTATTATCTATTGAAATTATATTTAGTATTAAAACTCAGTCTATGATAAAATAGTAGAAGTACCTACGTTTTTTACCATTTACATGATCCAACATTGCATTGGAATCCTTCAATAATACATCACAAGTTTTACAATATAAACCACCTTGTTGATCTATAGGAGTTACACCAGCAACTATATTCTTTTTTCCTAAACTCTCTTCTAGATTCAAATTCTTATCTCTAGCCTGAAACAACGCTAGTGGTTTAGAATCATCTATCAATTTAAGTTTTTTACTGTCTCTTTCTTCATTTTCCTCTACCAAAAGACCTGCTTCTCTATCTTTTGCTCTTTGTTCATAATATTCAGTGTCCCATTTCTTTCTAAATGTACTATCTACAAATTCTTTTTTTTCTTTACTCATTAGTCTGTGTGTTGATACCAACTGAATATTCAAAAAAATGAAATTAAAAAAAAATGAAATTTCTTTGGAGAACTATCTTGAAAGAAAGAGTTTACCCTAGATATTTAATGTAATTGAGATATGCTATATTATATTTACAATTGTATGATATTATTTATTTGTTTGTTGTCTCTGGTATTAGATTATTAGAGGATGGTTGTGGTTGTTGTGATATTGTGGTTTGTTGATTGTTATTAGATGGTTGTTGTTGTTGTTGCTGTAGTACTGAATGATTTACATTTGCATATAGATATTCTATGACATTTGATATATTATACATATCATTTTCTATAGTTTTAGCCCAATTCTCAACATCACCAATCTCTTTCAGAGAGTTATTAAAGTTCTCAATAAGAGATATCCACTGACTAGTTTGTTTAGAGAATTTAGCTGTATTAGTTTGTAATGTTCTTGCTTCGTTTTCAATTTTCTTTTGATTTGCAAATATAGAGGCTACACCTTGATTTACACTATCTAATAAACCATTAGTTACTGTACCAATCGAATTGATTGCCTCTTTTCTCAATACCTCTGTTTATTTATAATAAATTAATAATCTATTACCATAACACCACCCTATATCTAAATTCAATATTACCATTCTCATCTTTTATTTTGTTAATATGTGTTTGGTGTTCTTTTACAAGTTTAGATAACATTTATGTGAAAAGTCTGGTCTACAGGGCAAAAATTAAAATGTAAAAATGAAATAAAATTATTTTAAAAATAATTTATTTATAAATAAATATAATCAATATGTTTTAACATCTATTGTTACCAATGTCAATGTCAATGTCAATATCAATGTTGACATCATTTCTTCTTCCACAACCTCCTCTTCTACCTCCCCAAAATGATAATTCATTTTTTGATTGTTTTGATAAAGTTTTAACTGAACTTTGAAGAGAACCTTTTGAAACTGAACCAGAAACTGAACCAATATTAGATAAGGATTCTATTGAAATATTAAAATTAGTAAATTGTTTATTAAAAGTATTTTAATTTAAACCTACGATAAATCATTTTAAAATATTTAAAGAGATATTTTATACTTATTACAAAAAAATAAATAAACTATTTATACTAACCAAAATGAAAACATCTATCCATTTATTTCCATTATATGAATTGACATAATTTAACATAAAAGTTTAATATATCAATCTATTACACCAATTGTTTTTTTATTTAATCAGAAGACTTCTTTATAAAATTATGTTCAATAAAGAATTCATAGATCTTTTGTGACTTTGCAGTGGGTAATTTTGACAATTTCAAAGTTTGTTGTAATTTTAGAGAACCATTGCTTTTTAGGGATTCTGAAATAAAATTTTCTTTTACTAATAAATATTGTTGAGGCAGTAGACGGAGTGTGTAACATAACTGTTTCTCTTTAGTAGACAATAAGTCTACATTGGGTAGACCTTCCATCTCCAAAATAAAATTTCCTTTGGGTTTTGGATGTTTAGATGACTTTCTATCAACCCCCACCAGACCTGTAATATTTTTAGCATTTATTGCAGGTTCTGGTATGGGAATTCCTAAAAATACATCTTCCTTCTCACGAAATACCTGTTTTTGATTCTTAAAACCACCGCCAGGTTGACTGCCAGACTGCTTCTCTGAATAGGAGAGATAGGACATTTCACTCTTTGACCGTCTTTGAGATTTATCTTGATCTCTTTTACGTTTCTCCTCTTCGAATACCAAACCATCAGAGATATATCTCAACCCGTTTTCTCTGTATTGTTGTAACTGTAGAATCTTTTGTTTAAGATTCTTTTCTTCTATAGTACCATTTACAAGTTTCTCAAAATCATCTTTATTCAGTAGTTGTAGATATATTTTAAGACCATTAAGTATCTCTTTATCATCTTTAAACCTCTTTCTTTCGAGTCTTTTGTAGTCTAGCAAACCCTTTTCAACAATGAAATCTCTTCGACGAATTCTCTCATCCAATCTCTGAGAGTAACCCTCCAAGAGTTGCTGTTTAATTTCTCTGTCAGATGGTGTATCATCCTGATCAAATGTCAAATCTTTTACAACCAATTCTGCATCGTTATCATATTCCACCTCAAAATGACCTCTATTCTTCATGAACCCCACAGAATCCGTTACAGGTCCTGATGGTCCATCTTGATGATCACCTGACGATATAGATTTATTCCCAGTTTTGGATTTACTTTTATCTCTAGTGAATCTATCTAGACATTCATTTATAAATAGTATTAATATTTTTTAGGTTTCTCAAAAAAAACTTGGAGAGTTGGTTAAAAGAAGGATAATTACCATTTGGATTTGAATTTACAGAGGGAATAGCTCTTTGAAAATGTACAGTGTCTTTGGTGGTCAGACAATATGAGGTGTCTGGTAATGGTGAGGTTTTTGTATTTAAATAATAGGTGAAATAATGTGATTTACATTCCTGTGCTGATTTGGTACCGACATTTTCAGATACATCATTCCAATTACCGAGACCATATAACTCAATGGCCTCTAATAGAAGAAGCTCTTCATCAGCACCCCAATCTTGAGTAAACATTGGGAAATGCATGTTATCTACAACAGTATAGTCATGATAGTTCTTGTGAGGTGTAATTTCAACACCTACACTAAAACACTCTAGACACAAATCAAAGTCCTGACAAATGGCACAACGTATTCTAACAGCTGCACTGATATCCTTCTGACAGTAATCGCAATGGTATTGCACCGTTGCAGGTTTAGTTTCCTCTGTTGTTGCATCTGAATTTGAAACCTGACTATTCGTACTAGATCTCGTTAAAACTGTTGGTTTCTGTTGTTTACTTTTTTGATCTTGACCTGAAGGTGTTGACTTGCTCCCCACATTTCCGCTATTACCATTACCATTACCATTAGTGGTAGAGGTTGAATTTGAGTTTGAATGTCCATTACTCTTTTTTACATATTTTGATTTTCTTTTTGGTTTTTCTAGACTATCTTCCATGGAGTCATCTTGATAGTCGTCATCTTCTTCATCTTCGTCTTCCTCGTCGTCATCTTCGTCATCTTCATCTTGTTCGTCATCTGCTTTTTCATCTTCGGTATCTGCATTGGTTGAAGGAGTCTTTGAAGATGACTTCATTCTTACTGATTTTGATTTTCCGTATCTATTATTAGGTTGTTCTTCATCTTCTTCCTCCTCTTCCTCCTCTTCATCATCTATTGATTTATCCATATCTTCATCTGCATCATCATCTATTCTATTTTTCTTTTTTACATTCTTAAAATTATTTCCTTTTATAATATCAGTTTCATTTTCACTCTCATCTGTAGCATTATCTATATCATCTGATTTTCTCTTTTTATTCATTTGTATACTATTGTTATTTTCATTTTCATTCATTATTACATGACAATATAAAAAAAGGAGGGTTTTAAAAAAATAAAAAAAAAAACTTAATTTATATCTAATTATCAATATATCATGATTTGTTATTAACTTCTCAAGAATCTTGGTAAACAGACTCAAACAAATTCCGAATCTATGGAACAATGCAGAAATGAAATTGCTCAAAAAGATGAAATTATAAGTCTGGAGATGTCCCTGTAGAAATCCAATGAATGTGGTGATTCTTTGGAGAAAAGTGACTTTGAATTATTAAGAAGGTTCCATAGTAGATACTGAGATAACAATTTAATTATTTGTGACTTATTATTTTGTTTCGATCAAGTGTTTCCAATTCCATATTGCCTATATTTTTGGGTGAAGACTATGGATATCACAACATGTTCAATATTCAATCTAAATCTGTTTGCTTCAATCTCTTAAATTCCAGCCATTATTTCCTCTTCTGTTTTGTTAAAATATCATTAATAAATAATATCTCTTATGTGTTATGACAATGATAAAATTTACAATTGAATAAATTTATTTTTTTTTTTTATTCTTATTTTAGAGATTATCAAAACAAATTAGGTGTATCAGTGATTTGTTAAAATATGGCAAAATCTGATTCATCATCAGAGACATCTAGTTTAACAACATCAGAATCAGAGTCAGAGTATGAGGAAGAAGTTGACTTGGAACCAACCAATTGGACTAAATTAAAAGATGGTTGGCAAGAGTTTTTAGAAGACGAATCAGCATTCTTTATACCAACTGAAGATCAAAGTAAATCAGGTGATGGTTCACAGATCATCTCTTCTATTGATGATGGAAATAAGTTTTATGATCCATTAGGTATTTTAAAGTAAACTATCACAGAATAGGATATTCTTTGGATTATCATCATTCTAATTTATATGATACAATAGGATTCCACCTAGAAAAGTTAATGTATTAAAAAACCATTTATTATCATTGGAATCAGAGGAATTTAGTCCCATTTCCTATTTATCCGAAGTACACAGTCAAACTACATTTAAAGAATTATCATTAGGAATGAGTAAATTAAAAGAAGCTCTCAGTTCAAAAGCTATTGAAATTAAATTTCTAGTTAAAGAGAATTTTGAACATTTTGTAAAATGTAAAGATACAGTAGATGATCTATGTTATGATTTAATAACTGGTACTAAAATGTTAGAAGATATGAGTGGTTCTATTACAAGTTTGTATCTTTAATTAGGTAAAGATGTGTATAGATATATATTAACTTTAAGTATATTTTTAGAGATTATTGATAAAACATCGAAAGTATATCATCCATTACTTAGAGGTAAAATGGATGCAGATCATATTAGAAAGGTATTGACATTATTGAATAAGTATAAAGTCATTTTTAAATTACCTGGAAAGATTAGTGAGAATATAAAGAATCAAGAATTTGAAAAGGTTGTACATAATTATAAGAATGCAAAGACATTGATTACTAGTAATCAAAAGAAACCATTTCAAAAGATTCTGTTGGATATTGAGAGGATTATAGAGGAATTTAGAGTACAGCTATTTACAACACTAAGAGAACCTCAATCGAAACCTGATCAATTGAAAAAGGTTATTAAGGTTCTAATGGAGATTGGTAATGGTAAAGGTGAATTTGCAATGGTGGGTGACCCATGTTGGTACTATCTATCTCATAAACATAAAGCCATTACATTACTCATTAAACAGTGTTCAGAAGATACTACTATATCCAATCATAAAATTATTAGAAAACTCTCTATATTGCTACTATCTAATATTCCTAATCTCTACAAGATGGGTAGAGCTTACATTGAAGGTAAATTCGATACTGAACAACAATCTCAAAAAATCACTTCAAAAATGGAATTGGAAAAAATAAGTGGTAGAAATGGACATCAGAGAACTCAGTCCCAAAGTGGAAAAGTTAAAGAACTAAAAACAGTCTCAGTTGTCATTCACTACCTCGACGAATCATTTTCCAATTTCCGTGTGGACAAGTTGAAAAAAGTACAGGATCTAATAGATCAGTGTAAAAAGAGATTTATAGATACTGAAGGTGAAACCTATTGTCTATATAAACTCTCTGTAAAGAAATCAAAGGATATCAATAGAATTAAACTTGTAGAGTTGTCACCTGATGACATTCCATACAAACTACAGAAAAAGTGGATACAAAAGAGTAGTAACCATAAATTCTTATTCAAGAGAAAAGATGAAGAATATCAGAATGCTTCTGAGTCCACACATGTGGTACAGAAGGATCTAGTTAGTAGCTATAAACAACACAAGAAACAAAACTCAATGGCAACAGCTTCAGTCAATGAAGAAAACTTTAAAAACATTGTAGTGGAGTTACTTCAATTGTATTGTAGTCGTGTTGAGAAACTGTTCTTTGATCAGACTAATAACCTCACTGTAACTAGCAGTAATGCAAATCAGGATTTCTCAGCAAATATGGTGGAGAATGTAAATGAGGTTTTGAAATGTCAAGAAATGTTACATCAGTTGGGTATGTCAGATCAGTATCTTCAGAGTGTACATCAGTTGGTTGAAACCCTGATTCTACATTTTGTAAGTCAAATATGCTCTGAGATGATTGCAGAGGTTTCATTCCTCTATTTACTCGAAGACTGGGTTCCAAATGAATTTGATGATATTATCATCACTGGTAACCAAGTAGATGGTATGATTACAACTAAACTTCTTGGTGAATTTGTTCAAACTATTAAAAAGAGTTTAGATAAATTATCATTTTTATCGAATCATCAAACTCTGCTTTCACATGTCGAGGTATCACTATGTGAGGCTATAGAGTCATTTGGAGATTGTCTTCATTCCCTAGCATTCCAAAACAACAAGGATTTGGAATTAATTGAAAACATTCTAAAACAATATCAAGAGGAAGGTGGTGATGATAATCTTATCGATACAGACCAGAAACCAGATACCAATAACAAGGCAACTAGTCAAAAGTCTAATGTTAACAGTTCTCAAAAACTATTGTTAACTCTATCCAATTGCTCAACTGTAGTCTCCAAGACTGCTGTACAATTAAGAGGATACTATTTCACAATGTTCCACCAAACTTGTAACATCAAAAAGGTCATTGAGAAACTAGGTGTCTTGGAAAGACTTATTCTAGAGAAATATGTACAGGAAAAGAATGTAGTTTTGGGTGAGATTCTAACTAGAGGTATAATGAATAACCAATGGATTACCAGTAGCACTACACAACTACCAACTAAAGTCAATGCCTATGTATTGTCTATTCTAACTAAATTGGTATTCATACACAATGAAATCATTCAAACCATCAATTCACTGGACATTGCCAGTGCAATTATAACCAGAATCTATGAATTCATTTTAATGTCACTTAAATTCACCTACTCCCAAATTGATCCACTATTTATAAGTACCAGTGGTAAATTCCAAATCTTTCTAGATGTGCTATTTCTAGAGAATATATTGGACTCCTATAACAATGAAAAGATTCTAAAACTCTCACAATTATTTAAAAAAGATTTGAATAGTAATATGAGTTTCAGTAATGCCAGTACTAAATCCCCATACCAATCCTCGCAATCATCCAATCAATTTAACACTTCAACAGCCTCTAAATTACTCGATCAAACCTTACAAAAAAATCTAGAGAAATCCTATTTATTATTCTCTTGTTTTAAATTAAATTAATCAATAGTAATAATAAGTAACAACAACCAAATATCTATATATATAAAGTAGAATAAATAATAAATATAATACATGTATTATCATACTTTATTAAGAGATCGATTCAGATTCCAATATAGAATTCTTTTCGGCAGTTTTGATGCATTTCAATTCAACTGTTGACTTGGTTATTACTTGCAGGAAATATTTCTTGTAGGCTACATATCCACCAATAAATAAAAAGCCTGATAATGCAACTGCTCCTGATAATGGTAACCAAAATTTAATTGATTTATACCATGGTTTTTCAAGTTCAGTTAATGGTATTTCTCCTTCGGGCTGAATATTCAATATATTAGTATGAAACTTTTTTAAAAAATTACTTATAATATACATACAATTAAAAGTGGTAAATTAATATTTGTACAAACATATTGAAAAGTAGGACAGGTTAAATTGACTTGATATTGGTAGGATATACCAAAAATGGTAGTAGATGCATTGATAATAATGTCACCACCACCAATTGGACAGTCATACCATTTATCTAGTACTTGAAGAGATAAGATACCTCTAGAGGTATCACATCTCTGATTAAAACAGTTGGCTAAGTTACTATGATAAAAGGTATCATCTTCATTCTCTTCTCTTGCGTATTGTTTCTTTATACGATAATTGAAACATTTTGGAGGATTGGTACCTGTGGATTGATTGCTATTCTGTCCGGTACCTATATCTATAGGTAACATTGGAACGGTAGAGACAAGATGCGAAGGTAACTGAGAACAAAACTCACCTTTTTGTAGTGAATTATATCCAAGTGTTGTACAATATTCTTGTGATCTTGGACCTCCCCAACTTGAATTTAGATAATGTTGGTAACGTTTATCAATAACAGTAGGATGATAGGATTTCACTGAACATGTTGAAAAACTTCTACGGTCAGGTGCACAACCGTATTGATCAAAGTCACAAAAATAACCTTGATTTCGAGGCCAGGATTCACATCGTTGTGAAAGGAAGGGACAACCTTGGTCACGACCCCAAACAAAGTCCTGTTGATAGGAAGTATCTACTATATACCATCCCATATCTTGTAAAAGTGCCAATGTAAAGACACTCATAACCATCGTGGGATTCATAGCACTGGTCATCAATTCTCCATAGAATAGTCTACTGGAGAAATGAGATGAACCCTGTACTGAATCACCACCTATTCTCTCAAGTTCCAAACCAACATCTTCATTAAAACATTTGAAATGATTTTGAACAGCCCATTTAACCTGTGGAGTTGTAATCATGGTTATATTCGTCTGAAATAGGTATCCTGATGGATTCTGCTCTGCTACTGTCTTTACTGTAACTGGGTTCTTGTGTGGTTTGCCATTCTTATCCAAATAGCTATTATAAAAGAATGGATCAAAACCCAATAAATGAATAAATTCATGGAGTGTTGCCTGAACTGATTTTTGAAAATTTAAAGTTCCATCTTTTTTATAGGAAAATGAAGCTTTTCTCTGAAAGTATCTTGGTGCAAAATTAATGATTGCTGCCAATGGTCTACCATAGATAAAAGTTCCCTCCTTTGTTACTTGATAGTTATAATTACATTGTAGAGTATAAGCAATGGAATCCAGTTTTGCAACAGGTCTTGTAGTTACATACAACAGAATATTCTTTCCTGGTATACCATAGGTAACATAAGACTCATCAATAGGTACATGTCCACACTCTCTGTTATTTGATTCCCAAAGGTCTCTATTTAGCTTCATATCTCCTTTTTGACTTTTAACCATAATCATATTGGAGAGAATATCTATAGTAGTAGGCAACAATATATCCTTAATATAATCTGTAAACCACCATTTTGGAACATCAACTTCTTTACATTCGTAATGACAGTCATAGTAAATATTCTGGTCATTACAAGCACCGTTATCAACCTCACCAAACAGAATCTCTTCACCTACAAATCTACATGTTTTACCAATATCCGCAGACTTGTTGATAAATATAGTTTCAAAAGTCAAATGTTCCCACCCTTTTTGTGAAATTGGTTGAGAATTTGGTTGTTTGGTAGGTAATGGAAAAACACTAGGTTTACATCCAGCACCAGTATTACAATTCTGTGGAGGTGGTCCAGTTTGAGGTGTAGGTTCACTAGGAGGAGGAGGAGGAGGAGGTGGTGGTTCATCTGTAGGATCAGAAGGGGGTGTGGTGGTTGGTGGTGGTGTTGTAGTTGGAGGTGGTGTTGTAGTTGGAGGTGGTGTAGTTGGAGGTGGTTTATCACCATTTAAAAAATTTTTTAAAGAACTTGACATTCTATTATTATTTCTAGTATTTAAAATTCCATTAAAACATGATAAAACATCTGCATCCTCTGGTGTAAAATATTCATCAAAATATCCAAAATCTTCAGAAGATGATTCCTCTGACCATGAACTCTCTCCTCCTCCTGTAGTTGAACTAGTAGTAGAACTCTGGGTTGTACTATTGCCACTACTACTACTAGTTATATTATTATTTTGTGTTGTAGTTGTTAAATTTGTAGGGTTTCCACTAGGACCAGTTATAGTAGTTGGTAAGCTATTACCTGTGCTACTAGAACTATTATTTCCTGTTGCCGATGTTGATGCCGATGTCGTTATTGTTGTATTTAATGTGTTCGAATGTAATGTTGTTGAGGTGGAGGATGTTGATGTGGGAGATGAAGAAGTTGAAGTAGATGAGGAAGTTGAAGAAGTTGAAGATGAAGAGGAGTAAACTGAGCTGTGTGAATGATGGTGACCTCCATGACTATGATATTGGTGATGTTCAGGTTCATCCTCTGAAGAAGTGGAATCTTCTGAATTTTGAATCGATTCAAGAGTTTTTAATTGTCTGTGATAGGCATTTAAAATGATATCTTGAATTTTATCTCTACTATCTTGTGGTATAACTATATCTCTTCTCTCATTGTTACTCGGTATATTTTTATTATTGATATTACTATTACTATTACTAGCGTATGTATTGTATGGTTTATATTTTGAATGAAATTTACTATTGGTGTGTGTAATTACAATTAAAGTTACAAATATAAATATACATATAGGGATGGCATATTTGATTTTTAACATCTCTATCTTTATATAAAAAAAAGGGTTTTGGTGAAGGGTGTGGAAGTGCTAAGTTCTGAAAAATATATATTTAGATTTTGGGGGTGGTATCCAGAAAAAAAATCTAATTCCTTCTTTCTTAATTCCGCACTATATTTTTCTTTTTTGATTTAAATATATATAACAAAATCGATAAAAAAAAAATATAAAATAGATAAAGGGAGTAATAATTATTACATATATAAAAAATGTGATAAGATTTCTTAACTGCAATTTATTGTTCAAATTTAAAAAAAAAAAAAAAATAAAAAAAAAAGTTAAAAAATGACCAAACACCAATTTTGAAATATCTTGGTTTTGTGTAGATTTTCGAATTTCTTATAAAAATGATGCTTTACCCCTTTGACAATGATGCTACTCATTACTTTAAGTCTTAAAATACATCAATACAAAATGTCTATTAGTACATTGTAAAGGTATAAATGTATCTTTATTTTTTTAAGTGAAAGAGATAAACACTCGGTTATTTTTAACAACATAATTATTCAACGATTTTCTTTAGATCAAAGGAATTTTAGTTAGCATTGTAAAAAAAAAAATTAAAAAAAATGATAACACCATACCACAATGTCGATTTAAAAGGGGAGGGGAATAGTTTAAAAACTTATCATAAGACACATGTGATGGTGTTGTTGATGTTACTTTTAATTTTTTTTAAAAGCCAAATAGATGTAGTTTACTTGATTGATACCTTTCCCTTTTTTTGTGTTTGTTGGATTGGTGATAAGTTCGGATCTCTCGAGCTGCCATTCAATTTGGTCATCATCACTGCTATAGAAATACTGTTCCAAACATATATTTCTAGAGACACAGAGAAAGAAACCACCAGGTACCAGTATTCTGTACATTTCCTCTAGAAGTTTTTTAACCATTTGATTCTCACCGATCTCAATATCTAATGTACTGAGTAATGCATCACATGTACCCTTGTCAATTACACCTTGGTATGAACATGGAGGGTAGTTTGTAGATGTTGCATCTAGATATTGATAATCAAGTGACGTTTTAATACGTTGATTGCTAATTTGTGTTTCAGTTCGATGTTGCATACGATCTATTGCATTTTGACATACATCGATATTCATAATGTATAGATTGTGTTTAGAGTTATCAGAGTCTTCTAATAACTCTTCTGCTAGTAAACTATTTCCACAACCAATGTGTAATAGTTTATCATGATTTTTAATCAATTTATCTAATGAACTTTTTAGATCTTTATATTCTATATACCATTCATAACTTTCACCACTACCTTCTCCTGTTTCGTAAAAGTCTTCCCAAAATTCATAGGAACTTGGTGATATTCCATCATCTTCATTGTTATCTACATATCTTTGTTTTTCTTTTTTTCCCATTCGAATATCAAATCAAAAAAAAAACTAAAAGAAAAATCAATAAACCAAATCAAGGTTTTCAAATTGAATTTCATAGAATTCAAATTTCTATCTAGTAATTACCAAAATAAATATTTTATTTTAATCAATATTATTTATTATATTTTTACAAAATCATAATTATTTTTTCACGAGTTTCATTTGTTGAAAATGAAAATTGTCGGATTAATATCAGGTGGAAAAGATTCAATTTACAATTTAATAGAATGTACTAGAAACCAACATGAGATTGTAGCAGTAGCAAATTTGAAACAACCTGTAAAGGAAATTGAAGAGATTGATAGCTATATGTATCAGACTGTTGGTAATAATGTGGTATTGGGTATTGCTGAGTGTCTAGGGTTACCTCTTTATCAAGTTGAGATTAAAGGTAAATCAGAGTCTATTGGAGAACTCTACGAAGAGAATCCAAATGATGAGGTAGAAGATCTATATAGACTGTTATCATTGGTTAAAGAGTCACATCCTCAATTGCAGGGTGTGTCATGCGGTGCTATTTTATCAACATACCAGAGAATACGTGTTGAAAATGTATGTCAGAGACTAGGTCTTATATCTTTATCTTATCTGTGGAAGAGAGATCAAGATGAACTGTTACAAGAGATGGTTGAGTCTCAGGTTAATGCTGTTCTCATTAAAGTAGCATCCATGGGATTAGAACCAAAAAAACACTTATTAAAATCAATTAAAGATCTATATCCAGAGCTTAAAAGAATTGTAAGTTTAAACAAGATATATTAGTTTACTGGACTCTATTAATTCTAACATATCTTCTATCTATAGAATGCAAAATATGGGGTGCATATTTGTGGTGAGGGTGGTGAATACGAATCTATAGTTTTAGATTGTCCACTATTTAAGAGGAAAATTCAATTGTAAATATAGATAACAGAAATACTATAGATTGGGTGGGTTCTAATTACTTTATAAATAGGGATGAAACTAAAGAAATAACACATTCAAATGATTATTTTGTAACTGTTGCATACATCTCCATTATTAAATTTAAATTGATTGATAAATCTCCAGAGGAAATTGAATTTGGCAAACAATTTCTTCAAAAGATATCAGATAGAGACACTAATTTCAATAAGGAATTTAAAGAGGTATTGGATAATATTCAATTTAATAGTCAATCTAAATCAATGAAAATACCGAATATACAATCATTAGATATCACCAATAATACAAAAATAGGAAATAATCAACAAATAACAATAGATTTCACCAAAAATTATTTTTATATGCGATCAGTTTCAATGAAGCCAAGTGATAGTGACAACTGCGATTATACAAAACTACTAGATGACCTATTAAAGAAGATAAAAGATAAATTAAATGAATATAAGGTCACATTGGAGAATGTTTTGTATGTGTTCTTATACATTAATGACATGTCACAATTCAGTAATGTAAATCAGAGTTATTGTAAACACTTTCAATCCAACCCTGCATCCAGAGCTTGTATACAACTTTCTGCAAATTGCAATGAAATAATCATTGAATTTATAGGAGCTGTGGATAGAGTACAAAAGAAATGTTTACATGTACAATCCATTTCCAATTGGGCACCTGCATGTATAGGTCCCTATTCACAAGCAACTCAGTGTCTAAAAGATAGCACTACTGATCAATCACTGACTTTTATAGCAGGTCAAATTGCAATGGTACCTTGTGATTTATCATTGACAAAGTCCATATCCTCAGATATATACAGTCAATTTGAAACTGAATTACATCAAGTTCTATTGAACTTATATAACCTAATGGATGCATTATCTTTAACTTTTGAAAATATAATTAAATTAACTGTATTTCTAACTGATATACAATATTCTCAATCTGTAATGGAATATCTAAACGAATTCATGGAAAACTATCAAGTTAAAGTTCTATTAGATTGTTATCAAATTGATAAATTACCAAAATCAGCAAATATTGAAATATTACCAGTTTTTACTCCAACTTTGGTTGATTCTAAATTAACTAAACTTGTAATCAATAACAATATTCAAGTTTCAAGAAAAGTTGGATTTATCAATTATAAAATACCAAGTCATTGTGATAATGTTGATAATTCATTAAATAATATTATTGTACATCTTAAACAAGACAATATATCAATGGAAGATATAGTATATATAAAAGTATATTATAATACTTCTATTGAAAATATGTCAATTAAATCTTTTGATCAATTTCCAATCAACAAAGTATCATTAATACCAGTTATAGATATAGACAATAATAGCCTATTTAATATTGAGTTATTTGTAGATCTATACAATAAATAAATAAATATTTATTTGGGGGATTATTTTATAAATTTGTTTTACAAATGGGTACGTTAAATAAGTTGTTTTTAAAATAATTTAATAAATCTCGAGATGATGTCACTTTGAAATCATTTATACACGGCTTAATTTAGAAGATCTATTTGTTTTTCTGCTACTACAACAACATCTCCATATAAAGACAACAGCACCGACTACAACCAAAGCACCAATGAGGATAATATACCAATGAGATTTTGCCCAATTCAAAACAGAGGATGGTGGAATCTTAAAGTTAATAGTACCAACATCATTCTTGTCAGTGTCTTGGTTAACTACATAGACATTATATTCCTGTTCAATTAGATTGGTAATATCAGCATAGTCCTCTGAGATTGTACATGTAAGATAGGTACTGTTTAAAACTACAACATCTTCACAGAGAATCTCATTGATTTCAACATAGGTAGAGTTATTGAAATTCTCACCTGTTATAGTTATCTTATCTCCAGGTCCACCGGAAGAGGGCTCAATAGATGTGAATATAGGCCATGTGTTATCAGTAGGTACATTTATACAAAGTTCATTACCATCTGGACATTTCAATTCACCTGTGAAACCTTCAACTTTAATTGACTCACCATATGGACAATCGTACCAAAAAGATGCAACTTTAATCTTAAGTTTCTCAACTGCTTGACAGGCTTGTGGGTAACATCTAGCTTTGGAACCTTCCAATGATGGGGCATTCTTTAAGAGTGAACTAACAAAACATCTTGAAGTATTTCCATAAACTTCAAATGTCTTTAGAATAAGACTTTGATCATCTGGAATAGTGTCATCTACACAATACTCGTTAGAATACCCTTCAAAAAATGGACAAAAATCAGGTAATTCGTCACCACCTTTACCAGCACCAGCCCATTGATAGTAAGCTGGAATTCCTGATTGTGACTTTACACTACAAGCAGCTTTTGCAACTCTATCATAGGAACAATGATCGTCATCAGCGTTATCTTGTTCAGTACAATAAAGTAAGCTGTTACCCCATGATGAACATTTTCCAGAACAGAATGAACAACCAAGTCCATAACCCCAAACTAATTGTTGAGCATATTGATGATTGATAGCATAGTATCCAAGATCTTCAAAGAGAGCTAAAGTCAGATTTGAGAATATTGGATAGTGACTTGCAGTACCAGTCATGTATTCGTTATTGAATATACGTTTCTCCCAATGGGAGTCTGCTGTACCTCCACCACCTTGATCTTCAAGCTCAACACCTGTCAATTGTGGACATCCAAAATGAGCTTTTGCAAATGCTAATACCTTTGGTGATATAATTCTTCTTGCATTTACTGAAGATCCATCGGATGTTATAGTTTTACTGTAGCTCTCAATGATACCAGCAGTATTGAACTGACCTTCATTGAATCCTAAAACATGTGAGAGTTCATGAAGTGCAACTCCAAAATTAAAATTATATTTAGTAGCTTCCATAATAACACTTTTTGGATTGAAATTTAATTGTGATGTTACAGTTCTATATATAGAAATTATTAGAATAAAGTCGTGGCGTTTTGATAAAAATGGTAAAAATACAAACCTTCCATTAAAAGTTTGACAATTGAAACCAAATGCCAAAACACCTTGAGTTTGAATTGGTCTGGCTGTTACCAAAACTACCAAATCAATATCTGCAACACCAGGATTATTGAAAGTAGAAGGGACTGTAATTGGTGAACTAGCTGGACAACTGGCAACTTGAATTGGTTGTGTTAATGCTTCAAGATATAATGTAGATGAAAGAATCTCTTTGGCTTTTGACAGTAGATTATTTACTAGATAATCTTTTTGAGAAGCACTTAAAACATCTTCAGCAGTACAAGTATAACTTGCACCAGCATTCTGTATAACTGCACCAGCTTGAGTACAACTATAATTTGGATCATTTTGTGGATCTAGTGAATCAGTGTACATTAGAATTCTAATTGGAGTAGTATTGTTTAAGCTAAGTTGAACTTGTTGAATATCTCTACCACCTAATCTCATATCACTATTCATATTATTTCTAGATAAACTTTCTCTATATTGCTGTAACTCTAAATTTACTGGACTGTTTTTATTCATTTCGTCAAAAATACATCGGTGTTGTAGTTCCTCACATTGGACTACACCATTTAATATTACAACAATAATTAGTAGTAATATATTTAATTTCATTTTATTTTCTATTTTCCTGTTCTATGAAGAATAAAATCAAAATTAAATTTATTATACTCTAAAGTTGTTTGTTGGTGTAGTTGTTTACACATTTAAAAGGAATAGTTAATATTTAAAGTCAATCAACATGTTTGTTTGTGTCACATTATAAATTTCCATCATTTAGATATTTTTTGTAAACAATTTCAAAGTCTAAACCCACACCACAACACTCTCTACACTAAAAAAATATCAAATACAAAACACACCCATATAAGAAAAATTATAAATATAGTTTTATATCACATACTCACTTTTTTAAATGTTTTAAATTGATTGATTACAATTTTTACAAATAATTTATTTTTGTTGCTTGTTTTTTTTAAAAACCTTATTATCTGATTCAGATCGTTTTTTTCTCTTAAAAAATCTGTCGAATAACGATTGGTTCAACTTTCAAAGATTTGTGTAAAATTTATTATCTCAGAAAACCTATTTTTTTGTATAACCCCTTTAATCTGTTCAAGTTATAAAACGTAGCAATATTTCTCATTTATTAAGGTGTTAGTTATATATTTCTAATATGTATGAATATTTTTTAAAAACTTAAAAACAATTGAAATCTATATTGAATTCAAATGAAATTTCATGTGATGATTTAAACATTATTTGAAAAGTTTCTCTCATGATTAAGTCACTTAAATTAAAGCTTTTGGAAGCAATAATCAACATGTTGTTAATTCCTAAAATAGAATGTGATTTTAATTTATAAAAAAACAAAAATATCTGAAGATGAATCCAATGTTCCAAAACATAAAAATTGCATTGGAATACATCCAATAAACTCTATAAAATGACAAAAAAAAAATAGATTATCATTAAATCATTAAATTATTTAAATTTAAAAAGTAAAAAGAGTATTAAAAGATGTCAAGTGTATTGGTTTTAGGATCTACTGGTACTGTTGGTTTAGGAGTTGCTATTGCATTTGCAAATGAAGGTTATAAAGTCTATGGTTTAGCAAGAACTCAAGAAAAAGCAAATTTATTGATTAAAAATGAAATTGTTCCTGTATTGTCAAGTGAAGGAATTAAAGATACTTCTAAATGGGTATCAATTGCTGAGAGTGTAGATGTTATTGTTGAGGCTATAATGGATTTTACTGATCAAACTGGTGGAGGTGAAACCCTGGAACAAATTAAACTGATTCTTCAGAAATATCCAAAGAAAACTATTCTCTATACCAGTGGTGGAATGTTATATGGTGACCATGGAGACCAACTAATCCATGAGAATTCAAATTACAAAACACATGAGTTCCTAATCCCACGTTTGAAGATTCAAAGTGAATACCAAAGAATTGGTGCTATTGTAATCCAACCTTCATTTGTACATGGTACTACTTTACCCATTTACTATAAGGCCATCAAAGCTGCTACTCAAGATAATGGTATTGTAACTCTCCCTGGAAATGACCAACAATGGCGTGGGTTCATCCATATTAAAGATCTTGCCCAATTTTATGTTTTGGTCTCAAAAAGAGCCGCTGAATTCAAAGGTGATATATTCTTAATCAACAGCTCCAATGAAAAGGTTAGTGATGTTATTTTCGCCCTTGCAAAAGCTTCCAAAGTCACCATCAACAAAATCAATTGGACAGCACCTACAGATCTTCTCAGTACCTTCTTAGCAACCTCTCAAAAAGAATCCTCCCAAAAGGCCACCAATTTATTAGGTTGGTATCCAGTTCAAGAGAATTTCACTGATGGTGCTCCAAGATATATTGCAGCATTTGAATTACTATCCAACAAGGAAACAACTGTAAAATTTCAATCTAAATAAGGTAGTTTTTAGATTTACTCAACTCAAAAATTAAATCTGGTATATCCATTAAAAAATCTATTTACAAATAAAATAAAAAAGAAATAAATATACCAGGTATATTAACTAATCAGATATAAGTTTGAAATTTGAGGTAAATTTAAGAACCAGAGATTACCTTTTAAAGTTTTAATAAAATTTTATAAAAGTAAATTAAAAATTCTATAAAATACCTGAATAACCAGGATTTTAAGATAAATTTGCAACACCGAAGACAAACAATTTAACAATGCCAAAAAATTTTTTATTTCAAAGATTATAACCCAAATATACAAATTCACAATTTAAATTCAACCCCTCACACACACTAATATAGTTTATTAATTTTTTTTAATTATTATTCAAATAATACTTTATCCTATTTGTTAAGAAAAAGAGGTTTTTTAATTGACATCTTAATCTTTAATTTTCTAGTGATCATTAATAGTATTGTAATACTATTCATATTGCCATCAGTTATAGAGGATGGTAAATTGGAAGTTTTGGAAACAGTCCAATGGACCAAGTGAAAGATCACCATTACTGCAACCAAATCAACAAGAGATACAGCAACAACAACAGCAACAACCTAAAGATGAATCATCATCTTCATCATTTTCAGAGATTATGGTTAGTGATGATAACCAACTACAAGGTGCAATTGATGATTCTGCAAATATCAGTGAAATGAAATCATCAATAATCGAAGAACCACCATCTACATGGAGTAACTTTATCAATAGACTTACCGAGAGAAACAAGGTTGTAGAGAATGGTGGTACTTGGTCACTCAGTCAAACTGATTTTGATAGTAATGGTAATAACAGTAATAGTAATGATAGTAATAATAATGGGAAAGAGCCAATGTCAAATCAACATAGCGATCAGTATAAACATAGTAAGAGGTTCAATAGTACTGTTAAACTGGTAAAGAAAAGAATTCCATATTATATACCTATTCTGTCTTGGTTACCTAGATACAATAGATCACTGTTGACATCGGATGTCACAGCTGGTATCACAACAGCTATCATGTTGGTACCACAGAGTTTAGCTTATGCACTATTGGTTGGGTTACCTCCTATATATGGTTTGTATACTGGACTTATGCCACTGTTGACTTACTGCATATTTGGTACATCTCGTCAATTGGCTGTTGGACCAGAGGCATTAGTTAGTATAATCGTAGGAACGACATTAAAGAGTATTTCAGAGAGCGGTGATGAACCTCTAACTATTGAAGATATGGTGGATAGATCAAATATCCTAGCATTTCTAGTTGGAATATTCTCTCTAGGACTAGGTTTGGTGAGATTCGGGTTCTTATCCGAAGTCTTATCCAGACCTTTAATTAGAGGTTTCATCACTGCCGTTGCATTAACCATTATGATTGACCAAATTGATACCCTATTAGGAACCTCAATAACCTCAGTCTCAGGTTGGAGAAAACTTCCAGAAATCATTAAACACTGGGGTGAAATACATTTACTTTCCTTTATCATCTCCTTTGTCAGTATCATTCTCCTACTTGCAATGTCAAGAATCAAAAAGAATGTCCCAGAAAAACGTAGCAAAGTCATTCACCACATTATCTTCTTTGTACCTTCTATATTGGTAGTTGTAGGTATTGGTATTATTGTAAGTTATGGCTTTAAACTCCCAGATAAAGGTGTAAAAGTACTCGGATACTATAGCACCAGTTTCCCAATCCCCAAATTTCCTCGACTTAATGAATGGTCAATCGTAACAGAACTCATTGAACCTGCTATATTTATAACCATTGTTGGTTTTGTAGAGTCTATGGCAGTTTCAAAGAACTTTGCAACAAAACATAACTACCAGGTATCAACCAACAGAGAATTAGTAGCTATTGGTTTATCTAATATGTTCGGGTCATTGTTTTTGACTTACCCTATATTTGCATCTATGACTAGATCAGCTGTAAACGATAAAGCAGGGGCCAAAACACAGTTATCTGGATTCTTTACTTTTGTAGTTGTGCTATTGACACTACTGTTTCTAATGCCTGCTTTCCAGTACCTTCCTAGAGTCATTATGGGGTCTATTATATTCGTAGCTGCTATTGGACTTTGTGAGTTACATGATATAATATTCCTGTGGAAGATAAGAGCTTGGATAGATATGATTCTATTACTTGGAACCTTTTTAACTACATTCTTCTTTGGAGTTGAAATTGGTCTTATGGTATCGATAGGTGCCTCAATATTAATGGTAATTAAACAATCATCAGCACCACATTTCACAGTACTGGGTAGGTTACCAAATACCTCAAAATACAAGGACATTTTAATATTCCCAGAAGCCAAAGCGGTGGAAGGTCTGGTTATCATTAGAATTGAAGAATCACTAAATTTTGCAAATATGGGTCATGTCAAAGAGATTTTATATAGAATTGAAAATATGGGTGATGCATTGGCACATCCTTCCGAATCGATACCCAACGATCAAAAGATACCATTACAAGGTATTATATTTGATATGAGAAATATACCAGTTATTGATGCATCCAGTACTCATATACTCTATGAAATGTCCAATACCTATATGAGTAGGAATATTAAAGTATGTTTTGTAAAACTACGTGACTCACATAAAAACACCTTTTTACGAGCTGGTTTCATGGATCTCCTTGGAATTGATTCATTCTTTTCCAGTACACATGAAGCTGTTATAAAATTACTTGGAGGTTATTCCTTCTCCTATTCATCCTATGTAAATAATACTCTTTCCAATAGTTCAAATCAAGTAAACCGATTACTTTCCAATAGTGGAAATCAAATTAATATAAATAACAACAATAACATTAATAGTAGTAGTAGCCATAAACGACAATTATCATCATCATCAGGAACCAATGAATTATTACAATTTCCATAAGTAATAAAAAATATATTTATTAAATATCTATATTCACTTCATCGATCTCCTTTGGTAGTAGATCAAGGATATAAGATATTTTTTTTTAGTTGATGAAACCTTTTTTTTTTTTTTATAAAAATATTTTAGATTAATCGAAAAATATTCTGATTGGATCCAGTAAGATTTTGGTAGTTCAATTACTTGGTAAACTACCCCAAATTTATGTTTTTTAAATTTTTTTTTTTTTTTTATTTTCATTTCATATTTTAAATATCTCCAAAATTAAATATTGTTGTTATGGAATACTTTTTATTATAAAATTACATTGAATAGTTTTTTATTAAATTCACAAAAGTTTTTTCCATATTCATTTTTTTCAAGATTATTGTTGTATTTCTTTAGAGTTCTTGATTGATGGTTTTTTTATATTTTTGATTGGAAATTTATAAATCAAAATATATATAGAGACATTTTAATTAATTTAATTAATTGTGATGGATAATAAATCAGATTCCACCAACCATGTAAATGTTGGACATGAATTATCATCAAAATCAGATGTAATTAATGCTCAACAACTGTCACAAAATGATTCTAGTTCAGAAAAGAATTCAAATGTGGTGGAGAATGTTGACCCAACTCTAAGAAAAAAAGGTAGAGGTGTATGTATTGGTTTAGAGGAATCCAGAGGTGGAAGGTCCCTTCACCAATCGATTATATCGTAATTAAAAATAAGGACCTTTTTACCTTTGTTTTTTTTTTTTGACAAATTTCTCTCTAACTTTTTTATTTTATAAAAAAAAAACTTGAAATCTGTATTACAGAGACCCTCAATGAAACAAATCGTTGAGAATCTGAACACCAATACCAGTATTCATTTAAAACAGATTATAACAACAACTAAAGATAGTAAGAAAAAGAGTAGTGGTAGCAGTCAGAATTCAGATAAGAGTGACGACGAAATGAGTGATTTAAAGATGGAAGAAGACGAACATTCAACTCCAGACGACAAAATGGAGGAGGATGAAGAGGATCAAGAGGAATCAACAAAATCAAAAGAACAGACTACAGTGACACCAAATCCAAGAGGTTCCAGAAAAGCCAAAGAAACAGCAGTTATGAAATCTCAACAGTTTCTCGTTGGAAAAAAGAGAAATAACCTTGGAGATACAGTACCATCTACTACAACAACTTCCTCTTCGACACCAGTTACCACATCTACAAAACCAACCAACCAGACACCAAAATCACCTCTAGAAACAACTCCAAAATCAAAGTCACCTGGAGGAGGTGGCGGAGAATCAGATCAGGATCAGGAAGACAGTGCCAATAACAGTGCCAACAATGACGATGAATTTGAAGAAAAAGAGTCCTCTATCGAGGATAATGAATCTGGAAATCTAGAAAATCACATGATTGACTCACAATTGCAAAAAAAGAGAAAAAAGTACAACAAACTCTCGGATATAGGTCCTTGCTGGACAGAAGGTTGTGCAAAAGCTGATAGATCATTGAAACATCTCAGACCATTGGTGATTAGTACATGTCGTACACATGCACTTAAGACTGAAGGTAGATTAGTAGAAGCCATCAAAAAGGGTGATTTCAAACTTGAAGAAGCAGGTAAACAAGACACAGTTTGTGGTCTCTGTGGTATATCAGTTCTTAATAAAACTGCATACCCATGTTCTAACAATGACTGTGCATTTACATTTTGTGAGCAGTGTGAAGATAACATTTCCAATCTCTATGGCAACTCACCAAAATCACCAAAAGTTGATTTATCAAAATGGCAATGTTGGGTATGTCAAGCTGTAAAATCAAAAGCAAAAGAAAGAGAAAGACCAAAATGGTCAAAACTCAATACCCCATCCAATTTCTTTAACCAAACTAAAAAACAAGCTCCAAAACCACCAAAATCTTTACCTCTATCACAACAAACACAAACCAATACACCACTTTCACCTATAAATAGTCCAAATAATGTACAGAATATCCCTCAATCAACAATACAAAATCAAAACGCTATTAATAATCCAAATAATAATAATAATCCAAATAATAATCCAAATAATAATTCGAATATAAATTCATCTACCAATGTATTGGGTAAACGTATTAGAAAATTAACAAATCAAGAACTACTGAATCCTCCAGGAGGTAATAAACAGATTGTTAGTGGTTCTGCTGATGATCAACAACAAAAGAAATTAAAGAGTACTGATCAAAATGGTGGTAGTGTTGTACTTGCAAATCCTAAAGCTAAAGGAAACTCATTTGAGTACTTTATGGAACAGGCTAATGAGACTGTTACTTTTATATTGTCGATTACTGAACCACGACCATCAAGGGAGGCTGCTCAGACTATGAAAATATTCCATGAGATGGTTCAAAAGATTAGAGAACATAAATTTACCAATAACTACTCTCTACTATGGACAATGCTGGAAGAGTTCTCTGCGGTGGTTAGAAACAATCTTACGGTTGCCAAACACATTATTAAATTGGAGGAAGAGATAAAGTCTGTAGATGAGCGTGACCTTGCTAATGCTACTTCTATAGCTAGAAATGTGCCTTTGAATAGAGCTATTAACAAGGTATTTGAAAATCATGAACATACTGGATTTATAAGCAACAAGTACCAGTCGACAAAGAATACTCTTCAGAGTAGTATAGAATTGGCATCCAAGAGTATCATAGAACTTGCTAATGAATATCGTGTTGCTGAATCTCTAAAAAGACTCAGAGAGGAGAATATCAATTCGGAGATTGACCAACTTGAAAAACAATTGAAATTCTATCTTGATGATATAGAGCTTCTTCACACTCAAGAGAGAACATTGTTGGACCAGTTACACACCATCAGATCTCAAATTCATAATTATGAAATTGAGAAGGATGAGCAAGAAATGCAGACTCAAATGCTTCGTTTAGAACTCCTAAAATCCAAAAACAAAATGTACAGCAGTGAGAAAGACTACAAGGGAAAACAAGTTATTCTCGAATCTGAAATTCAAGCTTTAGGATCCCTCATCAAGATCATTGAGACTATCTACTGGGTCCATCACCATTACTATGAAAACCTCTTTGACAAGACTGAAAAAGAACTTTGTAAACGTGTCAATAAGTTACAAGTCAAGTTAAAGGCTCGTGGTCAGTATATGATATGGGCTGATCCACCTAGTTTTGATGTACTCAAGACACTGGCACTCTATCACCCAAGTTGTATGACTTCACATCAAGTACCTATGCAAACACCTGATAAACCCCACAGAATCAATCTACTGGTAAATCTCATCAAGAAATTTGAACAAACCTATCCAATGAAATTTAACAGTCTCTCTGAGATTAAAGATATCGATAGACGTTATCTAATGTCTGTTCACGATCCTCTTTATATCAAACAATTGGAGAAATCAATTCCACCCCCTTCTCAGCCTATACCTATCAATGTGGAAGATGAACATGAGAATGCAAGTCACCAACAAACTCCAATGCAATTTGTAAATATTGACGGCGATATTGATAACAAGGGTAGCAAGATTTATAATAACTATTTCATGTTTGAGACACATGTCACATCTAGCTCTTTAGAAGCTTGTTATAAAGCTGCTGGTGTTGTATGTGCTGCTGTCGATGCTGTAACTCATTGTGGATTCACTAATGCATTTTGTGCTGTTAGACCTCTTGGTCATCACGCTGGTAGATATGGAAGAACTCCAGATGCACCCTCTCAAGGTCTGTGTATGGTGAATAACGTTGCAATAGGTGCAAAATACGCTTCATTGAATGCAGGGTTCACTAGAGTTGCTGTTGTTGATTTTGATGCTCATCATGGAAATGGTACACAGGAGATATTGGCGGCCGATGATAACTATCTCTTTATTAGTATACACGCAGTTGCTGAGGATCAAAAGAGTTATTTCTTCCCTGGAACTGGAAAAGAAGTTCACCCACCTGATGTAAATAATGTTCTAAATGTACCCATTATAAGAGGGTCAAGTCTTGAGTTGTACATGTCAGAGTTTGTCAATAAGGTCTTACCTAGACTACACCAATATCAACCACAGATTATATTCCTATCCGCTGGTTTCAATGGACATAAAGATGATCCAACACAAGCTCTACAATTGACTGAGGAAGCCTATTATCAAATGACAAAAATGCTTAAAGAAGTAGCTATCAGGTATAGTAAAGGTCGTATTGTTAGTGTATTGGAAGGTGGTTATGGAATTGGTGAGGAATATAACAATTGTTTTTATAAATCTGCACATGCTCATCTTAAAGCTCTAGTTGAAGATACCCCTGAAGAATCCACACTAGAACTCTCATGTTTTTCTGCTTTTGAAGATACCAATTTCCTCAATTCCACCAAAAGAGAATCACCATCTCCCAATCAAGGTGTTATTCAGTCTCCAAAGATTTCACCAACTTCCACTACTACAACCACAACAACAACAACAACAACAAGTACATCTAACACATCATCACCAGTATTAAGATCACAACAAGTAATTCAACAACCAAAACCACAATCTCAACTAAAAGTCTCTCAAGGTAGCCAACAACCAATCACAGATGATAAAATGTCATTTTTGCTCTCACATTCAACTCCACTGATGGATACAAAAAATGATTAATAAATTATCTGTGATATTATTAAATTTTAATTTGAATGTCGGCCTTAAAATTGTATTTTCAGATCTTTTTAATTGGGAATTATATGAAAATTTTCTCAAGTGGGTAACATGTTAAATTTAATTCAATTTTTTTAATACTTTTCATTTCACACAAAAACGACCTATTTACATTTTTATTAAATTATAATTTATATATAGAAAAGAGCAATGAGTATCTTCACACCAGTCAACAATAAAACTCTAACTAATATAGCAGTAGTTAGATATAAAAAAGGACCTTCTAAATTTGAAATTGCATGTTATCCATCTAAAGTACAATCTTATAGATCAAAAATGTAAAGTATATCTATTCGCTAAATTTAAAGTAGAAGAGATAAAGATAAAGTATACTAACATATAGATACAGTGAAAAGGATTTAAATGAAGTAATTCAAATTCACAGAATATTTACAAATGTATCAAAAGGTGTAATTGCAAAGAAAGATGAGCTGATAAAGGCATTTGGAAATGATAATGAACGTGAGATTATATTACAGATTTTAGAAAAGGGTGAGTTACAGGTGTCTTCAAAGGAGAGAGAGAATCAATCAGAGCAGACATTTAAAGATATTGCGACTATAGTTTCAGATAAGTGCGTTAATCCTGAAACTAAAAGACCTATACCTGTATCTATTATTGAAAAGGCAATGAAAGATATTCACTATTCAATTCATCCAACAAAATCATCTAAGCAACAGTCATTGGAGGTTATAAGACAGATTTCTTCTATTATACCAATACAGAGAGCTCAAATGAGATTAAATATCACTATTCCAGCTAAAGAAGCAAAATCATTTAACAAAGATAAACTCAAACCATATATTGCTCAGATTGAGGACGAAGACAATGAAAATGGTATTTCTATATTGTGTCTAGTGGATCCTGGTTCATTCAGAAAGATTGATGAGTTGGTTAAAAATGAAACTAAAGGTAAAGGTTATTTAGAGATTATGAATTTAGCAGTAGCAAAAGATGGTGATTCAAAAATCACTTTAGAACAAGTACCTTCTACAACTACAAAATCTGAAAAATCTACTACTAAAGATGATAAACAATCATCATCTACAGATTCTGAAACTACAACTACAACTACAACCACAACAACCACAAGTAGTAAATCAAAATAAAGTAAAAACTAGTAGAGACTAACACTTTTATTTCATTATCTAAGATTCATTTATATTCGATTCTAGGGGTTGAATAGTTTGTTCATCAAAGAATGATGTAGATCCTCCAAATCTAGATCAACAGTTTGGATATTATTTTGAGACATTTTAATAGAAACTGGATTTAAATTAGTAGTTATAGTATTCTCATAATCTGCAAATTCTTTTTCAAATCTGTAGGATGGATGAACAAAATCTAATCTCCAGATGAAGTTGAAGTTGTTTAGAGTTAAAACATTTAGAAGAATAAATAGTTATTTCAATATTAAATATATGTTTTGCGATTGTAAATACGATTATATCATCATAATTTTTTTACATGATTTTTATTGAGGGGGGAGGAGGATAGTTTAATCGAGTTTTTTGGATTTTGGTGAGGTGGTTCTGGTGGAGATATTTGGTGAACCTTTAGTACCTGGTTTAGAAGATGGAGTGTATGATCTATTGTAGAATCTGGTGAAGAGGAAAAGGAATGAGAAGTTGATGGAATAGGCAGAGATGTAAGCAGAGTAATCAGTGACACAAGAGAACAAGTGGAGACAAATGAAATGCAATACACCAATAACACCAAGACAACAGAATTGGAGGATTTGGATTTGAGTAATATATTTCTTCCACCATACTTGTCTACCCAATGCAGAGTTTAGATAGAAATAGTACATAAAGATGTGAACAAAAGTGTTAAGGAAAACAACCCACAATTGTAATGACCAACCAGTGTAGAGGAGATACCAACATAACCAAACTACAATACAATGGTGATAGACATGTAGGAAAATGAGATCCTTTTTCTTTAGTACAATAATTACAGTGTCAAAAAGTTCGTAGAATTTGGAAATATAGAAAATGTATGACCAATAATAGGCTGGACCTTGGTTGAAACCTGGTGCAACTTCACAAATTGTAAATAATCCACCATCGGTTGTAACTCTCTTTAATACCTCATAAACTACACCAACACACATCAAAAGTGACCATAAACATAAAATAGCATTATGTAAAGCAGTAACCCATTTCAATGAAAATGCTTCTCTATTTTTCATTAAACCCTATTGTAATTAACACCATTTCAATGATTAATAACACTATTATTATAAAATCTGTAAAATTTTCAAATAATATAAATGATACAAACTTTAATTGAAAATATAGTGAATAAATAGAAAGCAACTACAACTGGAATGATTTGAAATTGTGAAAATGGAGTAACTCCAAAGGTGAATTTAAAATTTTGAATATCAAATAATTCATTCCAATTGCTGTTTTTGATACTATGTTTGTATAGGTGCTCCCAATCAACGTAATTAATGATTTGGTCCATTATTGATTTGTTTCGGTTTACTGTAACTTCTATAGGTATTCAAGTCAATAAATGATTAAACAATTTTTTTTTTTCGTTTATATTTTTCAGATATTTTTGGTTTGGGAAATTTGAATTCTGTTTTTTTAATTTTATAAGATGAGGACATTAATATCTATTTTGAATCCTTACTAATTTTTGTTTATCAAACATACATCATCCTCATATAATTGATTCAATTTTTTTATAGATACTTTACTTTATTTTTTAACACATCTATTAATATCTATAAAAAAATATAGTTCGTTGTTTAAATTTTAATAATCTTATAATGATAATGCGAAAAACTAACTTCAAAAATATATTTGTTTAATTCAAAGTCAATATTGTCATCATATACCAATAATACGTAAAGAGATATCTCGAAAAATTGTTTTGTGAATTGAGTTGAGAGAGATCAAGAAAAAAATAGAAGGAAATACAATATTTATTCATCAATTGAATTAAAAAATTAGATTATAAATATGACAAGTCGAATCGAAAAAAAACATAATTTTTATTTCATTTGTGGAGTGTGTTTTATTATTGTAAAAAATTAGAAAGTGGGGTTTATTCGAATTATTTACTTGATTTAGATTTTTAAAAGTAGTAATAATTAGTTTGAACACAAATACAAAAGAAATGATCAAGAAAATAATTTCACCTAGTTCATTTAAATTAGTTAATGGTTTAATGAACGGTCATACTAGTAAATCTTGGGCAATCTCACCATTTACTACCACTACTAGCAATAGATTGACATCTACAAGTTCATTATATTCTACATTTACATTGAGTGGTAGTAATGGCCAGGCTTTGATATGTCATAGTACAAAAAATTATATAATTACTTCTCAAAACTATATTAATTCCAGATCTTACAGTACAAGCAATGAACAACAACAAAAACAACAAGAACAACAGGAACAAAAACAACAAAATGAACAACAACCAAAGAAAAAGGGATCTTTAAAATCTAAATTATTGTTAGGTTCTATGGGTTTATTTGCGGGTTCTGTTATATATTTTAAATTTAAATATGGAGATGATTTTAAGGTAGGTTTAAGAGAGATATTAAAAGTAGTTAAAGAAGGTTGTGATATTAATTAGATATTTATAATAGGCTGAATATTTAAAAAGAATACCATTTAGAGTTACATCTAAATTGTGGGGTAAATTTGCAAATCTTGAATTACCAGAATATTTAAGATCACCATTTTATTTGACTTATTCAAAGTTATTTGGAGTCAATTTAGATGAGGTTGAAAAACCAATTGAAAGTTATAAGTCAATGGGTGATTTCTTTTCAAGAAGATTAAAAGAGGGATCAAGAGTCATTGATAAACAAGCTGAAATGGTATCACCAGTAGACGGAACTGTTATCTATTTTGGAAAAGTAGATAAAAATACAATGGAACAGGTTAAAGGTTTGACCTACTCTCTTCACGATTTTCTAGGTAATGATCTAAAGAAAGAGGTTGAAGACAAGAATCTCTATCATATTGCACTCTATCTCTCACCTGGAGACTACCATGGTATTCATTCTCCAGTGGATTGGAAAATTAAGAATAGATATCATTTCCCAGGATACCTATTACCAGTTGCCAAATTTGCAGTTGAAACAGTTCCAGGTCTATTTTCAATAAATGAACGTGTTGTTTTATCTGGTAATTGGAAACATGGGTTCTTTTCATTGGTGCCTGTAGGAGCTTCCAATGTAGGCAGTATTGTAATGGACTTTGACAAACAACTCTCAACTAACAATCCAAAAGATCCATACACCGAAAAATCATTGTACTATCACAGATCCTACGATAACATCATTCCAAGTAGTCGTGGTTCCGAAGTGGCATTCTTTAAAATGGGTTCCACTGTTGTCTTAATTTTCGAAGTACCAAAAGGTAAATCATTTGATTTCAATCTCAAACCAGCACAAACTGTAAAATATGGTCAAGCCATTGGCGAAATTAAAAATAATTAATGGAATACAATAAACCTCGTTTATCCACCAACCCTAAAATTTAAAAAAAATCTCCATTTTCCAGTTTTACCACCGTAGATTACTTTCGCATAAAATGATCCATCCCCATTTTTTTTTATCTTTTCATTTTTTTATTTTTAGCTCCCACTATCCATCATCTTTGCAATTGTATTTTTTTATAATCAGTTAGAGAGAAATAAGAATCATGGAGGAATTAGAGAGAAAATTAAATCAAAATCAACAGATTAGAGAGGAGGAGGAATTAGAGGATCTTGAAATTGAAAATCAATTATTGGATATAATTGAACCTTTATTACTTCAAAGCGGAGACGGAGCACAAATCAAAGAGCAACTAGAAAACTACAAGAATGAAAAGGAGTTTGAAAAGTTCTTTCAAATCTTATACGAACAATTAATTAATCCAGAGAGTGAGATTAATAAATCCTATAATGACATTTATTGGGAATTTGTAAATCAACTTGTTAGATCACTCAATAGTCATTCTAGAGATTGGAATGTACTAAACCCCTTAAATGTCAATTCAAAAAGTGTAATTTTATTAAATGTACGTAAAAACTGCATCAACAATACTAAAAATAAGTAAAATGTGTGGAAATTGATTAACATATTGTAATAATGTTTAGATTTTAGAATGGTTAAGTTTGAATTCAAGTCCAAGAGAGTTTTTATTGGTAATTGAGGAATTTCAAGTTTCATCATTTATAAGATTGGGATTATTTACAAAGATTTCATTGATAAATCTAAGTAAACACAGTTTAAAGAGAATTAAAGTAGAGAAGAGATTAGTATTCTTAAAGAGTCTTTTATCGCCAATGATCAAATTGTTGATTGAAGAAAAGGAATTAGAGGATAAAGAATCTTTACAAAAACAACAGCAACAACAACAACAAAATTTAAATATTGAAACGGAAGAAATTGATGATGAAGATTCTCAAGATGAGAATAACAACGAGTCTGGTGACCAACAACAACAACAACAACAACAGGGTGTAAAGATTGTTGGTCCTGAGAAAGAAGAACTACTAAGCCAAACCAACACAGACTCTGATTTGAAATGGCAATACCCATTAACTGTCATTTTAGAATTTGTTCACAGTTTTATAGTGGACTTGAATCAAGAGTCTGTTGAAAACTATAAATTAGATGCAGTCTCTGAACAACAGCATTTACTACTCCAATTTATTTTACAACTATTGTCATTGGAATCAGTTGCATCTACACCACAACCATTACTCTGTAATGGATTTCCTATTGTTAATTTAATTGGAGACTGTCTAAGTGACCTTGGTATATCAATTCCATATATATTGAACAGTGACAAAAGATTCCGTGGAAAAAAGAGAGAAATGGAATTGGAGGATATGTACTTGGATGAAGGTCTTGATGATGAAGATTTCCAGGATGATCCTGATCTTCAAAGTCTATTGCAATTGGACGAAAACCAGCCTAAAACTAATTTTGATGATGACCTTGAAGAGGAGGAGGAAGACGAGACATTGGATATTCTCTGGGATTTGAATTTATCCTATGCAGGTATAGGTCATTTGCTCTATCTTTTGTTACTAAAGTCCAACGAAACTCATAAACTTCCATCTATCATATCATCACAATCACTTTTGATGGATAGTCTACCTTATATAATCAGTTTACTTCAGCACTCAAATTACAAACTAGGCTTTAAAGCTATTCAAATGATTAGTTTCCTCGAAAAGAGAATTAAAAACTCTTCCATTCATATTCCATTGGAATATCTAAAGAATCCAGATTTACACGACCCAATTAGTGATCTACTAGATAGTAATAATAACAATAACAATAATAGCAATAGTAATAACACAAAATCAGGTGCAATTTGGATATTTGATAAATCAACACAATCATTAGATGTACATTACCATTTCCTTCAATTGATTGAATGTATGATTAATTATCTTGTAAAATGTCCAGTTCAGAAAATACGTTCATTCTCCTATAAGGTATTTGTATTATTATTAAATAGTTTGTCTGCAGACAGTAGATTTAATCTATTGTCAACTCTTATTCAGACATGCATATTCCCATCATTCACTGGTTTGTTAGTACACATTTTCAAAGAACAAATTGATCATGCATGGAACGATTCTTCTTCTACCTCTAGTACTGATCAAAAGGCTTATTTTGTATCACCAAAGATTCTAGAGATTGTAACATATCCACTTCAACCTGGTGGAAATATGATGGAGCGTATGGACACCATTATGAATGGTTTGAATCTCTATAGATACCTATTGATTCGTGATAAGGAAACTAACTACACTTCCATATGGCATCGTGCACAAATTCAAGCATCAAGAGATATCTCATTGCTACCATTGAAAAGAGACCTTGAGAAAGTTCAATCTGAATTCCAATCCTCTGCCAATGGTGATGAAGCCACAATGAAAAAACTCTTATCCTCTGTCTCTAAAATGGGTCTAGAGGAACTCTCAAAAGAAGAAGTACAAAAAGCATCTACCCTAGTCGTATTCCATCTAGATATGGCAATAGACATCATCAATAGAATATTTGAATTACAAGATACCTTAAAAAGTGATGATTAATAAATCTCCAATACAGAAACCCCAACAACACGATATTATATAGATTATTCTAATGTTATTTTTTTTTTTAGATTTTGGTTTCGGTTCAATTTCAAAAATCATGATGTCTAATATCCCCAATTATCTATTAATATTTATTTTTAATAAGTTATTAAATTCAGGGTTAAATTATCTTGTTGTATTAAACAAATTAAAGTTACTCTCAAAAGAATGTAATGCCAAAATATTACCAAATCTATTTATTAGAAAATTGAAATTCTCAGAGTTTGCACACTCTACATCAATTCTAAAGTATCTTTATAGATTAAATATTAGTTATAATATTGATATATTGCTATATGAAAAATTTGAAGAGATTCATAATTCAGAGTTTATTCATAAGGAAATGGTAGAGAATGTAAGTTTTTCTTTTGGTAAAGTTGTTAAATTTGCATTGAACATTTTTCAAAACTTGAAAACTGTGAACTATACTCTCTTTGGCGATAGTGAGACCAATTTAAATACTAGAATTAAGACCATTGATATTGGAGGTCTTGCAGAAAGAGGAGTAGAAACAATTCTATCATACTATGGTGACAATAAAGAGGACGTATTGGAATTTAACCAGGTACTAAAGGACAACTGGAACCAAATCTTTTTGGGAAATGTACTTGTTATGATCCCCAAAGATTGTCACTTGGTAAAAAACCTCCATTTAAAGAAACTTAATATTTCACGATGTGTAATAGAGCTAGGAACACTCTATACACTCCTAGATGCTTTAGATTCACTGCAAGAGTTTTCTCTGGACATGATAAATTTTGATCAGTATGAAAATGTAATTGAAAGAATTAAAAATTCAAAATTTTATCAACAAACTCTTACTTCACTGTCTCTATTCCCAATTGTAAAAACAGAAGGTAAACTTGAATCTGTTATATCACTCATTAATAGTTCTACTCTGTTGACTACATTTCAATTTATCACCAACAGAATGGACCTTAGAAACCCCAAAGGTTTATTAATCACCAATAATAATATTACCAACTATAGCTTTCAAGTTACAATCCCACTGTATTTTGAATATAACATTTTAAATCATTTCAGTGAGGTTTCCTCTAATTCAGTGAAAACATTGAAATTGTGTGAAAATCTCTTTTCAGGAACCACCAATAATCTCTCACAATTTACTAAACTATCTACATTTACCTATGTAATACCAAGGGAGAGCGACTGTCCCTACATCACTCTCAATGAACTAATTGAACTGAAGCTACCAAAACTAAATACTATTACCATTGATCAGAACAGAGGTTATTTAACTATATTCCCTAAAATTCCTAAATTGAAAAGCAATCCCTATATTCAAACATTTTCAATTCCAGATATTGAGCAAACTTGCTTTATTAAATTAGTCACCCTTAATAAGAGTGTAACATCACTGAATATTAATAGAATTAGTAACCGTGTGGATAATGATATTTCTATTGACCTTATATTAGAGTCAATTAAAACCAACTCCACTCTCACTTACCTTAGAATCAATCAATTTAGTTCTGTTATGGTGATAAAAATCCATGATATCTTTGATATCCTTGAAGTCAACCACACATTGGCCATATTCTATTTTCCATATTACAATATAAAGGGCCTTAATTTAAATGTAAATTTAGAGAGAATTGAAAATATATTAAAATCAAATAGCACTCTAATCTACCTAGACATTGATAGATCCTTTGTATCAATTCTCCAACTACTTGATAAATATCTTATAAAATACAACTAAATATAAATAATGTATTTAGTTATATATTTATATTTATTGATGTTCCATTAGTTTAATGGTTGTGAAATTTTTTAATTCTGTGAGATATTCTAGATGGCGTTCTAATTACATCATTTTCGTCCAACTGAAGATCAATTTCATCTTCAATCTCTTCACTCTCTTGGTCTAGTTGTTTTTTATTTTCATCTACAAATACATCAGAATTGGATTTTTCATTCTCAGATGCCAAACGATCAACAAACCCTTGTACGGTTTTTAAAAGCCTATGTGGATCATCACGATGTGATATAAACCAACCTTGAAGTTGAGCAGTTGAGATTGAATCTTCTGGCAATTGTTTAACGATATCAGGCAGTATGTGATGGTACTCCTCTGAAAAGAAACGTTTGAACATCTCACTAACTTGATAGGATGTTGCAAATCCAAACTCAACTTGTAAATCAATTCTACCAGGTCTAATTAAAGCAGGTGATAGTTTTTCAATATGATTTGTAGTCATAATTAGAATTCTACCATCAGATGCCGCTAAACCATCAATGGCATTCAACAGTGCTGAAAATGATAATTTTGAACTAGATTGCCCAGATCTGTCTACAAAAGCAGCATCTATATCTTCCATTACCAAAATAGTATCTTTTTGACATCTCTGTATTATAGTATTTATATTGGCATCATTTATACCTTTGTTCATATTCATTATACTAATAGAACGACCAAATTTACCTGCAACAGAAAGGATAAATGATGTTTTTCCTGTTCCTGGTGGACCATAGAGCAAGTATCCACGTCTATAAGGCACACCAGTGTCTCTATACCACTTTTTACCGTCTATAAAGCTGGATAGATCCTTTAGTATCAAATCTCTAGTTTCTTCCTGAAGAAACACTGAATTGACCTCCCTTTTCAATTGGCAGCTTATACACTCCCAATAGTAAGACGAAGGCTCTAATGCAAATATTTTCGTCTTGTTACCGTTTTGTTCTAGTGAATAGTCTCTAGCAGTCTTTAAAATCTCTTCAATAGTTGATTTAGTTCCTAGATAGATTCTCATATCTAGATAATCATCTTTTACACCGTCTACTGATTTTTGTTCACTAGTCACACGCGTAACACTGACTAGATATCTTTTAAATTTAAACCATTGTGTTCCTGACGGTAGTAACTTTACTGATAAATCACCTTCATCTTGGGCAGTCTCAATGTTTTGGTATCGTGTCATTACACTAACTTGTCGACTACTAAACAGATGTTGTTGAGTGCCTAACCATTCTAGTAATTGAACAAATGAAGAATCAGGATAAGAAAGTCTAGCTGTATAGTAGAATCTACTCTTTACAAAATCAACTATACTGTAGACTATATCTCTAAGTATTGAACCTAACCAAGTGAGTACCAAAATACCAAATCCAACTTGAAAGTATTCACTTCTTCCCAACAAAAAACTATTAATTGTAGTAGAGGCTTGGTCCATATTCTAAACTACAAATTAACATGCGTTTGTATATTTGTATGTTTCTAACTTTTTTACCACCTTTTAAAATAATAATTGTTTTCAATTTGGGTGTTTATATATTATTTTTTTCAACCCACATCATCCACACTGTTTTTGGTGATTCATTAATTTATATGACTCAAAAAATGAAAAAAAATAAAAATATAAAATCAATGTGAATGTATCTCAAAATTGTAGGTTTATATGATTCCTTGGGTACAGAGTCCACACCATTCTTAGCAAAGGTTCGAAATATTTAATTTCAAAATTTCATTTTTAGAATGTTATAGTGTGAAAATATAATTTATAAAATGAGACAAAATGTATTCAAAGATTTAAAGAAAGTAAGAGAGTGTAACCTGTTGTGTAATTCCAGCTCCAAATAAAGGCAAGGTCTAAAAACCCAACTCAATTGAGTTTTTGAAAAAAACGAATCAATCAAATTGATTTTTTTTTTTTTCTTTTTATTTCAAAAGTTTTTCAAACAATTCTTACACCTCCACTTACACAGTCCATTGCAAACTCAATAGTGACATCACTCTTTCTTTTTATAAATCAAAGATTGTCATTCAAGGGTTTTTTTTTGGTATTATTTTTTATTTAATTATTGATCTTCACTCTCTTGTACAAAAATTCACCTCAATCTCTCCACCCACACCAAATCATACTTGTTTAATTTTTTTTTTACCTCTCCTACCCCCTTCTCAAAAAAAAAAAATCTACAATAACTTCTCTCATTTGTGATAGTGATAGTTTAAATCAAAACAGTATTATCATCATCATCAATCAAAACCAAAATTTTAGAACTCTACACTGGACTCCAACTGCACAAAGAGTTAGAAGTTTCTTTTAAGTTGTCAATAACAATCTGGTTTAAATAATAATAATAATCAAAATCATAATAATTTAATCTTATTTATTTTCTGCACTGTCATTTATTCACTCCCTCCTATTCTTCATTTTCAATAACATCACCACCTCCACCCCAATAACCTTAATTTCTGTAGAGGGTTCAATACACCAACAACAAAACAAACAAACAAACAAACAAACAAACAAGTAAAATATTGTATTATTAATAGCAATCAAAAAAGAGAATATAAAATGTCTAGTATACAAATAAGAGTTAAATTTCCAGCAGATTATCCTGTTATTTATAAGACAGTTCGTTTAGATGGGACATTAACAGTTCTACAAGCAATTGAAGCTATAGGACAAACAATCAATCATACACCTGGACCAGATGTAGGTTTATATCTACCAAATGAAAAGGCATCCATGGGCGATAACCAAACTCTCAATGATATTGATAACATTAGAAATGCAGAATATATAGAACTGAAATCTAAAAAGGCTTCATCTCAGGCTAAATCATGTTGCTTAATCATGTAATAATATATCAACAAAAAATTTGATATCAAATACCAACAATGGTAACACCTCTACTCACAAAACACAAGTTTGGGTAAAAATAAATTATAATATGTATCGATAAAACAAAAGTAGTAAATCACCACTATTTAAAACCAAATCAATATCAAATGGACACATGTTTTTTTCTAGATTTGGATTTTCAATTAATTATAATATTACGAATATTTCTTTTATTTTTATAATAATGAAGATATTACTTACTACTGATACTTTTCATTTTTTTTTTGTTGTTTTGATTTTGTTTTAGAGTAGAGGAGAGGGGAGATGGAGATGGATGTTTGATTTAATATTAGAACAAGGATTGGTTGGAATTTATGACAGAAAGTGGAAATATTGGTTTTGAATTGGTGAATTTAGATACCTTTTTTACCAGCAGCAACTTTATAAAGTTGATAATTAAAATCTGGACCTTTGATATCCTCTTGAATGAGACCATAGAATGAACCACCAACAAATGGATTCTTGAGAGAAAGTGTTTTGTGAGTTGTTTTGATTAGATCATCTAAAGTTATATAATGGGTATTACCACCATAGTGAATATAACCTTGACCTTGCTTGTAAATAATCTTACTATGCACCAATTCATTATTTTTGTTTATATAAGAGATGGCAAAACAGCCTGGTTCCGAACTAAATCTTATCAAATAGTCACCAGATTTCTTACCGAGAAGATATTGGGAAGCGTTCTTTGAGGAAACGTCACCCATGAAACCTTTAATAGAACAAATGGATTTGACACGTTCCAAGACATCCATGCCAGTCTTGAGAGGTCCAAACCAAGTGCAAAACTTTCCAAAATCCTCAATAGAGACATTCTCAGAATCTACAGGGACCAAAAGAATCTTGAGGAATTTCATCTTCAAGTCATCCATTGGATTAGCTCTCATGTCAATAGTAAAACTGTTGCAAAAAGTAACATAGAACTGGTTCCAAGGGACAGACTCCTTTCCTAAGAAGTTCTGCCAAAATAGTCTACCATTCTGATCAGAAATCAAACCATCAATAAGGATTTGGTCGAGTATCTTAGTTTCAGTTATATTTTGGAAACTTGGTCTCTTGTTGGGGAAGTGTTCCCAACAACGATTGAGAAGCTCCTTGAGTCTTGTAGGCCAGAAATCTGGGATAATTGGACGATTTTTCTTATGAACTACACCCTCAACCAAAGCTGGATAGGAAGTATACAATTTGTTATAAGGCTCCTGTTTGGTAAGGAGTTCCCATAACAAAATTCCAAATGAAAAGACATCAGCCTTCTCATCGTACTCTTGGTTGAGTAGCATTTCAGGTGCCATGTAAAGTGGTGATCCTGCTTGACCACTTGTAGAGGATCCTTGTTTGATCTTTGACAAACCAAAATCTGCAACCTTAACAACCCAATTATTGTCAACTAGTAAATTTGCAGGTTTCAAATCCAAATGCAGAATTGGAGGATTAGAAAGATGCAACCAATTCATACCCAAAGCAGTGTCTCTTGCAATGAGAATTGCACGAAGGAATCCAATAAAATCTGGAGAGTCTTCTTTGGCTCTCAACAATGTATGTACAGACCCTTTAGTCATGAGTTCAGTGACGATACACAAGTCACCAGGTGTAGTACAGGCACCCATAAACAACAATAAATGAGGATTACGTAACTTAACCATCAATATTACCTCCTTTTTGAACTCATTCATTACAGATTCATCAAAAAACTGTTGAGTTAGTTTCTTGATGGCGACATCCTTGCCTCTGACTACACCTTTGAATACAGATCCAAATGCACCAGACCCTAATTTGGCTTCACGGTTCATTATGATATCTGATTTATCAATTTCCCATCTACCCATTTCTTTCTCATCTTCAACCTGTGGAGATGTTGTTGCTGTCTGTACTTGAGTTTTTGCCTGATCAATATTGGAGTCTTTAATCACCACTGATCCAGTGTCTTGTGATGGTGGTGTAACTACAATTGCTGGTTTAAATGATGAATTCTTTAAATTGGACCATATATCAATCATCTTATTACCAGTATTGGCACTATTATTACCATCATCCAAAAGGTTCTTAATCAACTGATGTTTTAATTTTGCCAATTCCTGTACTTTTTCTTCTCTAAGTTTTAAATCTGTTAACTGTTATCATATCATACATTTGTCATAGGTTAGTAAAATGTGTGATGTGTGGGTTGAATTTTTTTTTTTTAGGAATATAGATATTTGTGTATGATTATCATTTATATACATCATTAAAATATCTGTTTGTATTCATATTTTCTAAAATTTCATTTTGTTTCTAAATATTTACAGTTTGTGTATATATAGTTTCCAATTTTGATTTATTATTGATTTGATTTTTGGAGGAAATTGCAATGTCCACCAAAGAATTGATTTCATTTTCAGAGTTGGTGCATTTTATATCTAAATGTTTGATTTCAGTGGTAAGTTTTAAAATAGCCTGTTCAATATCTTCAATCTTTGTATTTGCGTCCATCATTCACAACACACAAAAATAGATGAAAAACACTGAGATGAGTAAAAAAAATCTTTAAGAATCAATTGGAAAAAAAAAATAAAATTATTAAAAAAAAAAGAATGCAGCTATTAAAAGGTTAACGATGTCGTTGGTAATTTATATATTATCAAATTATTCATTTTTATATCTACATATAATTCTATCTTTTTTAAATTTATAATAAAACATAAACTTATTTGGTGGTAGTGGTTATTTTCATTTTATTCATTTTAGTTATTTTTTATTTTTATTTCTTTACAAAATAACTTTTACATTAAAAATAAATTCGTATTTAAAATAAAACATGTCTATTATTATAATTAATTCGATTGAAATTATGTGAAAGTAATAAACTATTTTGAGTTAAAATGTAAATTAATAATTTAATTTTTTTTAATTTTTTTATTATTTATTTTGAGCAAACGAACGAAGCAATTTTATGAATGTATAAACAATTATTACTTTGTAGTAGCAATACATTAAAAGATAAAAGATATATAAGATGGTGTTATTCCAATATTGTAAACATTAATAGAGGCTACAGTTCACAGAAAAGTAAAGTGGCACCTAATTTATTTGATACTGAAAATCAATACAACCAATACCAAGTCAATGATATTACATATAAAAAAGTACCAATAGAACAAACATCATCCAACCAAATTAAAGATCTTTTAAAAAAACTAAATAGCCCACAAATTCAGAAAGCATCAACTAAAAAAGTAGTAAAAACATCAACACATCAAAGTAGACAATCTGCTGAGGTACAGTTAGATCAGAATCAAGATGATATAGATAATTTGGAGATTTACGATGAAGATGAAGAACAAATTGTAGTAAATCTTGATGACCAGGAGGATTATGATATCGAAACTAGGTTATTGAAATATGAAAATGATGATAATAGAATGGAGGGTATGGAAGACTACGTATTTGATGATGACCCTAATGAAGAACCTTTACAATCTAATCTAAATAAACTATATCCAAAAGAAGAATTAAAAATGGATACGGTTGAAGATGAGGAATATGTAGAGGAAGATGAGAATGTCAATGAGGACTCTGCAAGACCACCTCTAACAAAAGCAGATAAAAAGAGGCTAAAAGAGAAATTTCAACAACAAGTGATACAAGATTACGGTAAAAAGGATGGTGAGACTATTCTACATAAAATCGAATTAAAGAAACAGTTTGGTAAATGGGAACCAAAAGTAAAATTGTCAAGAAAGGAAATGGATGAATTAAGGGGATTTCATAAATCAGATCCCTATGTATATACCTATGAAAATTTATCTAAATACTATGGAATTGCCAAAGAGGCTGTACACAGAATACTTACAAGTAAATATCAACCTGATCAGAAGAAACTAGATAAACTTCACCAAAAAAAAGTTGAATCCAACAAAGAGAAATACAGCCCATTTTCAAGAACAAAGAAATCTTTATTCACTGTTGATCATCTTTCTAAATCCATTCCAAATCACCTAAAATCAACTAAACAATCAAAAAAACCTACAATGCCAACAGCAACAGTAAATACAGTCGAACCATCAGAGTCTAGTAATAGTAATGATAATAATGTTCAATCCACAACTACATTTGAAGCCAAGTCATTAAATGAAAATAATGCGTTAGAAAAACATTGGTATCAAGTATCCAAAGAATATAATCTCAATAGAATCAAAAGATTAAAATCAGAAAAAAAAGAACAAAAAGAAGGCACTCATACATTACGAAGAACAAATAAGGGCACTAATAATATATCAGTTGATTTAAAATCTGGTTTACAGAGACTACAACAACTTGAAAAAAATATACGAGGTTAAATAAATGAAATATATTTATATATATATACATTTAATTTTTATTTTTATTTTTTCATGAATTACCATATCTGAAAATTGAGTTAAATTATATTTAAATCGGCATATCATATGAAATTTTATTATAAATTATTACTAAAATATTGCTAATTCATTCAAAAAAATATCTTGAGTTAATTAAGAAACCTAAAACCGTTGATAATTTTTTGAATTTGTAGTCATTACAATAAAACATCTTAAATCTTCTATTAACGTTAAAAGAGACTATCGAGAGCAAATTTTATTTTTTTTGATTTTTTTTCAATTTTTGATATTTTCCTCTTTTTTTTTTTTAGCACATACTCGTTGATAAAAGAGATTTCTATATACAAGGTTTGTATCCCAAAGACTAAAATAAACCACCCATGAACATTATTATAGATGAACGATGAACCAAGAATTAATGAGATGATAGATTACACAAAAAAAACAATATCTACCACACCCACCCCACTCTCTCCCTCTCACTTAAGTTATTCAATTTTTTTATTTCATTAAGATTGAGTGAATTAGAGAGAGAAAGAGCAGATTTCATGTTCAATAAGTTTTTTGGGTAAAAAAAAATAAGAAGAATCAAAACTAATTGTATTGTAAATTTATAACATAGAATGTCAAAAGTCGTCAATTTTTTCGACTTTCTTCAAGAAGACGATGAAACTAGCACCCAAACTAAAGGTGAAGTAAAACCATCTTCTAAGACCACTACCACCACCACCCCATCCGTTGGTGTTGCCAAAAAAACCCCTACCACTGGTGCTACTAAACCAGTTAGCTCAACTAAACCAGAAGGTACCAATGGTCGTCAAGGATCACCAAAATTAGCTGGTGGACAAAAACCAAGAAGAGACAACAACAATAACAACAACAATACACAAATCAACCCAGAAGAAGGTGGTCGTCAAGGTAAACCAAGAGATGGAAAGTCATACACTAAACATCAACCAAAGACTGACAGCACTGGAAGACCAAGAGGTCGTGCTCAAGAAAGACTTTCTGGTACTGGTCACCCAATTCGTGGTGAAAACAAGAAGGAAGGTTCTGGTAAAGGTAACTGGGGTAAATCTACTGATGTAGAAACTCCACAAACTGAAGGTGCTCAAACCACCGAAGGTGAAAACGCTGAAACCACCCCAGTTCAAGTTCAACAGGCTGAAGAAGACAAAACCACTTCTTACTCTGAGTACCTTAAACAACAACAAAAAGAGGCTGTCACCCTCGAAGCTCCAAAGATCAGAGCTGCTGGTGAAGGTGAACAAACCTCCCAATGGGCTGACTTTGAACCACTCAAGAAAGATGGTCCAGTCAAAGCTTCCTCTAAGAAATCCGACAAAGAAGAAAAGAAATCCAAAAAAACTTTTATTCCAGTCGCTCTCAAATCAACTCAACAACAACAAACTAAAAAACAATTCAACAGAAAGGGTAACAACAACAACGAAAAGAAAACTGCCCCACAATCTATTGATGACAACAAAGCATTCCCAGCTCTCTCCAGTAAAACCAACTAAGTAGTGTGAAATCCCAAAAAAATAATTCAAACATGTGTGTATCTAAAATGTCTTTTTTTCCTCCCCTACATTTTGAAACACTCATCACTACAATCAAAAAGTAATTAAAAAAGTTCCTTTATTTTTATATTATATAATCAAAAACCTAAAAACAACTCAATACCTCTCTGCTGTATATATCTCTATATTCTTTTGTACAAAAAACACATTTATTTGAATTTATAAAATCAAAATTCTTTTTTTCTCTTTATCTTATTTAATCTTTATAATTAAAAGAACTGTCATCCAATGATACAGTATTTGATTCTGCTCCATAAAGAGTTCTAAGTTTTTTGAGTGATTCAGATTCATTAGATTTTTTAGGTTCATCATCGTTATCATTTGGAGGTGGAGGTGGAGGAGGTGATCTTGATCTTGATCTTGATCTACTTCTTTTTCTTGAATAACTATCTCTATAATTATAACCACCACTTCCTCTATTATTATATTCCCTATCAGAGTTTTGACTATAATCTAAATCTCTATAACCTCTTCTCTCCATTGATCTTGGATCACTATAATTATCTCTATAATCCCTTTTATCAATATAACCACCTCTATTTTCTCTATAACTGTCTCTACTTTCTCTATTATCATTTTTGTAATTATTTCTATTATCTCTATAATTATATCTATTGTCTTGATAACCACCTCTATAATCTCTATTACCATCTCTATTATCATTTTTGTAATTATCTCTATTACCATCTCTTGAGTTGTATCTAGAGTTATCTCTATTGTCTCTTTTATAATCATCTCTTGGACCTTTATTACTAAACTTCTCAACCTTTTCATCTATTTCTTTTTGAGTTTTAACTGGTAATCTAGGTAGAAGAGATTCATTGTTAAATTTAGGTTCTGTTAATAATATAACCATAAATCTCTGCATTGTTCTGTTTATGAGATATAAGTTAGTATAATCCATTGTATGTGTTAATTGTTCTATACATTACATTTCAGAGGATTTTGGAGATATTTTAACATATTCAAAATCTTCAAAATAGCTATCAAACCATTCTAATAATTTGGTAGGTGGATGACAATATCTGAGGTATAAAAAGCCTATTGCTCGTATATATGGAGAATCTTGGTGTTCAAGTAATGTAACCATCTCATTATCTCTTAATTTCATGAGAAATAGTTTATATAAAATACAATAGGCTGTTGAAGGAGACTTGGTATTTGGTATATAAGGAGCTATTTATTAAATTAGTATCAATCTATTTGTAATTGTAATTGAGATATATTCATTCTTACACTTGGGTGGGTGATTATGAGATCATTAATTCAGATTCACTTGTTTAATACATACCTAAATACTCAACGTTATTGTATATCTCATCAACAACATCACTAAATGTTCTTACTGAACCTAATTGTTTAAAATAAAGTGATGATTGAATACTATTCAGTAAAACTTGATCTAAATTCATAGTTTTATCATTTCCATGTATTTCTAGTGTTGTCATTTGCGAATATTAAAAAATAAAAAAAAAATAAAAAAAAATATAAATAAAACTCCAAGTTTGAACAATGTCACAACGATTTTGTTAAGTACTAAAGTGATAATCTATTAAAATTATCAATCATACTATTGTTTTTATTACTACATAATTTTAGTGATATTGATTATATTATATTATGGATACTAGTATTATTGTTAATATTGTTATTATTATTTACATAAGATTTCTTTAACTTTTTTCTTTCTAATTCTTTTTCTCTTCTTTGAATTTCTTGTGCAATGTGAATTGGTTGGGCAAAGTAATTTCTTTTAATGTAAGTTACAGTGTAGGCAGGTAAGAGTGCTGTTACAACAGTAAGAATCAAAGCAATAAAGAAAATGGGTTGATTGACCAATGTAATGAATACCATATGGAAATAACTGGTATAGTTGAGATAAATCAAACTGTAACAACTTTCCACTATACTGTATACAATTAAACTTCCCCAAATGGTTAGATGATGCCAAGGTGTCCAAGACTGAACCAAAATGGCAAGTCTCAGACTAACTACAAAAATTAGAGCTGTGAAACCTGCTGCTGATGTCAACCATTGTCCTCCAACTCTTCCAGAGTCATCTGTAGCACCTTCAATATAAATCTTTGATGTGAAGAAATACACACAGGCACTACTGTAGATTGTAAACACAATCCATGACCAAAATATCTTGTGATTAAAACATTTACCCAATTGACATTCTCTGTACAACTGAGGGTATCTTCGGAGATATTTTGGATCTATATCCTTTTCAAAAACACCCATTACAATAATGGGTAGGGATGTAAATATCAGATTGTAACCTAGGATATTTACAGCATCGTAGAATGTTTGACCTGAGAATTGAGTATTGGTAGAGTACCACAACTGCAGTAAGCAAGTTGACAAATTCTTAAAGAAAAAGAAACAAATCAACAGACACAATCTCTTGTAATTGTATCTACCATGAACCAATACCATTCTCTCAAGGTAACGGAATTGACTGATTGCATAATCACTTGCTAAAACAGCTTGTCTGCCTTCTTTACCACTTATACCAATACCAATATGGGCCTTCTGAATCATACTAACATCATTGGCACCGTCTCCAATTGCCAGTGTTATAGAGTCCGTTCTGTCCTTATAGATTCTAACCACTTCAGATTTCTGGAATGGTGTAACTCTACAACATATAATCGACTTACATAATTTACCCAAATCGAAAAATAAGTCTTCCATCTCCTTTCCAGTTGAAAGAATCAAACCAAGGGTTTGACCATCAATAACCAGTCCATAATCCTGTTGTTGACTTGCACCAGTACCATTGGAAACAATTTCCAATGGAATCTCTCCATTATGCTGAGCTTGTACTGAATTATATCTAGATGACACAATTCTCTGAATAGACGACTCTAGATTACTCTTTAAACCCTCAACATTTTCATTATTGATAATGACCAACTCGCAATTACTAAGTAGCTGACATGACAAACCTATATTAATAGCAGTCTCTTGTTTGTCACCAGTCAGCATAAAAATCTTAATATTAGCAGCTGACAAAGTAGATATAGTTGATGTTACATTTTGTTGTAGTTTATCTTCAATACCAGTTATACCAAGTAATTCCCAATCATTTTCAATGAGTGCACTGACATTTTGAAGATTAATATCTCTGTTGGTAATTGATATACTGGCTTCCTTATACAAAACATTCCAAGGTTCATATTCCTCTAATGGTATTACTTTTTTAGCTATACATAAAGTTCTCAAACCATTACATGAAAACTTCTTAAGATTCAATTCATTCTCTTTTTGAATCTCTTCTTGTCTACTATTATTAACTTTAGTTGTGCTAGTTTGACTTTCATCATTACTACCATCACTACCATCACATCCATCACAACCATCACTATTGATATTGATAGTTGATGGAATTCCATTTGAATCTTTAATTTCTAAATTATTGGTTGAAGTGTAGTTGTTATTCTTTTTTACATAGGGTAGAATGGATGTATCTGCACCTTTACAATATAATATAATTTCTGAACTATTAAGTTCCTTTACAATAATTGACATTCTTTTTCTGTCTGATGTGAATTCCAGTACATTGAGAATGGTATACACTTTCTCTTCACCATTGATATTGATTCCAATGGAATTTGGTGAACGACTGTGATATTTGAATCCCATGAGGGATGCTGCATTTACTAATGCAATTTCATCTGGTGAGGATGAAGAATACTTTATAGTTGACAATTGTGGATCATCAGAACATTCAACAGTCTCAGGTATGACAGTATTACAAATTGCCATAACCAAAAAGAACTCAAAGTTCTCTGGAACTGAGAAATCAATGTGAAATGGTTTCTCAATGGAATCTGTGAGTTTCTGTTGAGATTGGTCTAGTGCCAATTTGAGGTTATCCAGTGATGAGAATTGCGATTTCTCACCACTTGTTGGCATAGTTCCAAAAACTTGACCATTGATACAACACATTCTAAACTCCATTTCATTTCTAGTTAATGTACCTGTTTTGTCGGAGAAAATGTATTCTACTTGTCCCAATTCTTCGTTTAGATTACTAGTTCTGGCAGTTGCAAATGTATTGGTTTCTTGATGATACATTTTCTTGTCTCTATTGATTAGCATTACTTGAAATACTCTTACAACCTCCATGGTTACATAGAGGGATATAGGAACCATCGTAGAATACAATACTACAAAAGTAAAGAATCTTTCAACTGTTCTTAGACCATATCTGTGATTGAGGGCGAGGTAAAATGAGTTTCTTCCAACACGAGATTCCAAAGCAAGACCTATGAATGCAGATGCAAGACACAGACAAGCTTCTGCAACTAGGATGTAGATGAGCATCTTGTTCATAGCTCTCTCGAGTTTTGAACGTTTAGATGGAGTTGACATGGTATTCAGCATGTATTTAGTCTCATGTCCTGTATAGACTATAACTCCATAGATCCATTTAGTATTCATCAGAGTAGTACCACGAATGAGTAATTGCTCTATATTCAAAGGTAGAGTTTGAGTACTTCCATCTTGTTGAGTAAGTGTCATTCTTCCATCGAATTTATGTAGGTTTAGACTTGGAGACTCGTATTCCAATACAGTTTTTAGAGGATAGAAGTCAGTAACCTCTCTGAGATAGTTTGTCTCCATTAGAGATCTCTTACATTTGAGATTCGTTTCACCATCAAGATTGGAAGTTTCAATATAACATTGACCTTCTGATGCCTCTGATGAACTAGAGAGTAATACCATATCAGCAGGGAACTGTTGTTCATTATAAACCTTTACAATATCACCAACTCTCAAATCTTTCCAATCCTTCTTTACCTCCTTCCCTTTATCAACCACTGTACATCTTTGATAATTAATCTTCTTATCCGATTTATATCTCTTAAAATCTTCATAAGCTTCCTTTACCGCATTGATCAACAATACAATTCCAAGATTCAGAATAGAAGGTACACCCTGAACTGGTGAAATTGGTAATTGTTGTAATATTAAAATAAATAAAAAATATAAATTTGCAACCCTACAAAACTATTGTACAATTTAAAATCACAATTTACAATATTAATATTAATCCCCAGAGATGGTGGTTTTTTTTCCTCTAAAACTTGAAATGCCAAATTTTTGTAAAAATTTCCCCTTACATACCTGTTCAAATAAATTTTTAGGTAGAAAAGTGATAATTGAGTACTTTGTTGTAGAAATCCAATTAGTTTTTGATCGCTCTTTTTTGTTATTACAATTATCACTGTTTTGATTGAATATACAATTGCTACTCTGTTCTGTATTCAATAGTTGAACATCTACTCTTCTGTTTTTAGAGATGCTTTTCCTTTTTTTAATTTTACAACCAATTTTCTCCAATATATTACAAGACATAATTGTATTAATTAATTACAATAAACCAACCCTTGGGAAATTAGTTAGTTTAATAAGTCTTTTTTTTTTTTTAGACTATTTAAAAAAAAAAAAGAGATTGTTTGAAAAGGCACTAATCGGTTAGTTATATGTGTAAATATGTTAAAAATGAAGATGATTTGAGTTAAAAAAATTAAAAAAGAAAAAGAAAAAATATGACAAATAAATACAAATTTGTATAATGAAATAGGGGTATTTTTTGAAATTGAACAAATAAATAAAACAGGTCTTCTATTTTGTGCCTTTAGTTGTAAAAATGAAAAAAGTTGAGAAGAATATTAAATTTAAAAATAGAAAAGATTTTTTTTTTTTAATTATCTGAAAAATCATGGGATCAAGGAAAACACTTACACCCAATCACAAAGGTGTAGATTTTATAAAGATTACACTCTACTATGTTTTTTTTTTTAGTTTATATAGAGAGATGAGTAAATATCAATTTATTTAATCAAATATATATTTTACACAAACCCCACACACCTCAAACCACACCCACACATATTCAAAATGGAAAAAAAACAAATAATTTTCAATCAATAAATTTATTTCCTATTTGTGTGATTCAAAACAAATCGAACATCAATTTGCAAATTTAATTTATTTCTTTTAAACATTGTCACCCACCAGTCTTTTAAAACAATTTTAAATTAATTTTAAATAATTTTGTTGGCTAAAGCAATATATTTATAAACAGTCTTGTTATAATTAATTAATTGGAAAATAAAAAAACTGTTTAATCCCAAAATGTTTAAAATTAACTTTCAATCTCTTAATCTGTGTGATTTATTTTGATTTGTAGTTATAGTTTTTTCATTACTTAAGCATTTTGAAGTTTTAATCTGGGTACTACATTCATTGCTTGAAGTTCTTGGAATAACAATTTACATGCATAGGGTATTTGTAGAGTTGAGACATTGAGTGTGGATTTACAGTACTGACACCACCCTTCATAACCAAGGAAACCACATTTCTTACAGACAAAGACAGTGAAACGATCGGAACTCACCATTAATCTCTCCATAATGAGTGCAGAAGCACCATAACCAATGAGACAATCTCTCTCCATCTCACCAAGACGAAGACCACCACCTCTTGCTCTACCCTCAGTAGGTTGACGGGTAAGTGTAACGGTAGGACCTCTAGCACGAGCATGCATTTTATCCATAACCATATGTTTAAGTTTCTGATAGAATATAGGTCCAAAGAAGATAAAGCAAGCTAATGGCTCACCAGTTACACCACTGGTTACATAGTCTTTACCACCATATGAGAAACCTTTACTTATCAGTACTTTTGATATATCAGCGACTTTATCACCTCCGAAACAAGTACCATATCCAAATTTACCAGACAAAACACCAGCTTTTCCTGCTAGAAGTTCAATCATCTTTCCAATAGTCATACGAGATGGGAAACCGTGAGGATTCATAATAATATCAGGACAAATACCCAAATCTGAGAATGGCATATCTTCTTGTTTTACAATGATACCACAAACACCTTTTTGACCGTGTCTACTAGAGAACTTGTCTCCGAGTTCAGGTCTTCTAGTTGATCTCATTAAGAGTTTAACAAGTAGCTGATCGTCTTCACCGGTAGTTAACATGACCTTATCTACAAATGCTGGGTTCTCGTATTTGTAAGCTGTGATGTTACTCTTAAAGGCAAAGTCAGGGACTTTGTTAGGGTCACCTACGATTCTGGTACTGGTATTAATTGGTGAGTACTTGTTGATTAGGATTTGACCTTTTTGAGCTAGTTCACCGGGTTTGGCAATACCGTCTTCATCGAGAAGTGCATATTTTGGAAGACGTGCATTCTCAGAGGTTGGAGCTAGGATACGATCACTGATATCAGATGGATGTTTTTTGATGGAAGATATTTGTTTCTTGAGGACTATGCATCTACCGAACCCTCTATCGAGAGAGGCTTTGTTCATTACCAAGGCATCTTCAATATCGTAGCCTGAATAGGACATTACAGCTACTGTTGCATTATGACCTGCTGGAAGATTGAACCAGTTCAGAATCTCAATAGTTCTAGTTTGACATAGAGGTCGTTGTGGGTAGACTAGTAGATACAAGAGAGTATCAATACGAGTCATTTGATTGTAAGCAATGGCACCGATAGCTTGCTTACCCATAGCACATTGATAGGTGTTACGAGGTGACTGGTTATGGTGTGGATATGGAATCAAACCAGCTACACAACCAAGTAGAGTAAATGGTTCAATCTCTAAATGTGTGCTAGTAGGTACCACATCAATCTCTCTAGTTGCCAGATAACTGTCGTTCTCTTCATTGACATCTAGGTACTCTATAATACCTTGTCTAACAAAATCATCAAATTGACGTAGACCATCTTTAAGTTCAGTTATATGTTCTTGAGTGATCTTTGGTCGACCATTTTCAATGACAACCAAAGGACGACAGAGTCTACCTCCATCACATGCAATACTGATGGTCTTATGAGCTTTATTTGCACAGATGCTGACAAACTCTTTAATTCTACCAGCTCTACGCATTCTTCTGAGATTTTCAACAAAGTAGTCTGGGGAGTTATGAATACCTATAATCTGACCATTTAAGAGAACTAAGAAGGTGTCACGTCCATTCAGTTCCTCACCAGTTACCAATAGGATATCTTGTACACCTAAATTGAATGCCAGTCTAAGTAAAGGACCTTCAGGTTCATCAGTAGTCACATGAGACATTAAAGCAAAGTTCTTTACAAGACCACAATTGTGAGTTACCATACCATTACTAATCATTGAATGATAGTCACTCTCTGTTGTAAAATCACAAATCTCAGGACACTCTTCATAGTCCAGTGCATCTATAGACTCAATACCCATCATCAAGAACCCATTCTTGTTATTTGAGGTATTTGATTGATTGAAATTTACCCATTCTTCGCAAGACATATTCTTGTGATTATTTCTTGACTTTATCTTAATATACTCTTGTATGAGACTCAGTCTATTCGATACATCTAAACTGTAACGTAACCCAACCAATTCCATGAACTTCTTAATGGATTGTTGTTGATTGAGTATCAGTAGATTCTGTTGTGTGTTTATAAAAGCCTGTATACCAAATGACTGTGACATCAGTGTCTTTAAGTCTATCAATGACAACACACATGCATTACCCTCTGCAGGCAACTCCATTTTCAATTGTACCATATTCTCATTGGTAATATGAACTTGCATATTGAGTTTAGACAAGTACCCACTAAGATAACTACTCTTTAACTTTTTACAACTACTCTTTGGGTCCATTATAAAGTCTCTAAACTCACTCTTATTCTCAATGTAAACTGATAGCAATTGATTCAGTATTTCATTCTTTATCACTGAAAGTCCTGTAAATGTATTTTCTTCTTCTGTTTCTTCTTCATTTTGAATATTACTGAATCCTAATTGAGATAGATCTATTAAAAATCTATTTTGATCAGATGGTGATTTGAATTTAAATTGAATTACGTTATTTTGATTCATCTGATCAATGTATCCAAAGACTCTGGTGAGATTAACTAATTTAGATTGATCATGTACTATATCCTGTTGGAGAAGTTGAAGAAATTCATTTTGGTAGTCTACTGTAACTATTTGGTTATTACTCTTTAGACTACTGTTGAAATAGAATAATTGAGTATTTGAGGTGGTGTTTAGGTTTTTGGAGAGTTCCCAAGTACCTCTAGAGGTAAGGAATCTATGGTCATCTGTACAAATAATTTCATGACCGTTAATCAAAGTGATCTTTAAAAGTGGTTTACCATAGGATTTTGATGATTTTATAAAATGATTGTATATTCTAGTACTACTAATTTCCATAGTGACAGGATCGACTGTGAGGATCTCGTCTCCATCTTGAATGTCTTTGATTGCAACTTGAGATCCATCAACAAGTTGAATTAAAGTATCAGGATGCAAACATGCCTCACCTTCTGGAGTATCACTAGGACATAACATACCCCACTGTGATGGTTGTAACGAACGTGGACCTGCAACTTTTCTAGTTTTTTCAAATTGTGATTGAATTCTAGTCATCATACCCAGACAACTGATATAAGACAATCTGGATAGAACCTGTGAGACACCAGATCTCTCCATTCTAAAACGTTTCAAATTCCACTGACCACTTGAAATGGCGTGATTGAAACCCTGTGTCAGAGTCTCCGGTCTGATGAGTAATGAGAAATCTAAAGGATCAGTTCTATTAGGTTTTGTAATAGACTGGTCTACTGACTTTTTTAATTCGGATAAAAGTTTTTTAAAAAGATCTTCAAAGAGGAGTGATATCAGTTGTCCAGAGAGTTCGATTCTCTTATTACCATAATAGTCTTTATCATCCATTGTGGATTTATCTTTACTTGCCATAATGGTCTTTCTAATCATCAGTGCTATATAGATGATTTTCAAACGGAAATTATATCTTTTAACAGGAACATGATTCAGAACCACACCAGCAAGGATATCCTTAGCTTCCTCAGACTTTGTCTTTTTATTCACTGAAAATGGTCGTCTTGCTACTTTTATCTTGTTACCTAAGAACTCTAATGCCTGAGCTTGAGTATGTACGCCATGTCGAGAAGCTTCCTCAAAAGAAGGTGCAATGGCATTTAGAAACAGTTCATCTGACCCTACCAACTGTGCAACTTCCTGGTCAGTCTCCACACCCATTCCTTTAAGTACAATCACAACAGGTATATCCTCACCAAATGTATTGTGTTTTAGATACAGTTTTTCATTTTTCAAAAAAATGTTTGTACGTGATTTACGTTCATGTGTTGAAGAGGTTACTGTTGCACATGGAAATCCTTTAGTATCCGTCTCTATAATAATACGATTCTTTGACAGTTGTTCATGATTTAAAATAACCTTTTCCACACCTTTAATGATAAAGTATCCACCAGGGTCCAAAGGACATTCACCGAGTGCTGCCAATTGTTCATGTGTCTTATTTGCCAAAACACAATTGGAAGATCTCAACATTATAGGTATTCTTCCAATAATCACATTCTTTTTACCTACAACCAATTTATTCTTTGTGTATTCTAAATTTACATATATCGGTGCTGAATAGGTCATATCCCTAAGTCTACATTTATTTGGTGTATTTCTAACTGAATCCATATTATCCTCAACTAAACTTGGTTCACCTACATTTATATCTGTAAATCTATAGATTTACATAGATAACAAAATGTGTTAATTTCCTAAACTGATACATATATCCTATCAATCCTATAGAATCTACCTACTTTGCAAAGAAAGTTGGATCCATTTCAGTTGTTAACTTTTCATTTGCTCTGACAATCTTTTTCATTTCTACATTGACAAAGTAATTAAACGAATCTATATGTTGTTTTACTAAACCTCTACATTTTAGAAATGCAGGTACTAATTTCCATTTTTCCTCTACTGTTTTAATTTCATCAGTTAATTTATCATTATTAAATAATTCATCCAATGATCCTTTAGGAAATGAATGATTATCTCTAGAGGGTGGGGGATCATCATTCATTGTCATTTTTTGCGATGGATTTTTGGAAATGAAAATTTAAAAAAAAAACTGTTATTTTTGTTGAGTACAAAGATCATCATTTACAATCAAATTTTATTATTCCAAATTTATTACAAGTTTTTTATCAAAAATATAATGATATATAGTTAATATAACAATTCTTCCTAAGAAGTATTATAACAAATCAATTTGAAGAGTTTTTTTGATATAATCTTAACATATCAAATAGTGATGGTGTATCAGATTACAGAATTGCAAAAATATTTTGAAGGAATCAATTTGTTTTTGAGGAATATCATATGAATTAAATAGAGTATTTTTAGATTAACTAGTCTTTTGTTGACTAAATATAAATTTAATAAATTAAAAAATTAATTCTTAATCATTTTTACTATTCTAAAAGTTACATAGCCTCCATTTCTTATGGATAACATATTACTATTTTCAACCAAATAAACTTATTTATAATAGATTTTAAAATAAATTAATTTGCTTCAATGATCATTCTTGTAGTGTAACAAATAATTAAAGTTTATGTAATATATATGTTATTTAAATAGCTTTTTTTTTAGTGTATTTTACAATTTCGATGACCCTCCCAAATCATATAGCACAAAAAATTTTAGAACTTTTCATTAATAAATTAAATGATGTATATTATCTGATTGGATGTATAAGAAAACTTACAAGTGTTAGTAGTAGATGGAATAGAGAGATTATACCAAAGTTGGTTATTCATGGATATCCAACTAGTTGTTTAGAATTTAATGAATCTAATAACCATGTTATTAGTGATTGGGTAAAGTTAGCAGAGAGATATCAGTTATCGTATCAAGTAGATTTAAAATTTAAAGAGTTTGATGATGGTTTACAATATGTAGATTCAATTAAAGATAGAGTAGAGTCATGTGCCATTATTAACACCTATAAAGAAGACTGTGAGAATGTAGCTCATTTTAAAAACCTAAAAAGAGTAGAACTTGAAAAATACATTACCTATGATCTAAAGATTGATTTGAAACCTATGGATAATGTAAATTGTGAACTCGATCTCTCTGCTATTGAATATCAAGCTGAATTCGACACTGATGAAGAAGATGAAGAAAATGACCTATCATTCCACATTGATAAACAATCAATGGATGTAATATTCAATCAGAATATCTTTTCAGTTGTTAAAGTTAACTATAATATAACAATTAATGATATGGTCTTATCTATAGGTAATACAAAATTAACTGATTTGGTATTCGAACAAATGTCTATTAGATGTGACACATTGTCTCACATCATTGAGAAATCCCAAAATTTAAAGAGAATCAGTTTGTCTAGTATACACGTTGATGATTCTGATAGCTTTGATAGAGTACTAGATGAAATGGTGAGGTTAACTCAATTACAGGATATTTCATTTAAACTTAAAGGTAGAGTCACATTCGATAAATTAATATCATTCATAAATGAAACCAAAGCCAATAACCTGTATTTGGATTTTGGGATAGTTGAAGTTGGATCTAGCCAAAGTGTGATGGAATCTAGTATCAGTAATAACTCAATCCAATCATTTTATTTTGGTAAAATTACATTTCATCCTATCACTTATGCACCACAGGATTTTACTTTATTTGATATTTGGAAAACTAAATCTAGTCTATGGGAATTGTATATCTCCACTACTATTGATATATCCATTCAACTAAGATATATGGTACATGTTGAAAAGGTTACTTTTGTAAATCAAGATGAGTACCAAGACACAAATTCTATTGAAAATATCATTCTATTGAATCTTCCAAAACTGAAATATTTTATATTAGAAAAAGGGAAATGTTGTCCAAAGATTAACCCACTATTATCATCTAACAGTTTTATATCTATTCTTGATTTACAAAATGGATATTACAATGACTTGATACAGATTCTTAATCATAATCATCCAACTCTAACAACGTTGATTACAAGATATCTATCATTTAATTACATGGATAATCTCCAAGACCTCTTTGAATCCATTGCAAATAACAAAACTATACCAAGATTAGCAATCTTAAGATTGGGATTGACTATCCACCAATTAGAAAATTATCCAGTCAAATACATCAACCAAATTCTACTTCAAAACAAAACTCTACAATCATTAATCATGGCAACTTTTGATTTTAAACTGGATATTGACAATTTTGAAAGTGCTCTCTCTAGCAACACTGTAATTCAATATCTCGGGTTATATGTTGATCAAGAATCACTTCACAAAATATCTAAAATATGTAGTTCTCAAAATGTTGTATTTGTTCAAATCTGATTTGTTGATATTTTATAATTTGAAAATCAAACCTCCTCATTTAATGCTCAATATGATCTTTAAAACTATCAACAATAAACTATTTGGTGTAATCTATAAAATTATAAATTAAATAAATTTAGTTTTATTTATAACTGTTTTTTTTTTATTATTTCTTTTTGTTTTTGTTGGTGACGTCACCTAAGGCATCATAGGTTATGATATAGTATTGATAGAGGTATCTATCATTGGTTATATTGTGAGGATTGTAAAGTTTTTGTATTGAATGCAGAAAATTAAATACTGGAATATTTAATTTTTAGAGTATATTGGAGATAAACTCCATTTGTAAAAATGTTTTTTCTTATCAATAACATTCATAATTCATAATTATTTAGATTTAGAAATTCATTTTGACATAAAGTTTATACAATAACATCTAAAGTGTAATTAATAATATTTTAAAATTAAAATTGATTTATATCATGTTTTAATAAAAGTTGATGAATTTCTTTTAACCAATCAACAATGTAGAGTGATATTATTGTTCTATTGTCTTTTAGAATATTTTCAAATCTTGTAATGTCAAAGGGTATTGACATAAAACCATCAAGTGGTATACAAACAAATCTTAGTCTTTTTAATACTTTGTTTTTTTCTATTACATTAAATAAAGAATTAATGTAGCTCTCAAAAGAGATATTTTCGATGTGCAAGTGTTGAAATACATGAAATTCCTGTAGAGTTGTTGATAGGGATAGGAAATAAAGTAGTTCCTGGATTGGTTGTGCAAATGAATAAACTTTATATTGAATCAATCCCTGAATAGAAATTCTCTCTAAGGTTTCACTATGTTGCAGCAAATAAGTTACATTTATGATATCAATTTCGTGTATTGTAAGTGATGTAATATATTTATTCGAGCCCAGTGACATAAATATTGGAGTGAAAGAGAATTTTTGGTAATTTGAAACAATCTCTAACTCCTTTAGTTTTTTTAGAGTTGAATTTATGATCGTACATAGAAACTCTGGTAAAGATGAATAGAAATAGAGATACTCTAGATTACTTTCACTGTCTATATTGAATTTATGGTTATCTAGATGGAGAAAATATTCAGAGGTCGATAGTCTTGTGAGTGTTCGATAGTCACTCCAAATAGATAGGAAGTTGAATGATTCTGATACTTCTCCTGATAAGTTCAAGTCTGTAATGGTGGTATTAGTTATCTTTAAATCCCTCCAATTTTCAAGAACTGTAAAAATACCAATTGACACTGTGACTACTTGTAACTTTGGAGCATTCAGAATTAATACTAAATCCTCTAGATCAAGTGTCACAAAATCATCTTCAATTTTCAAAACGGTGAGTTGATGGTATACAGATGATTTAGGTAGTGCTTTTGCAATGATTATTGAAGAACTCTGACTACACCCAAGTTTTTCTAAATGTAATTGGTGATTGAGTAATTGGATTATACCTTCTTCAGTTGTATTATGATTGAACGACAAGTGTAATTCTTTAAGTGTTCCAAATGTTGAATATTCACATTTACCCAAATCATAATGAGGTACATTCAATCTCAATTCATTCAAAGGTTTTGAAAGAATAGAATTAAAATAAGTTTTTACATCATGGATGAAATTTGGGGATATGTCGATATTGATTTTAACATTTCTAGATGAATGACTTTGTTGATAATCTTCTATATCAAAATCATCAAAGTAATTATTTTCTCCCTCACCGATTTGTTGAACTTCTTCGAAACTATAATCAAATGATCCTTGACTAGATAGTTGAATAGTATCTAAATTCTTGTACATTTCAATTTCTTTACGATTTAATTTACTAGTAAAGAATGTGGTTACCTTATCAGGATATGGGAACACTCTTTGAAAATCTTCACCAGTTGTTAGGATCACAGTGTAGTTGATGTCAAATCTATTTAATAAGTTTAACAAATGTTTATCATAACCACTCATTTCAAATGCCATTTGTTTTTTACAGGTTAATTTAGAAATGACCTTTTGGTTTACCTCTTTAGATATTAATGTTAACTTTTTTAAAATATGTTTTATCCAAACCCCATGATCACTAATATTTAATATACAATCAAATATTTTAACTAAAATGAAGTGTGGGATAGCCATCTTTAGGGTCTTATAAAAATAAAATAAAAATCATCATTTTTTTTTGGACCAATTTTATAAATAATTTCCAAAATATATATAACACACAAAAAAAGGGTTGTGTTTTCAATTATTTTTAAAAAAAAATAGTAAAAGGAAATTGAATTTTATTATAATTTATAACTTTTTTAATGAAATTCATTAAAAATTAAGTTAATTGGTCTAAATACGATGAACATATGAATGAAATAAAATTTTTATTTTTAAATTTAATTTTTTTAATTTTGCTATTGTTGATATTCAACAGTGACCACTACTACCAAATAACAATGTCAAATAAAAGTAATAATAATAATGAAGAGAAAAAGAGTGAACAAGAAGTTGAAAAGTTTCAAAAAGATTTAGATAGTGCAATGACAAAGAGATTTTATAGTAGCGATACATCATCAACTGATAAATCAAAAGAGGAAAAGAATAACAATGATTTTCTAAAATACAAGTCATTGAGAGAATTTGGATATGCCTATAATGACAATGGGGAATTGAGATCTCTGGAAAATGGTGAGAAATTTAAATTTATAAATCAGGACCACTATGATAGATTTGGTTATTTTGTAGTAAGAGAGATTCAAAATAAAATGTTAGACAAGACAAAATATAAGATGCGCGAAGTTAAGATACCTTTGGATTCAGAGGATCCTTATAAAGGTAATATATTCGTATCAGAGGATTTCGAGCAAAATACAGGTACTTTGGTTATGGTAATATGTGGAAGTGGTCAAGTTAAAGCAGGTCAATGGGCAAGATCAGTTTGTATCAATGACAATCTAGATAATGGTTCTATTCTACCTTATTTGGAGAAATTTAATCAATTGAATTACTCTTCTATTGTTTTGAATCCAAATAACAATTACTATGAAGTTCCTTTAGAGTTAGCTGACGACGATCCAACTCTACCTAAAGAACTTCCAAAACAGAGACAAGCAATCAAAGGTTCAGAATCACCTTTGAAACATCTCTTTTATATATTTGATAATATCATTAGTAAATCACCTGCAAAGAAATTCATAATTATAGCTCACAGTTATGGAGGTGTCATTACCAGTGAGCTATTAGACCAAAGAACAGATAAACTAAAAGACAAACTCAAATTAATAGCTCTTACAGATTCAGTTCACAGTCTCAGTAAAAAAACTACTGATTACACCAGAACTTTCTTTGACAATAGTAAAAAAACCAGAAATTGGGTACGTTCTGATGAACCTCTTGGACAGGATCTAGGATATTCTAAAATCCAGGGTTGTCAATTGTATTCTTCAGGTCATACAGTTCATGAATTCACAAGCGGTTTTTGTAAATCCAATCTTTTTGAATTTATAACAGAAAATAAATGAGTTAGATCTCATTATTAAATATTTGTATGTATTGACTGTTCTTATTTTTTTAGTGGGAAAAAATTTAAAGTCTCCTTTTTAAAAATTTTGCACGAATCCAATTTAAATGGATGGAAAAACTAGAGCTAGAAGAAATTCCAAAACCTCCTTTGCCTCCTGAACCCGATGAGTGCTGTGGCAGTGGATGTATACGATGTGTTTATGACTTATATGAAGAGCAGATGGAGAAATACGAATTTCTAAAGTCACAAATAGAAATGAGAAATAACTTAAAACTATTAAAGTTTAATGAAGAAAATGAATTCACTATCTTAGATACAACTGAATCTAATACAATAGAGAATAATAATAATGTTAGTAACTTTCAATTAGTAATTATATATAATGAGAAATCAGATAGTAATAATTGTAATATAAATACTCTATTGGATAATAACAATATGAAAATTGGTAATATAAGTTCATTTAGAGTACTTACTAGTGTAGAGTCACCTTCTAGAGCGTATTTCTTGGATATAAAGTCAAATAGTGAGATACAGTATCAACCAGGAGACTATGTTTCTATTATTGTTCCAACTGATCCTAGTGATCTATCGAAACTATTTCAAAGATTATCTTTAGACTCACAACAAGAGATTAAAGTTAAATTTGAAAGTTCTGATGGTCAAGGTATACATATTAAAGAGACACTCGGTCATCTTCCTAGAGATAACTTTGAAACTTTATATAACCTATTTAAATGGACTGTGGATTGTATGTTTATACCACAGCCATTCATTCTAAAGGTAATGGCTACCTATTGTCAGAGTCCAGATGATAAAAAGAAACTGGAGTTTCTTGCATCAGATGGTGGTCTGTCATTATATAAAGAGACTATTGAACAACATGAAATACCATTTCTAAAGTTATTGATGAAATTTAAGAGTTGTCAAATACCACTAGAAGAGATACTACTGTATCTACCTCCTAAAGTACCTAGAAAGTATTCTATATCATCTTCACCGTTGGCATCTGGACTATATCATTTTCACATAACATTTACATTGTTAAAAAAAGATAATGACAAATACGGTATTTGTACTTATTGGATGCACAAACAGATTGAATATTTTGAAAAGGAAAGTCATGAACATTTGGAATCATTTAGATTTCAAATTGAACAATCAAAAGGATTTGAACTACCAGATAGTCTTTCAACACCTATAGTTCTAATAGCAACAGGTACTGGCATAGCTCCTTTTTTTTCATTTCTGTTGCATCGTAAATCACTGATTGAACAACAACAGAAACAAGGAACACACAATCCAAAATCAGTAGGAGAATGTTGGTTATTTTTTGGATGTAAAAGAAAGAATTGGGATCATTTGTATCAACATGAACTTGGAGAACTACAAAATCAAGGTATAATTTCACGTTTGATTGTGTCTTACTCTCAATCAGTTGACAGTACTAATAGGAAATATATAAACCTACATTTAGAGGACTATTCAGAGACCATCTATAAACTAATAACTTTACAAAATGGTGTACTATACATTTGCGGCAATTCCAATAAAATTGGAAAATCAAGTAGGGAATCACTAATCAATATCATCAAAAAGGAATCAAAATGCACCGAACAACTAGCAATCCATCAATTGAATAATTGGAAATTAAATAAGCAATACAAGTGTGACCTTTGGTCCTAACTTTTATTAGTAAAATCATTTGGCTTACCTATTTATTTACAAGCATTTTAAAAAACCCTTTTAAAATACTTGGGAATTGATATTGTTTTGTGTCTTGGTAATGTATTGGAAATGTACCCTTATTGTAGTGAAAATATTTTTGATGTTTTGGTTTCATTGTTGTATTGGTGAAATTAAAGTTAGGAATCGTTGGATTCACTTTAATTAAATTACTTTCATCAACAATGCTGAGTATTTCAATGGAATTGGATTTTGATAACTTTCCTAAACATTCATAGTCAGTGATATTAGATGGAATAACTATTTGAATATATTTTAGATTAGAATTTGAGCTTAATAACTCTATTACATTTAATATCTCATGTTTTGTTCTAGGGCAACTATAAATCTGAATTTTTAGTTTTCTAAGAGATTTACAATGTTGAATGAAATAATCGAATCCTTCTAATGGACCAGTTTCAAAGAATGTACTTGATATTGATACTAGGGACAATGTAGTGAGGGATTGACAATCTCTATTAGAATTTAACATTGCTACCGCTGTGGGTTTATAGCATTTTAAATCTAGTTTCTTTACATATAATATTTGTGGCCAAACTATAGAATCCTGTTTGGAAACAAATTCTTGAAATGCCAAAATTACTTTAGTCAATAAAGGTTTGTTATTAATTGCATTTAGAAATAGATTTAATATGGATTGATTGTTAATGGAGATATCAACAGTTGTCAATTCTTTAAAATTTTCAATCCAATCTATTTGCATACATTTGACTCTTGGGAAACGTAAAATTTTAATAGAGTTCCTATGAAGAGTATATATTTGATCAGTTAGAAGTTGTTGAATACTAGTATATTTACCTTCAATGAATTCAAGTTGATTAGGTTGATAACTTTCCAGAAATGTACCCATTTTACTATCATAAGAAGACAAATTAATCTTTAGATACACAATAGTCTGTTTTACATTGTTTAATAATTCTATTACAAAAGGTACCCAAAGTGGTGCCATGCTAACTGTCAATTTCAAAAGGCTTGGTAGCTTATTAGGACCATTTACAAACTCAGGAATTTTAGACCCTTGTTGTAATGTTAGTACCAATTCTTTTAGATTTGGTAAAGGTGAAGTTAAACTTATGCCAGACTGGTAGTGTAAAGTCTCTAAATGTTTAAAATCCAGTGACTTTGTAGCTTTTCCTTTTAGAAAATCTCGTATTGATAAATGTCTTATATCTTTAAATAAATTATATTCATTTTTTAAATGTGATTCCATATCATTAATTATATCTAATGCTATTTGATCATTTGCCAAATCTAATAGACTCCAACCTAGTCTATTACAATAATTTTTACTTATATATCTAAATGATGATTTATTTATTAGGCTTAAAGATATTTTATAATTCTGAGGTAAGAATTTATAATTTATCAAATATCCTAATATTTGATCTAATAGAATATTTGGTAATACCATTAACATCTTTGATAAAAAAAAACAGTAAATGAAAAAATTTAGAAATTAATTCAAAAGAGATTCTTAATAATTAAATAATATTATAATGATGATATCATGATTAATTGATATTTCAATTTAAATTGGATTGGTACCAAATTTATTGTCAATTGACCAACTCACAAATGCTTCCATTGCTTCAAATTCAGTTAGACCTAATCTATCATAGATTTTAGCAGTTGTACGATTACGATCTTCTGCTCTCATCCAAAACTCTCTCTTGTCAGTACCAGGGAATGCTGGAACATCTTTTTGAGATTGATGTTTAAAGATTGACATTCTCTTTCTGGTGAGTTCGTGTGGTGACATTGGTACTGCCATCTCAATTCTTTCTGGCTCCCATTCCTGCCAAGCACCTCTGTATAACCAAACTTGACAATCTTGCATCCATTTTTGGTCTTTAAGTCTTTCAATAGCTGCTAAAATAGCTTTTAGGCATACTCTGTGAGTTCCATGTGGATCTGAGAGATCACCTGCGGCAAATATAATCTCCGGTTTAACAGATTCCAAGAATTTAACCATAATATCAATATCCTCCTGACCTAGTGGTTTCTTCTTTACAGCACCAGTCTCATAGAATGGAAGATCGAGGAAATGAATTCTATCATTTCTCACACCAGCATAACGTGCACCAGCACGAGCTTCTGTCTGTCTAATGAGACCTTTAATCAATTGAATCTCTCTGGAATCTGGTTGACCAGGCTCCTTATTTTGAATGAAATTTTCTACTGAATTTTGTATCTTTAGTGACTTTTCTTTAGCACCATCATCAAATTGGAAAAGTTTACAAAAGTCTGCTGCAAAATTTGCAAATCTCTTGGCATCATCATCCCAAACTGCAATATTACCACTAGTTTGATATGCGACATGAACCTCATGACCTTGGTCACATAGACGGATGAATGTACCACCCATAGATATTACATCGTCATCTGGATGTGGTGAGAATACAATGACTCTCTTGGGAATTGGTTGTGCAGTTGTAGTTGTGGAATCCCATTGGTCATTTTGTACTTGTACTGGTAGTGGACCTAGACCAAAGCCTTGTGGGGTCTTTGGGGGACTTTGAACTGGTCTACCACCTGGCCATCCGTTTATAGTAGATTGAAGATATCTAAATACCTTTAGATTCAAATTTGGACATGGTCCATAAGTCTTCAAAAGTGATGACAAGTTATTGTCATGGTACTCTTCTTCCTCTAGTTTCAGGATAGGTTTATTAAGTTTAAGTGATAACCAAATAACAGCTTTTCTAGCTAAAATTGGGGACCATTTGATTACAATTGGTGCATTGGTACCGTGAATGGTCCAAGGTGCCTTAACACGTGTAATCTCAGTTGCAGCAGCTTCATCAATTACCAATTGACAATTTGCGTGCTTTTGGAAGCAAGATGGTGGAACTGAAGTTGTAACCTCACCTTCACATGTCTTTTGAACTATTGCTGCTTTTCCTTCAGAGAATGCAACTAAAATGACACGTTTACAAGAGAGGAAAGTTTGAATACCCATTGTCAATGCCTGATGAGGTACATGTTCAGTTCCAAAGAAATCACTTGCAGCATCAATTCTGGTATTTTGTTCAATGTCTACTAGTCTGGTTGTTGTATTCTTTGTAGTTCCAGCTTCATTGAAACCAATTCTCTTACCTATTGGAAGTAACAACATATCAATTCCACCAACAGCCTTAATCTTTTCTTCATATTCTTCACAATGTCTATCTACACTTTCACTATCAATTTCACTATTTAAAAAGTTGATATTCTTTTCTGGAATATCAATATATTGAAAAAGATTCTCTTTCATAAATCTTTATAAAACCATTAGAAGTCAAGACTACAGACATTAATAATTCTCACTAACATACCTATAGTAACTTTGAATTCTTGTTCTGGGGATAGAATAATATTCATCGATATTAAATGTAATTACATTCTTGAAAGATACCAATTTATCATTATACAATTTAATCAAAACATCATAGACAGTAGTTGGAGTTGAACCAGCAGAGAGAGCCAATACAAATGGTCTACCTTCACTCTCAGCCTGTTTAATTGAGGTTATAATCTCATTGGAAATAAATCTACTTGCTTGATCTGGATATTTAAATACATAACAAGGCAACTTTTCTTTACTTCTAAATTCCTTATTAAACTCTAATAATCCACTCTCTGAATTTACATTATATACACCTGGATTATTATTATTATGACTACTAATATTAATACTATTCATTCTTTCTCTATCTTCTCAGCCTTTCACCAAAATTAAATTAAATTAGAATAAAAATTTTATTGTAAATTTGATCAAAAGTGAAAAAACCCTTCTTACAAAAAAAATAAAAAACTTTGGTATTTCACAATTTACCACCACAAAAGAAATCAATATATTAATGTTAATAATCCGCAATTAACTTCATTACCAGGTCATTCTTCAAATTACTTATTCAAATTATTATTATTTTAATTAAATTCAAAACATTCCAATAATTTTTAAAATGCATTAATTTTAGATTCATATGCAATCGGTATTGTAATTTTCAATTTGGGAAATTGAATAAGATCATTTGGTATTCAATAAAGTAATAGAAAAAGCAAAAGAAAAATAACGCAAAACGTATTGATATTTTGATTTTTAAATATTTTTTTTAAATATCATCTTTAAAAAATTTTTTTTATTCAATCAAAAGTTGATAAAAATGAGATATTTAATCTTAACATTACTTTTATCATTGTTATACACTTTATCCGTATGTCATTTCTTATTTATTTCTTTTAAAAAATACTCTTTTCAAAAAAAACACCCTCCCCACACAATCAACTTGATTTGGACAAACGAACTAATTTTTTTTTTATTTTTAGAATGGACAAGTTGCAAATTTTACAACTCCATTAGGATTAACAGTAGAAAATAAATTACAAACTAAAAATATCAGTATTACTAGTTTCCCAACAGGAAACATTGAAATTACTTCACTTCAAGTATTGTTTTTAAATGATACTACCAAAGCACCATTTGACAGACAATCCATCAAACAATTGTCATTGTCTATCGATATAGATAACAAATTAGTTGTATCATTTACCCTCTCAAATATATTCGAACCATTTAATTTACCATCACCTTATGTGTTGCCTTTAGCATCAGGTAGTCAAGTAAACTATATTGTCAGTTACCTAACTACTAACACCAGTCCTAGAAACATTAGTTTACAGACTTTTGTAAAATATGAGACTGCTTCTAGTGGAACTCCTGTAACTAGAGCTGTTGTCAGTGCAACTCCTCAACTTAAGCCATTCAATGTCAGTGGTAGTGGTAACCCAGCAATCTTCAAACAGAGCTACAATATAGTATGGCAATTGAGTGTAGAAGCTGTATACTTTATGTCTACTGCATCTGATGGAATCATTAGTTTATCATTTATAAATAATGCTACTAATGAGAGTATCTGTACATCTACCCCACAGTATGAAAATGGTTTATTGATGAATATGTCACCATGTACAAGTCCAACACCTTTGATTAAAGGTACTACTTATACAACTTTGGCTATTTATAATAACTCTAAGCCATTGTCTTATGTATATGGTATCATGTCAATCTATGTAACATTTAATAAACCAACAACAACAACTACTACTGGTATTTCAACAGCTTCTCATACTACAACTACTACTGGTATGTCTACTTCTACTACCACTACTGCACATACTACCTCTACTACTAGTTCGACTACTAACGCACAGACATCTTCTACTACTGCTCATCCAACTACTACCACATCAACAACTGCACATCCAACTACTGTTGTTTCATCTACAACCTCTCATCCAACTACTACAATGACATCTACAACTGCACATCCAACTACTACATCAACTACTTCTCATCCTGTAACAATGTCATCAACTACTTATAATCCTGTTACATCAACAACTGCTCATCCAACAACTACATCATCAACAACTGCTCATCCAATATCTTTGTCATCTACTACTTATAATCCTATTACATCAGGCCCATCTTCAACTACTTCTCGTCCAGTTACCTCAACTGCTAGTACTACAGCTCGTCCAGTAACTTCATCAACAAGTACTACAGCTCGTCCTATAACATCAGCTGGTACTACCTCACCAACTCATTCATCAGGTCCATCTTCAGGTCCATCATCAGGCCCATCATCAGGCCCATCATCAGGTCCATCACATGGTTCATCAGGTCCATCATCAGGTCCATCATCAGGTCCATCCTCTTCAGGCCCACATAGTTCAACTACCTCTAAACCAACTACAGGAGGACACAGTTCAACTACTTCTAAACCAACTTCATCACACGGATCATCAGGTCCATCTTCATCAGGACCACACAGCAGTACCACTCAATCAGGATCTTCACAAGATTCCCAAACTAGTGGTTCTCAATCTAACCCAACTACTGGACAAACCAGTGGTTCTCAATCTAACCCAACTACTGGTCAAACAGGTTCTCAAACAACTGGTCAATTAACTGGTAATTCACAAGGTTCACAAACCAGTGGTCAAACTACTGGTGGACAAACCTCTGCTACTGGTCAAACCACCGGACAAACTACTGGTAATACTGATGGATCTCAAACTACTGGTGGACAAACCTCTGCTACTGGACAAACCTCTGCTACTGGTCAAACTACTGGTGGACAAACATCAGCTCAAACTACCGGTCAAACCTCTGCTACTGGCCAAACTACTGGCCAAACTACTGGAGGAAACACTGGCGGAAACACTGGTGGTACAGGTCAAACTACTGGTGGAAATACTGGTGGTGGTTATACCTCAGGTATGCTTGTTGACAATGACAACTTTGGATATAAATCAAAATCCAAAGTAGTTGATTTCTATTAAACTACAAGTAAATTTATCAAATTAAAATAAACACTAAAACCAACCAATAGCAAAAAGAAATAACCTCTAAAATCTATTCTGTCACTGACAAAATATTTATTTAAAACCTTTGTTCTTGCAGAAAAGTGGTCATTTGAAAAATCACCAAATGGGAAATGTAGGTTTTTGATGGCACTATTGTTGGATATAGCTTTTCCTAAATTATCATAAACCCTATTTAATTCCTCACTTTCGTATTCTTGCATTGGATATATCCACAAGAATTGAAGTTGTTCGAGTGTATGATTATGAGATAGAATATCAGTGTACCATAAAACTGTGTTGTATGTTGCATTAGCTTTTAAGTAAACTCTATCACTGGTGACTATAATTTGTAAATTTTGAATTGTCTTGTTAGTTTTAATGGCTTTGATTAGGTCAATAACTACATTTTCATCTGGGATTGAAAGAAAGGTAACATCAATCGAAATGAGAGTTGGATGATTGGAATTCAGTAAGTCTATTAAACTCTGTATTTTCATTGATTTAACGGATATAACTCGAATGTAGTTGTTTTTAATTAAAATATCAGACCAAATTTTTGGTTGAGATTCATAGGAACATATTGTGAATTTTTGTAAAGATGGTGTATTGAATTGAATGATTTTACATAGATTTTCATATTCTTTTACGTTGTCGCAATCCGTGATAGTTATAGATTGTAATTTAGTCAATTCCTTTAGATGCAACACACAGCTATTTAAAGAATGAGAAATTTCTAACTTCCTGATATTTGATAAATCTTTCCAAACATCCAAAAGATAAAAAGGTCCAATTTGAGGACTAGTTTTCTGTCTCAATGGAAGATACACAAATGATTGGATATTTCTATTTAGGATAAATGTTTTCTTTACCTCTTTATAAGATTGTTGAAATTCTATTATATCCAATTTCAAAAACATCTCTCTAATTTTAACTTTGTTGAGAAACTGATGTAGATCCTGATAAGATACACCAATTTTACTTGAAACAATTGTAATGTGATCTAAATTGACTAGATGAACACTAATACATTCCAATACATTATTCAATGAATTAAATGGTTGTAGAGGACTAAATTGAATCATTGACAATCTAACTAGATTTGGTGAGTTTTTCAATAGATTCATAAGAGATGTTTTATCAATTTGTATATTCTTTAGTTCCAACTTTTGTAGTTTAGATTTAATAGGTATATTAAAATCAAACTCAGGAAATGATATACCCTGAAGAGACAATGACTTAAAATAGTCTTGAACTATAACTGATTCCAACCATTGTGGATCAGGTTGATGTAAATCACCATCAGAGTAACCATCGGCATTGATTGACAATAAAAATGTTACATTTTCCAATGGCTGAAACTGTTCTTCCCATGGAACTAGACCTCTAGTATTCATATTTATATTTACAATTTCAATGTTTTTAAATATTGGGATGAGATCTTTCCATTTATCAATATGAGATATAGCTATCTCATTGATTTTATCATTGATCTTATCTGATAGCATATCAATGTTGTGATAAAATACTCCATGATATTTTAATTGATATTTCTCAGTAAAGAAAACCCATTTCTCCAATGGATATCTTTCATATCTGTCTTGGTTTATAAGAAGTGTAAATCTAACTTTGTTGATAACATGTTTATTCCATTCGTGTGAAATCAATGTAAACTTTTGAAAAAATTCAATTATATAATTGATATCCCTAAACTTATTGATTAGTTTTTCTAAAATGTTTTGTATAAGATAATTAGGTAAAGTCATTATTTGCACGCAATATTAAAAGCTAAAAAAAAAATTGGTCAGAAAAGACTAAGAAATGAAATTGATTCAGAGATAAAAAGATAAAAAAGATTTGGTAGTTACAATACACTAATAATTTTATTAAAATGGATTTTTGTTTTTAAAAATGATTTGATTGAATATTAATATTGTTTTGATAGATTATTCAAATATATTTTGGATGATGTTATTGGATATTAGGAAGCTGTTGGATTTAGATCAAAACATTAAATAGTACTTTTGGAGTTGTTATTTTAATGGAGTAAGTAGGGGGGAGCAGGGAAGATATTATTTATAAATAAATGAATAGAGTTTAAGAGATGAAAGGTGGTGGAGTGAGTTTTGTTTTTTTTGAGTTTTGCTTTTAAGGTTGATGTGTTGGTGTTGTTGATGTATGGTTGGATGTTTTATTTTTTTTACTACTATTAACTATTTATTCAGAATGATCTTCGCCTACGAAATAATGAAATACAATATCAAAACCTTCACGGTAAACAGTGTAACCAAAACCTTTTTGGAGGTATTGGAATTCAATGAAAGCTGGACCAGATCCACCTAGAGAAGTTTCAAATTTAGATAAACCAGCTTTGTTACCTTGACCAAAATCAATTAGTTGATTAACAACTTCACGTGATGGTTTTGGAACCAATAGACCCAATCTAACAAAACCTTCACTACTAGTTATTACAGAGAGACACAGACCACCAGCTTCCAAGGTGGTAGAGTTTTGTCGTAAAATATCCAAAGCATTGGGTGGGATTGGTGGGAAATCAAAGTTTTTGAAGGCATCAATAGCCAAATTCAATTGGGAAATGAAATCTGGACCTGGTAATTTCAATCTAATTTCAGTTTGACGGGGTGGGGCAGCACCCATATCTCTGCCAACAGAGTAGCAATTTATGACCTCATTGGCCTCTGCCCATTGAGAAAGTTTACGAGTTGGTTCACCAGCGTCTGATGCCTCAATAGCCAATTTCAGTGGGATATCAACTGGGAAATACCATCCACCATCCATACCACCCTTGTCTGACATATCAATCCATGATCCAATCTTTACTGGATTGATAATGGCACCGACATCATTTAATCTGTCAATTTCTGACTCTGGTGCACCTACATTCCAAAAGAAGTCAACCATCTTTTGAATGAAAATATTTTGTGGACCTGCAGTTCTCCATGTTAGTTTTTGCATATCAATAGATGTTGCAACATGGAATTCAATAGAGGTACCAGATTGTAAATCTGATTGAGGTGGAATTGATTCGGACCAAATTTGCCAGAACTCTAAAACTTTACTATCATCCTATATTTTACCAAATCCGATGGAATCGTTAAAGATATTATCATAAAATTATTCATCCAAAAAATTAAAAATTTTTTTTTGATGGGTTGGCATTTAGATTTTTTGGTTGAAAAAAAATATCAGTAAAAAAAACCCACAGTTTATATTTATAAAAAAAAAGGTTGATGCAAAGTTAGTAATCAAAAAGATCTTGAGATGTGTTGTTTGTTGATTTTGAGATATCTTTTTTCATATGAACATACCTCTTTTAAAAATGGAATAACTGATTTTCCTTGATTGATTTTTGCACGTGGAGAATTTGCATTTGGTTTATCACTGGATCCGTTGGCTTTCTGTACAGGTTGTTCTACTCCATTACCATAAGGTTTAGATTGATTGTTATTGTTATTTTTATTTGGGCTGGTTCCATCACCTTCTATATTGTGTTTGATTGAATCAATCCATTGTTTCATATCTGGTTCTGTTTCAGAAAATATAAAGAATGTTCTCTTTGGTGTACCAACACTAAACATAAATTTCTTTTTCTTATCTTTATCAGTTTCAGTCTTTACAAATGAATTTTCTTCCAATTCAATAATACCTGTAGCTTCAACGTCCTTTTTTTTAAATAAAAAATTTTATACATAAAATTAGTACTATTATACACAAACCACCTTCTCCACAAAGTACACATGCAAAAGAGAAGATTGAAAACACTCAATAATACTTACTGTTTTTGTTTTGAAATAATATAGCTTCTTTCCTTTTAAAACAAACCATCTCTTTCTCCAGGTTCTAATTGAGCCACCCTGTTTTGTTAACCAACCGTCTCTATCGGGTGGTGCTAATTGAGCTACTGAAACCTATAATAAAATTTACAGAAATCTATTAGACATTGTCCATTTCATTTATACTCTACTATCAAGTTAAATCTCTAGAAAAACATGATAATTTTCTAGGGTGGTTTGTGGTTCTCTTTCTCACTGTTGCACACCCTATAAAAATGTGGCTTCAGAGATCTTGAAATACCTCTTTTCTGTTTTTCCTCATTTATTTGTAGTCATCTTTATAAAATTTCCCCTTACTCTTAGTTCTGGTTCTGTCATATTTTGATTTTATATTACAATGTAAATGATATATTCGTATGATAAAGACCTAACAAGACTTTTTAAAAATTGGTGAAAGAAAAAAAAAATCAAAAAAAAATTTTAGAAAAAAAAAAAAAAAATAAAAAATAGAGATATTTTAAATTAAAATCAAATTTAAATAATGTTGTCTAATAATCACAACACCTGGTATTATCTAATCATAAAGATTTTTTAATGTTCTATATTTTACCTGTTAGATTGACTTTTTGATCGAATTATAAAATATTCAATTCTTTCAACTACAAATCAAAAAATTAAACAAAAGAAAAAAAAAAATAAAAAAAATTAATTTCGCAATTGAATCTTGCTTTTAGAAGATAGGGAAAATGTCTACTCTTGCAAGTTCTTTGATTAAGACTACGAAATCAGTTCATGGAGTAAACCCAAAGAATCTCATTGAGAAAATTGTTAGAATGAAAATTCAAAGTCACAACTATTGGAAAGAGAAATGTATAGGTTTGAATGGTATGTACACCCTTCCTTTTTGAAATTTCATTTGTTTATTTTGTAATCTTTATATTATTAAATATTTAATATTTACAATTTGATACTAATTTATAGATTAAAAAAATAGAGGAATCGTTAGTTGACAGAGCTATGGATTTGGATTCGTTTGGTGGATCATTTGGTGGAAGTAAACAACCTACACATTTCCTATGTTTGATGCTAAAGATGCTTCAGATACAACCAGAGAAAGATATTGTATTGGAATTTATAAGAAATGAGGATTTTAAATATGTTAGATTGATAGGTGCTTTTTATATGCGTTTAGTTGGTAAACCAAAAGATATCTATACGTGCTTGGAACCATTGTATAATGATTATAGAACTGTACGAAAACGTGTGGATACCGGTTATGAACGTATTCATATTGATGAGTTTATTAAAGAACTTTTAACTGGAAACTATTCATGTGATATAGCATTACCTCATCTACCTAGTAGATCAACACTTGAGTCTTCTCTCAATCTACCAAAGAGAATATCACCTCTGGTTGAGCTAAATCTCATTGATATTGGGAAAATTACACTAGAAGAAAAAGAAAATCTCTTAAACAAAGTTAAAGAAAATAAAGAAAAGTTAAAACAACAACAATCAGAAAAATCAACTGTAAATAAGACCAACACCAACAATATTAAAATGGATCAAGATGATAAAAATCAAAGTAAATACAATAGGCCCATTGAAGAAAGACATAAAGATAACCAGCACAGAGATGACAGACACAGAAATGATGATAGATACCGGGATAATAGATATAGAGACGATAGATATAGAGATGATGGTCGTAGGGATAATGTTCATAGAGATGATAGGGATCGTGATGATGGACATCGTGATGATAGATATCGTAATGATAGACATCGTGATGATAGGTATAGAGATGACAGATACCGGGATAATAGATATAGAGATGATAGATATAGAGAAGATGAGAAAAAGAGGGACAGGGACGATGATGAAGAAGGTGCAATTGAAATTCAAAGTGAAAGACCAAAAAAGAAAAGAGATATTTCAAAATATGAAAAAACTGGTAATAATAATAATAATAATAATAGTAATAGTAATAATAATAATAATAATAATAATAAGGGCACAGATGAAAAATCCAATTCATCAGAGGCCGCTGAAATTGCAGAAATGAATGCTTTAAGATTAAAACTTGGTTTGGCGCCATTAAAATAAAATATTGGATATACAAAGATAATATTACATTTAGATTATTTACTCGACTATGATTAGAATTTGGTCATTTTGATTGAGTTACCTGATAATTTGGACTTCATACCTAATACCCAAGTTCTAACAACCACACTCTTTTTATACAAGATTGCTATGGATAAAACAATAATAGATACTACAACTACTGGAACTGCAATGACAACAGGTAGGAAATACTTTGGTCTAGTTGAGGTACTTTTGCTTATAATATTACAATTTTCGTCATATTCAAAATCAGTTTCCACTGGTGCACTATTTAAGTCTACTAGAACTGAAAAATCAGGATCTAGCTCAGTGTAGGTTTTAAAGTGTGGTGTTGTTAGACGAAGTTCCATTTTGTCATTGGAAATGAGTTTGGCTTGGTTTGATGATAGGAATACTCTGCCATCTACTACAATTAAATTAGAGAATCTTCCATAGAGACTAAGTTGGTTTGCTGGAATGATAAAGTAATGGAAATCGTTATTGTCACCTCCTATTGTTATATTCTGTTGACTGGTTACACATGGGTTAGGCACCTGTGCATAGGTTTCCCATGAAAATTCCAAATGATTCAGTTGGGATTGGAATGTATAATTTTCCAATTTGATATAGTATTTAATGGAGTTGGGTGGGATTTGAAGTGTTTGATTGGCAAATTGAATGTTTTCTGTATTGCTTCTGGTAGTTGTAATTAACACTGTCAGCAATGATCCATTAGTTAGACTTATACTATATTGTGAAATACTCTCATTTAGTGATTGGAAGGTCCAGTCTACAGATGTTAAATCATAGGTTTTAATAGCATTATTATTGAGATTTAGTTCCTCAACTTTTGTTAAGAGGATTGTAAAGTTGGTTAACTTGGATGATTGAGTGAGTGTTCCAGATGAGGATGTAGTGGATGATGATGTATCTTCAAATGAATAAAATGTACCAGAGGGTGCAGTTTCATTAGTTGATGTCTTGGGTATAACTTTTGAGTTTTCATCTACTTTGGTTTCACAACTTGGTCCCATAAAACCAGAGTTACAATTACAAATGTTAGTCTGACATGTACCCTTGCCACTACAGTTATTTAAACACTGGTACATTTCACTTATGGAACAATCAAAACCATCCCAATCTTTAATACAAATACATTGTCCATTACTACATACACCATTTCCAGAACATTTATTAGTGCATCCTGAAGTTGGGAGAGAAATGGTGTAAGACTGCCCATCAAACACCAATATATTACTAGACCCATAAACAATAGGTCCACCAATTGGTTCTAGAGTAATGGTGGTTTCATCTTGAAATTTTCCATCTAGATAATAGGTGACATTATCTGATTTTAGAATAGGTCGATTTTGGGAACCTACGAGATATCCAAGACTGGATCCAGTTACTTTTAAATTTAGAGTCAATGGATCAATTTGAACACTCCATATGTGAGCTTTAAAGTCAAATTCCTTAATGGATATAGTATCAAACTCAATATATGTAAGGAACCCATTTGTCAATACTATATTTTGTACTGATGATTTTATCAGGCCTCTTTGACCCCAATTTACAGGAACAACTCCATTGCAAGTGACTGTAGCACCACCAATTGTACAAGGAATTTGGAGAATGTTTCCAGAGTATTTCTCAGTTAACAACATGATTGGTTTGTGTGTTATATCTAGTGTAATATTAGATGATACTACGAAATAGAAATTTACAGTTCTCTGTTGAGATGTAGTGTCTATGTTAATTGGTGTAGTTAAGATTCGGTCTACTATTGGTGTATAGCTGGGATAAGATACTGCAGGATTCTTGCCACCAGTGACTGCTAAAAATTCAGTTGGATATTCTTGACAATATCCTTTGGTATCACATACTTCACTTAACCAAATATAAAAACCATAAGTCCATGGTATAGCTTGAGTAATTGTACTTAGGCCACCTGGAATTAATGTATACTTTCGAGTGTATGGTATAACATCATCACTATAAGAAATGACTATATTCTTTATATCATCCCAAGAACCTTGAAATAGAGTGACCTCTAATTGACCATCTTGACCAAATGACAAACCGAATATTGCAGATATACCTGCAAAATTGGAATCCTTGAATGTTACACTGTTTTGGAATTGCAAATCAGCTGTTGTTTGGCTGCTTATATATTCCAAATGTGCAAAGGAAAGCTCAATAATTTCCAGAGTTAAAGAATTTTGAATTTCAATGCCATATCTATAACTCTCTGTAATTGTAGGATTTAGTGTACCAAATTGATAGATATAGGAATTTACACCACTTGAGCCAGGTGGTACTTGGTCATCATTGTAAGTCATTGCTACATTGAAATTAGTTCCAAGAGGATTTACGTTATTTAGGAGTAAATTTATATTATAATGCTGAGGATTTTCACCGTCCATTGAAAGGGTTACGTAGAAAACTGGTGAGTATCCAGCACCATTTGAAGTGAGCATGGTACTATCAATAGAAATCAATTTAATATCATAGATTGAAGAAGATGGTCTACAATCACCTGATTTAGTTAACACGGTAGAAATACTAACCAAGTCATTTGTATTCCATTGTATTCTGCTACCTCTGAGATCTTCACAAATGAATTCAATAGGTGCATCACAAAAGTATCTATTCAATTGGAATCTAAATACATAGGTAGAGTCACCTGATGGACCACCTCTGATTCTATTCTGTGGTGATAGGGTCATTGAATAAGGACCATATGAGAGTTTACATCTATCATTATCTATACCTAGGAAATCACGTAAATTAATTTTAACAGATACTGTTGTTAAGGTACCATTTCCATCACCATCAGTATAAGTTATGAAAACTGCTGACAGTGGTGCTATAAGATCCATCATTTTATCACCTGGATTTAGAGGGTTATCTACATTATCTATAATAGTCAGTTGGGGTGATGATAAAATATTCAATTTAACACCAGTAGCAGTATCAGGTAAAAATGGGATATAAGGAGTATATATCATTTGTTTCTTAATACCTTTGAAATTGAATGGAAACTGTGATTGGAGACTCTTTGTAATTACAGTTTGATCAATTTCGATTTGTGTGTTGATAGTTGGATATTCAAGTGCATGTAGATTCTGAATGGTAACTTCGTAATTGGATAGATTTGTTATGGTTCCTGGTGCTGATAGAACAGCTAGGGAATTCAATATTGATATAGACCCTGTCAATGTTATCTGATTGATATATGGTTGTAAACTCTTACTGTATGATGCTAAACTCATTGTAGTTAATGATGTTATTCCAGGAAGTGGGAAGAAGTAAGTTGCAGTTGTAGTTATAGGGTAGACGTGAGGTGATATTCTCTGACCATCTTCATTGGAAACCACAAAGAAATCAATACCACTCATTGGTTCTGTGCATGTGACTCCTGCAGTAAGAGCTAGGTAGGATGGTGACACTAATTTTGTAAATATGCCAGGAAGTCTAACTTGAGTTTGAACTGAATGGCTATTTACAGAAAACCCTGAATTTGGCATTGAAGGATACGATGGTACGGGTGTTGGATTAAAAAGGGTAGATCCTATATTCAGTTGCATAGTTGAATCAATTACACTAGAAATTTTATAAATACCCAGAGAATATATAAATTTACCATTTTGTAATGTATCAATAAGAGTGATCTCACTGTATATAACTGGGTTTGCCGTTTGATAGCTAATCTCCACATTCTGAACTTTAACATCACTTCCAAATACAACATAGGATTTTGAAGTCATATCTAGATTTATAAATTTCAAGAAATCAATCGTAGGTATAATTGAATTACATGTAATTGAATCTAGAATTGGATAGCTATAAACAGGGTCATTTACATTGTATGCATTTACAGTTGATGCGGTTACTGGATGTTTGTATTGATAATAAAACTGAATTGCAGAGCCATCAGCATTTGAACTATAAGGTATTAGATCAATAACCGAATACTGTCCACTCAGTCTATAGTATTTATAGAAATTGACATTGAGGATATTTAGTATTTCACTGAAGGTACAAAGCCCACTAGTACCTGCTGTTGCTGTTAAATATCCATTTTGTAGTTGACCTACAACAGTAGGAAGACCAGGTTGATAATAAGGTGAAGTATAGTTGATTACGAATATTGTCTGTGATAACACGGCACCAGTGCCTGTGTACACCAATTTCAATGAAAAGGGTAGTTTTTTAGTAAAATATGGTGTTCTATAAGTATTCATTGCAACAATTTGAGTGATAACTGCATTACCAGGAGTTGGTATATTTGTTGATAACGAATCAACTAAATTTGTATCATTGTCAATTAAAGTAACTGCAATTGTTCCACTTAAGTATTCTTCAATACTAATAGTAGCTTCAATAGATTCACTCAATGATGAATAAGGTGTAGCTATAATAGATGTTGGGTTATACTGTACACTAGCTATAAAATATAAAATTAGAATCTAAAAATATATTTAAAAACAATCTTTTGTAAACATTCACACGTACTTGGTAAAACTTGACCTCTTATAAAACCGATTAATAATATAAAGAAAAAAAATAGATAGCCAAACTCTTTACTATACATTGCTGAAATTATTAATAGTTAAATGATACGACTGTAAAAAAGAAATCTAGATATCTTTTTTATTTAAAATAATCAAAAAAAAAGTTTACACTTCAAATTTATTTGATCACTTTTTCATTTTAGACATTGGATAAAAAGAGTTTATTGAAAAGTGGTTTTTCTTATATATATACTATATTGTTTGATAGTTCAGAAAGTATAGATTTTTTTCATCATCTTTCACCAGATGGAAGACGTATACTTTGTAAGTTATGATTCTTGAGATCTTTTAGGACACTTAAATAACCCTTTGATAATAATCATTTGAAAGCTATAAAAAAATGAAATATGAATTTAGAAGGAGCAAAAGATGGTGATACAAAAATCGCAATTTTCAATATATTACCAAGAATTCTTTGAAAAATGTAATTTGGAATAAATATTTGATTCAAACATAGATAAAAATCAAAAAAACAAGTAAAAAAATTTTATTATTCATCAGAAATAAATAATCTTTTGGAAAGTGGAATATGTTTTCCAATATACAGATGTACTATATGAGGGTGATTTTTGAGATGGATTGATAGTTCAGATAGAATAGAATTGGTTTTATCTTCAGAATATTTCAGATTACCATATGGAAGACGAATACTATGTAAATTGTCATTCTCTAGATCTTTCATGATATCTAAATAGCCTTCAATTCTATCAAATTGTCTAATAAGGGGATAAAAATTAAGTATCTTAATACTATTAAGAGTTTTGTTGTTCTGTATTGACTTCCAAAATGATGGTAATAATTCCTTTTCAATTTCCAAATATTCAATCCTTAGATGTCGAATTGAACAATGATTAGACTCTAAGAATTCATTTAAATCCGTAAAATTAATATCTGGTAATTCCAATTTTCTAATGTGAGTGTTTAGGTTGAATGACTCTTTTATATCTTGGTAGATATAAACTCTAGGGTTAACTCCTTCATCTAAAAAATCAAATGATATCTCATCAAGATTTTCCAAATTCATTCTGATGATTGAATTTAGAAATTGAAGGGTTGACTTTTTATACTCGGTCATATTTACATCTAGTTTTTTAAGATTTATCAGTGAATCTCTGCATAACATGGTTGAATAGTCATAATCATCTGATAATGCATCATATAGTTTAATACATCTAATATTAGGGGTCAATTTCCAGTGATTAAACAAACAATTTTTACGGCCTATTCGACAATCTTCCATTTCAACTTGTTCCAGATGGGTATTGGACCATTGAAATTCAAGTTCTTGTGTCTCAGATGTTTTCAAAAAAATTAGAGCCAATTTTAAGATCTTTACTCTTGTATTCATTACAAGATCCTTTATAGATTTTAATTGAATTTTTTGGTTATCAAAAATTGTAAGTTCATTCAATTGAGGTAAATCACTAAGAATCTTAGTAAATATTCCATCAACTTTATCTCCTCCATTGAAACCCATATAACTTAAAGTTAGAATCTCTAATCTCGGTAATTTAGAGAATAGTTCAGCTAGAACTTGTATAGTTGTAGTCAATGATTTCAATTCAATTTTTTGTATCATCAACTGTTGTGGAGGTAGTAACTTCAGATCTTGAAAATCAAATTGACCATGAATTAAGGTAACCATTTTAAAGTTATTTAGAATCTGTTCAACTGATTCTTTTGATATAGTGTTTAAGAGTGTGATTTCCAATTCAATTGATCTCTGATGACACCATTCCCAATCAATATTCACAAAGAAATTAGGTTCTTTAATAGATGTTATAAGTGTTAACATTTTTAGGTTTTTAAATCTTTGTATACTCTGGATTTTAGTTTGCGTATTGATCATATAATGTTGAATATTATCACAAAACAATGATACAAGTGGATCTTGTTCTTCTGATGATGGTTTATTGCAAATATATTTAATAGCAATATTAAATCCATATAGAGATGATAGTTTCTTTAGCAGTAAACAATAATCATTGTTAGAGTTATCATTTATCCTTATCACATGACTATTATGTAATTTTCCAATAATACTGATATTCCATTGTTTAGATATCAATGTAAATTTCTGAAGAAATTCTAATATTTTTTCTAAACAATCACAATAAACTAATATATTATCAAGAATCTTTTTAATAATGTAATTTGGAATTGTGGGATACATGACATTACAGATAAATAAAAATCAAAAAAAAACAAAATATTATGAAAATTTTAAAATATTTAATTTTATAGGAATAATCTACTGGAAAGTGGAACAGGTCCCCCAAGATATAAATGCACTATATGATATTGATTTTTCAGATGAATGGACAGTTCAGATAGAATGGAAATAGCTTTATCTGATATTTTGGGTTTGCCATATGGAAGATGAATACATTGCAAGTTGTCGTACTTTAGATCTTTTACTATATCTAAATATGCTCCCATCCTATCAAAATGGCTAATATTTGGATCGAAACTAAATATCTTAACACTATTAAGAGTATTGTTATCTTGTATTGACTTCCAAAGTGATGAATATAATTGTTCTCGTATTTGCAATGTATCAATTCTTAGTTGTCGAATTGAACAATGATTAGAATTCAAGAATTCAATTATATCTGCAAAATACATTTCTGTTAATACCAATTTTCTAATATGACTATTTAATTTAAGTGACTCTTTTATCTCTTGATAAGAACTATATATATAATCTTCATCTATATAATCAAAGTATAGTTCAACAAGATTTTCCAAGTTCATACTTATGACTGAATTTAGAAACTGTAGAGTTGGTTTATGATATTGGGGAATATATATATCTAAGGTTTTAAGATTTATCAATGATTCTTTGCATACCATTGTTGAATGGACATAATCATCTGATAATGCATCAAATAATCTCAGTTCTCTGATATTGGGTGTCAATTTCCAGTTATTAAACAAACTGTTTTGATTGTCAATTCTACAATTATCAATTTCAACTTGTTCCAGATGGGTATTGGACCAATGAAACTCAAGTTCTTGTGGGTCAGATATAGTCAATGTCCCAAGAGTCAAACTTAATATCTTCACTCTTGTATTAGTTACAAGATTCTTTATAGCTTTTAGTGAAGTATTTTGTTGTTGGAAAATTGAAAGTTCATTCAATAGAGGCAATTCTCTGAGAATAGGGGTAATAATTCTATCAAATTGATCATCTCCTTCAATGAAACTTGTGTGTTGTAACTTAAGAACCTCTAATCTAGGTAATTTAGAGAACAGTTCAGATAGAGTGCCTGTACTAATATTCAACGATTTCAGCTCAAGTTCTTTTATCTTCAAGCTTTGTGGAGGTAGTATCTTCAAATCTTGATAATTAAAATAGACTCGGCTTAATGAAACTACCTTAAAGTTATTTAGAATCTGTTCAACTGATTCTTTTGATATAGTGTAAAAGTGAGTGATTTCCAATTCAATTGATCTCTGATGACACCATTCCCAATCAATATTCAAAAAAGAATCAGGTTGAATATTATGAAATACCATCTTTTTTAGATTTTTAAATCTTTGTATAGTTTGGTTATCAGGAATTGTTTCAATAGTATTGATGGTGTAATGATGAATATCATCACAAAACAATTTTTCAAGTATACTTTGTTCCTTTGTAGATGGTTTATTGTAACTATATTTAATAGCAATATTAAATCCATATAGAGATGATAGTTTCTTTAACAATAAACAATAATCATTGTTAGAGTATTCTGATATCTTCAACAAGTGTCTATTGTGTAGTTTTCCAATAATACTGATATTCCATTGTTTAGATATTAATGTAAATTTCTTCAGAAATTCTAAAAGGTGTTCTACACAATCACAGTATACTACTACACCTTCAAGAATTCTTTGAATAATGTAATTTGGAATTATTTGATTCATTCGCAATCAGAAATTTAATAAAAAAAGAATGATTTTATTTGAAAATTTAGCTGTTGGAAATCCAATTTTTAAAAAAAAATTTTTAATTTGTAAATTCAAATTTCTAACGTGGTTAAAATATTCATAAATATATTACTATATAAATATAATTTTTAATCTGACATATCTGTAATTGGAGATTATTATTTACAATTAAAATTTAAATATATTTTTGGAATTTCCAAATTTACAAATGGCAAAAACTACCAAAACTAATAAATCTCCAACAAATAAAAAAGAACAATCCTCAGCAAAAACTAGAGAAACACAGGAAGAAGAAAATATTGAGGAATCTCAAGGAAATAGAGGTTCAAAAGTAGATGAATACTATAATTCACAATCTTCTTCATCTTCATTAAAACCTGAAGCTATATTCTACAGGCCACCTAGCACACCTACCAAAACTAAAAAAGTTAGTAAGGAAGCTGAAAGACTACAAAAACAGCAACAACAACAACAACAGGAAGAAGATGATGAATTGGAAGTTGAATCATATGATGACCAATATGATGAGTCACGTTGTGTACAAATTAGTTATGACAGATTCAAACAACAGTCTATAGACTATACCAACCAACAATTAGAAAATCTCTCTAGAGAGATACGAAGACACCCAAATATTGCACTGAAATCTTATCATTTCCTCAACAGAGGTTTATCTACAAAGATTACACATCAACTGATACGTATAGTCCTATCGACTATACTCTTAGTGTCAATGGTAACCATTGTCTTTATGTTACCGTTACCTGAGATCACTGGAATCTCCTTACATCCCACAACACCAAATATACAATATGAAAAAGATGGGTTCCATCTCAGTAACAAAATCACACCATTCAAAGAGAATTGGAATAGATTCTCATTTGTAGGAATGTCAAATTTCCTATGTTGTGACTACAATTTCAATCCATTTGATCCTATGACTGTTGACAATCATCCAAAGAATCCAGTTGGAAGTGATGATGGAAGAGTTCACTATGACCAACGTGAACAAGATCTCAAGAACATCCGTATATTTGCATCTACAGTAGTCTTTGGAATTGTCTATTTTTGTCTGTGGTTATTCGCATCTAGATTAGCTGAAAAAGAGATTATAATGGACTCCAATGCAGCATTACAAGTCCTACATTCAGTGGTATCACTCTACTTGATCCCATTGATTAGCATGATCTTTTGGGCACTGGTTTCATTGTATTTTGTCCAGACATTGTTAATTGGACCTGGACAAGTTCAATCTGATATCCTCCATTGTATATCTACAATGTCCAGTAGCTTAAGTGAACTCTTAAGTTTCTCACCATTACGTGAACTCATTCTAGGTGCAGTTGGCATATCAATGAGAGTCTTATACAATGCTTTTGGTTTCTCAATAAGTTCACTAACCATGCACTCCAAGCAAGAGCTATCAGACAACCAAATGAAACTTGTAAGCTTTGTATGGGCATTGATTATCGGATCGATCATATACCACTTTGCAATGATCATTTCCTATCTCTACTCTATATTCCGTGAACGTACTGTTAAACCAGAACCTACAGCAACAGCAAGTAGTACAAGTACAACCACAACCACTACTAATAACGGAGGTATTACAAGTACAAGTACTACAACCACAACTAGTACACTAGGTGTCTCATCTTCATCACTGTCATCAGAAGCACCATCACTTGTCAGTTTGGATCTAAAATTCCTTCCATCTTTTATACCAGAAGTTCTTCTAACACAAAACTTCATTATTGTATTCATATGGACATTGGTATCATGTTATCTCTGGGCATTTGGATCACCAATTGCCAACACACACGAAGGTGAAATTTTCTTCATTTTCCTTACTTCATCAAGTTTAATTCAATCAATCTACCAACTGATTGTAATATTACAAAAGAAAGATACCATTGAGAAATTACATGAACAACATGAATTTTTAAAAGTAGAATAATATAAATTCACAAGTTAATCAAATCAAAATCCACACACCAATCATCTACCTATCCATACTCAAAAACACAGACACTATTCATTAATTTTTAAATAAACTGTAAACAATAGATATCAATTATTTTAAAATCTGTACAAATTTAATTATATTTTATATAAAAGGTCTTTTCTTACTTTGTTGAATATTTTGTAATTTAGATAAATAGGTATGTTTTTCAGCAGCCTCCATTCTATTCTTTTTCTCTTGTTCTCTTTGATTTTTAAATTCCTCTTGTTTTTTATCTTTTTTAATAGAGGATGTTGTAGTTGTTGTTGATGTCGATTTAGAAGTTTCTTTTTTACTACTATCTTTGCTTTTTTTATTGGAAAAATATGTGAATTTAACTGATTTGGTTAATGTTGTTGTGTTGGTTATCTTATTATTATTGTTATTATTATTATTATTATTACTATTATTAGAATCACCATCAGATTGTTTTGGTTTAAATTTAAAATTACCAGTTAATTGTGATTTTGACCAATCATAAAATGATGAATGGTTTTTTAAATGATTATAGAGTACTTGTGATATTCTAAAACCTAACCAAGCATCAATTGCAGAGTATTTTATAAAATCTAATTGTTTCATTTGAAATTCAATCCACTCAGGTTTTGTGTATTCTAGAGCTTCAGGTGTCATATGTTTTTTATATTCATACTTCTTTACATTTAGAAAATCCAATGATAACTGGTCTAGTGATAAATAGTTTTTAGTTATACCATTGAATGCAGCTACACATGCTACATCTAAAGCACCTGTACCTTGACATTCTGGGAATATATTAGAGAGTCTTTCAAAATCAGAGGATACACCAACACCAGCTTTGATTATTGATTTCTCGTTGATGAATTGTTGTAATGGTTGAGGAAGTTCATCCATTGCTTTTAAATAGATAACTGACGATATGGTATTCGTTGACAGTTGTACAGAATATGGTATTTGACCTTCAGTATCAAAACCGACTACATATCTCTTTTTTTCAAGAATTGCAGAACTATTTTCTAATTTATAGATTTCAGGTAGTATTGATAGAAACTTATCACATTCCTCTCTTGTGAAAATGGCGACTATGGCTATAGGTTCTGAATCATCATTTTCCAAAGACCACAACACATGTTTAAATTGATCTCTAATCAGTTTTAACCATGGTTTATCTTTAAAATTAACTTTATCAATAATCTTCTTATCATTAAACATTAATGTAGATTTAACTTGTTTAATTTCATTTTCAGATTCTGATGTTGACTCGGATTCTGAAGTTGATATTTTGGAATCTGATGAAGATGATTCGGACTCTGATTCTGATTCTATTTGTTTCTTTTTATTATCTTTTAATTTAACTTTTTTTACTTGTTTTTTATGATCACTTTCATCACTACTATCAGAACTCTCTAATGACCTTTTCTTTGTCTTTGATGTCATTTTTTAAATTATTTGAAAAATATCTGAAAAGGGTTTACGATTATTGTAAAATTGAAAACCGAAACTAAACGAAATAATGAATTGTTGAGATAAAAAAATAAAATAATAAAATAAAAATAAATGTAATTTTTAATACTTTAACTTTTAAAGTTTTTTATTACTACTAAAGGGGAAATTATAAGTATTTTTAGTTGAGGTTGAATTTAACTTGACCTGAACCTGAACCTGAACCTGAACCTGAACTTGAACCAGAACCTGAACCTGAATTTGAACCACCGTTGTTAACGATGGTGAAGTTGGTGGAAGCTTGAGCTAACAATCTGTTACCGTATTTCTTGTCACCGTGGATAGTACCGCAAGTACCTTCACAGACAAAGGCTTGGAGTTGATATTCACCAGATGGGAAAGATTCTTGTTCTGATGGGGTGGCAGTGAATTGGAAGTTAGAGGTGTACATACCGACTGGGGTTTCAACAAGGAGAGAAGCAGTACCGAAACCGTTACCAGTTGGGTCAACAACTTGGATGGCAATTTGACCAGTACCAATTTCGTTGGTTACATTGTAAGCAACACCAATGGAGAAAGTAGTACCAGTGGTACCGTTGAGTGGGGAGATGGCCATTTCTGGGATGGTGGCATTGGAGGTCAATGATGATGGGCAGAGGTGAGTAACTTCACAAATGTAAATTGGATCTGGGTCGACATCAGAAATCAATTTAACAAATTCTTCAATACCAACGTAGGAACAGGCCAAATCACAAACTAATTGACCAGCAGAGTTTGGAATCAAACTGCAGAGGGCACCACAGGAACCGAGGACACCTCCTTGTAAGATATAATTTAAAATTTGATTCATTCCATTACCAACTAAGTTGACACAGTCTGGACAGACAGAGAATTTAGTTTCTTTGGAGAGGGCTGCACCGATTAAGGCGAATACTAAAAATACGGATAATAATTTATTCATCTTTATGTATATATGTATTTGAGGTAGAGATGTACAAAGAGAAAAAAAAAAAAAAAAATTTTCAGTTGGAGGTCTTTTTTTTGATTTTTTCTTGAGATATTTTAAATTTATGATGAGTTAAAATTTTGTAACAAAACCTCTCAAAAATCAAATAAATATCGGAAATTTCTATTGAAAATGAATAAAAGCCATCATAATATTTTATCATTTTTAAAGATGGGATTCTAAGGGTTTGATCCGAGATTTATTTAAGATATAAAATAAGTGGATTTGAGAATAAATTATTGATAATTAATAATATTTATCAATAATAATAATTTCTCATAAATGCCTATTGATTGATGTATATTATAGGTAACCAACCCTTACACAACTTTTTTTATTTTTTTTTCTGTTAACCTTTTAGGGTTCTCTTAGATTTAATAATGTTCTTGGATAAAATTCTTCTAGGGTTTTTGAGTTATCAGAAAGTACAGATTTAGGATAGGTGGTAACCAATTCATAGGTTTCTAAATTAATTGGTGATTGATGTTCGTTTAGATAGACATCTATCCAATCACGAACATTTTGAATGTTATTATTTACAAAAAACTTTCTACTAAATCTCTGACCATCAGGTGGCAGTATGGATATCTCACAGATACGAACTGGACTTGACTTTATCTGATCTGCTGTCATTGACAATGTGGGATCAGGTGGCAGTCTCTGTTTTTTCTTATCCATTAAATCAGCTTTTTCTTTCTCCAATTGTGCCTGCTCCATTTCCAATGACATTTGTATTGCTTTCTCAAGTTCCTCTTTCTCTCTCTCTTGTTCAGCTTTTTCTCTATCCTTTTTAAGTGATTCTTGAAATTCTCTATCTTGTTCATTCATAATTTGTCTAGTTGCTCTTATAGATGATCTCTCTTGTCTCTTGTGTTTATCGTTAGGAGACAGATAGTTTTGTGTTTGAGGATCATTAAAAAACTCATCATCATCATAATCGTCTTCGTCATAACCTTCTTCTGTCATATTAATATCATCGTCTATATCATTTTGAATCTCTTTAAATTGAACATTCTTATTCTTTCTCTTATTTACTGGTGAAACTACATTTGTTGATCTATTATTATTAGTTGGCTTGGGTAATTGTTTAAGTGATGGTTTCTGTGGTGGTTGTTGAGATGGTGGTTTTGAAGGTGTACTTTGATTCATTGACTCTTTAATAGCTTGTTGTAATTCAAAATCCATTTCCTCACCGTCTAGATCAATGTAATTTGAATCGTCACTAAGATCAATGGGTTCATTATCTTCATCTTCGTCATCTATAATCTCTTGCACAAATCCTCTTTGGCGATTAACCTGTGGTTTTGGCATCATTCTATCTAACATTTGTTGTTGTTGCATTCTAATCTGTTGCATATGTTGTTGCTGTTGTTGTATATGCTGTTGCTGTTGTTGCTGTTGTTGTTGTCTCATCTGCTCCCTATGTTGTTGTTGTTGATTATAAATATCAACAGGTCTTACATGATTCTGAGAAGGTCTACTATGTCCAGTGACATTATTTAGAAATCCTTGATTAAGAAATGGTTGATAATGACCAAAATCATTTCCACTCGCCATATTTACACCACCACTACCAGTACCACCAGTAGTTGATGAGGTTGTTGTAGAAACTGATCTCGAAAAAGTACCATTATTACCAGTAGTTGTTGTCACTTTTGTAACTGTATTTCCTACTCTTGATGTTTCAGTTCTATAATGTACACCATTTCTATCAAATTCATCAACATCAATAACATTAGTCTGTGGTCTATTATCAATCTCTGAAGCATAACTATTTAACACATTTTGTGGTCTAGAGCTGCCACTACCTCTGTTATTTTGTCTATTATTACTCATTTTAAATATATACAGTAATAATATTTAAATAAAAATTTAAAAAAAAATGTGTGTTGTGGTTTATTTGAATGAAATAATTTTAATTTTAGAATGCGCACTCTAAAATGAGTTCCAATCATGAAAACTTAAAAATTTCTTGAAATTTAAAATTCAAGTTATCTAAAATAAAGTTTTGCATATGGCAAATCTTAAAGAATGATATAATAGGCTAAAGATTTTAAATAACCTCAGATCCTATAAAGAACTAATCAATCTAAAAAATACATCTAGACCTATATTGGATAGATATCTGTAACTATCTAACTATAATAAATGTATTATAATAGGTGTTCAACGATGAAGTCTTGGTTCTCTATTTTAAACAAAAAGAAATTAACCAAACAGAAACTATTGGAAATTCAATGCAAAGTTATCGATACTTATAAATCTTTTATTTTGATTTTAAATTTTCAATTTGTAGTAATAACTCATTAATTTGAGTTTTATACAATTCTTTCATATCAACTATATCCAATTTTAATTCATTTACAGATTCTTCTCTTTCACCTAAAATCTCAAGAGCTGTTGAAAGTCTTTGTTTGAGATCAGTGGATTCTTGTCGGAGGGATTTTAATTCTTTACATTCAGTCAATAGACTTTCATTCTGAGTGGTAAGTTTCACCAATTCATCTTCCAGTTTCTTTCTTGAGTTCTCCAGAGACTGATTTTGACTTTGTAGCATTGAGATTTCAGAATCCTTCTGATGGAATGATGTTTGAAAATACTCATGTGAAAATGACTGGTTCTGTTGCATCAGGTCATGTTGACTTGGAATTCTTTTGAACCCAGAATATGGAATTTTAGTTGGAGTATAGTTATTATTGAGTCCCGAACTCGAAGTTGACAATGGCGATGCTGATGATGGTGATGGTGGTTCATGTATAAAATTACTTAAATTACTATTACTATTATTAAAATCATTGGTGCTATAGGATAACGGATTCTTTAGTACATTCTTTAGTTTTTCAGTTTGAATTCTCTTTTCCTCCTGTTCACGCATTTCTTTAATTTCCTTTTGTGATTTTTCAATTTTTTCTTCCAGTAATTGAATTTTTAAATCGGCTTTTGTGAGATTGGATTGAACAGTTAGATTCTGTTGCTCCAGTGATTGGTGAGTAGATATAGCTTGTTGTACCTTGACCTTTTCATTCTGAATCTCAGTTTGCGCTGATTGAATCTGTTTATTAGCCTTCTTAAGTTGTAACTCGCTTTGTTTCAGTCTTTGTAACAATTCATCAATCTCCAATTGCAAATCCTGTTGTGATCCAGTAGCTTTATCATATTTCCCTCTTTCTTCTTTAATCTGATTTAGCAGTGACTTTTCAATAGCATCAAAAGCACTTTGTCTCTGTTCTAACGAAGACTCTAAAGACTCAATTTGTTTCAGTAAAGGTCGAGTGGCATCAGGTATAGATGATGAAATTTGATCATTTCTATTCTCAGCATCTCTACAACGTTGTTGTAGGTTAATAATCTCTCTATTCAGTTCCTCTTCTTTCCATTTCCATTTCTCAGCATTCTGATTAATCATAGATCTCTGGTCCTGTAACTGAGATTCCCAGTGATCCTCTCGTTGAGAATACTCCTTCTTTAGTAAATTCAGTTCCATTTGTAAATCATCTTGATACTTTAGCTTACTATCAGCCAATTGTCTCTGAAGTTTATCAATCTCCAATTGATGTTGCTTAGTTTGTTCATTCTGATCTTTCCATGCCTTATCCAAAGCATTTTGTAAATCGGCCAATTGTTTAGTAGCTCTACCAGCATCTTTATCACGCTCATCAAATTTCTTTGTGGCAATCTCTGAAACCTCCCTCATTGTATTTATAGTATCTTGATATTTTCTATCCGATTCCTCAAGTTCTTTTAACTTATCCGATTTCTGAGCCAAGAGATTATCAGTAGTTTCAATCCTATCACTAAACAATTGAATCTTCTCCTCTTGTTCTTTCAATTGACTACGTTGTTTCTTTACAGTTGATTCTAATGCCAATATCTTATGTGAAAGTGCTGTACCTTCTTCAAGTAACTGTTGTAATTTCTCATCCTTTTCCTTCATTAACGTTATAGTATTCTCAGATACTGAACTACCAGATTTCAAAGCATCTCTCTCTTTTGTTATAGTCTGAAGCTTCTTCTCTAACTGACCAATTCTTCTACTAAATTCCTCTTTTAGATTTTCAATATCTTCCTTTTTTTTATCCGAGTTCATCCTATCTATATCCTTCAATAACTGTTCATTATTTAGTATTACCTTTGATAGTTGTTGAGTTAGATTTTCAATTTGTTTTTCTCTTTCACCCAATATTTTATCTTTTTCTTTATACAATGTTGTTACTGATATTAACTTATTTTCTAATTCTTTTATTACCAAGCTATTATTATTATTACCATCATTACTATTATTATCTATATTATCATTATTCGGTTTATCTATATTATCTTCTTTTGTTTTATCATCAACATTATCAACATGTGTATCTTCTGTTTTTACAAGTTCTATATCCTTAATAACATGATCTCCATTGTCTTTATGAACAGTATCATCAGATTGATTATTTAAATCCTCAGCTTGTTCAATATTAAATAAAGGTTTTTCATCATCCTCATCCTCTTGAGAACTATCAGAACCTTTATTCTTGTCCAATGTAAATATTCTACCTTCTTCAACTTTTAATGTAGGTACTGATGGTGTAGTTGGTATTACATCAACTGGTACATCATCTGTACTACTATTATTACTATTGTTTGTATTATTATTATTTACAATTAATTGAGGTGATTTAGTTGGTGTTGAAATAGGTGACGTCACTAAACTGTTATTTGAGATTTTAGGTGTATTTTGATTACTTTGTTTAGAGGTATTGGATGGTGTTGTTGGTGTTGTAGATGACTTTTGATTTGGTGATGTAAATGAATAACCAAAGAAACCAGATGAAGGTGATGTTGATATCATTGTACTACCTTGTGTTTCTTCTTTTGAGGCTCCTTCAACAATATCTTGTGTTTCTGGTATACCAACTACCTTATCAATAGATCTTTCAACATTTTTTAAAACCTTTCCAACGCTAGAAATGTCAAAATTAAAATTACCCCATTTACTCATTCTCTTATTCTATTGCTGACTTGGCAATAAATTAATGTGTTTGAATAAATAATTAAAAAAATTTTTTTAAAATTGTGAGCTTAGATTTAAAAGTTTAATTGAAAGATATTTTATTATATGAATTCTAGGGAGAACGATTATTATAATCAATATTAATTATACAATTTTAAATTTTAAAACACTTTTATTTATATTGCTTTTTTTTTTTTAACCATTTTTAGAGTTTTTTTTTTGTTTTAATTAAAAAGTAATTGGAACATCTTTCTTGGAACCATTGAGAGTGGCTGTAATCTTTGGATGGGATAATGCAAATTGTTTGAATTCAGAAAGTGATAATTTACCATCACCATTGATATCCAATGATGAGAAAGCTCCTTCGGCAAATATCTGAGCCATTTCTTCTGAAAAATTATTTAAATCATCACGATTGACATCTTCGTTGGTTTGAATAGATAATGCCTTGAAACCTGAGATCCAAGCTTGTTGGAACATTTGTGATAATTCATTCTTTGTAATATAACCATTACCATCCAAATCATATGCTTTAAATGATACTGTTTATATCAATATAAAAGTTAGTATTAACATTACAATAAATAGTAGAGTGTGAATTTAAAATTTAAAGCATACATTCAAGTTTTTCTTCAACAGAACCTTTACATAGGATAGATAAACCACCAACAAACTCTTGTAAATCAACAGTGTTATCCTTGTTTACGTCTAAAAGTTCAAATAGACGGTCTGAAAATGGTGTATTATCCAAATTCTTCAATCCACATGATTCTAATTTAGTCAAACCTTGTTTGAATTGTTCTCTGTTGAGTGGGATTTTACCACCTTGACTTAACTCATAAAATACTTCATAGAGTTTAGTAGCTTCAACTTTATCAACTATATATAATTAAACAATACAAATTAGAAATTTAATATTCCAATATCTCATTACTTTACTATTGCATACAATTTGTTTTCTCTTGTAATTGTTTGATCTTATCTTGATCAATTTCTATTTTTAGAGATTAGATTGGAATTAGTATAAAATTTTGATTAATAACTTATATTTACATTGAATGTATTGGAATACAAACTATATTTCTTATCATTTTTTTTTTGATGATCCAGAAGAGGCTTTTGCTTGTTTATTACCCATGATTTAGTTGTATTTGTATATAATAAAATGAAAATTACAGTTGAAAAAAAAATTAAAAGAAATTTTTTAAAAATTTTAAAATATCTAAGGTTTTGAAGCAATGTACCAGATGTAACATCTCTATGATTTCTGAAAATTAAAAAAAAAAAAAAGACCATTCATAAAATTGTGTAAATAATTCTGAATAATTGATTAATGAAACCTGATATAGTTATGTTTTACAAATGATAATTAGAGAACTCATTTATTTCTTTTTTTTTGGTTGTGTTTTTTTGTTAATTTAAAATGAAGAGTGTGTGATTTTGTTATTTGAGATGTTTTTTTTTTTACAAGTTGGATCTAGTTTGGAATTTAACGACATCATTGATATCAATACCAAGACCTTTGGCAATTCTTGTACCATAATCTTTATCAGCCTTGTAGAAGTTACCAATGGCTCTGAGTTGGATATCACGAATGGTTACAGCTTTCATGTGACCTACAATGTTGGCGACTAGACGACTCTTGGCACCTTCGTCCATCAAACGGAAGAGGTTACCTGGTTGAACAAAGTCATCATTTGGATGAGTATATGGTTGACGATAGGCTTGACCTTTGACTTCAATTTTATGCATTTGAGCAGAGGTATCAACATCAGGACCACCAAATGAATTTGGATGATAGTTTGGACCTTTACCACCATTGGAGTTGACAGCCATGAAACCGTCTCTTTGGTAGTTCTTTACACCACCCTTGACTGCGAATGGACAGTTAATTGGGATCTGTTGGTAGTTGACACCTAGACGATGACGATGGGTGTCAGGGTATGAGAACAAACGACCTTGTAGCATTTTATCAAGAGATGGCTCAATACCTGGTACCATGTGACTTGGTGAGAATGCAGCTTGTTCAACCTCAGCAAAATAGTTTTCAGGGTTTCTGTTCAAGACCATTCTACCAATGGGGATCAATGGGTAGTCCTTGTGTGGCCAGACTTTTGTGATATCAAAGATATCGAAACGGTATTTGTAACCTTCATCATACTCCATTAGTTGGACGTAAACCTTCCAAGCTGGTTCACCACCTTTAGCAATGGTCTCAAAGAGATCTCTAGTGGCAGAATCTGGGTCGGAGCTAGAGAGTTTACCAGCTTCATCTGAAGTCCAGTTTTGAATACCAGTTTCAGTTTTGAAGTGATATTTAACCCAATAAGCCTTACCTTGAGCATTGACCCATTTAAGTGTATGTGATGAGAAACCATCCATATGACGATAGCTACGTGGTGTACCTCTATCAGAGAACAAAACGGTAACCTGATGAGTAGACTCTGGTGTCAAACCCAAGAAATCCCAAAACATATTGGCATCTTTCAAATTGGTTTGTGGGTGACGTTTTTGGGTGTGAATAAAGTCTGGGAACTTACTTGGATCTCTGATAAAGAATACTGGAGTGTTGTTACCAACCATATCCCAATTACCCTCTTCAGTGTAGAATTTGACAGCAAAACCTCTTGGATCTCTTTCGGAATCTGAAGAACCCTTCTCACCACCAACAGTAGAGAAACGAGTGAAAATTGGTGTTCTCTTACCAACTTTGTTCAAGAACTTAGCCTTGGTGTATTTAGAAAGATCTGCATTGGTGACTTCAAAGTAACCGTGTGCACCTGCACCTTTAGCATGTACAACACGCTCTGGAATTCTCTCTCTGTCAAAATGGGACAATTTGTCAATCAAGTGAAAATCTTGAATTAAAATTGGTCCTTGGTTACCTGCAGTAATGGAATTTAAGTTGTTATCAACTGGTGCTCCATTTGATGTAGTTAATGTAGACATCTCTTTAAAATAAATGTGTGTAATAAAAAAAAAAAATAAAAAAAAAATTTTTTTAAATAAAAAAAATGTTTGATGTTAGATATTTACATTTTGGGTTCATTTCGTAATCCATATTTACAAATAATTTAAATATTCAAATTTTTTAATCTAGTATTAGCATTCTTTCAATGAATTTCTAATTATATTTAATTTCTACCAACATTTGATCTAATCACAAATCAACATCACCACACTATATTTTTTTTTTATCATTTTTATAAAAATTATAATATTTGTCACATGTAGACCAAATCAAGAATTAAATGAATTTCCATTATTCAATATTATTGAATTCTTTTTTAAGCTTAAAGAGAAAGATTAAAATAAGAAAAAAGATAAGATTGTAAAATGTAAATATACAATTTTATTTTTACCATTAAATTGCCGAATGATGTTTAATTATCTGATATAGGTGAAACAAAAATTATAATTCCGTATTTCGATCTCTTATTTATGAATATTCTTTCCCCAAAGTTGTCTTGAGTTTTTTAGGTGATTATGTGAAATTTTGACTTTGTTATGGATGATACGGATTGATTTTTTTTTTTAATTTTTTATTTTTTTTTTTCCCTTTATTTTCATTCGATTTATCAAAATTATCATTTATTTCTATCCAATAAAGAGGTAATGTACATATGCCAATTGAATATCAAAAATAGCAGTTCAAATGAAAATATAAAAAAAATTAATAGGGGTATTAGTTTTTTTTTGCACTTCCCCCTCGTACACACACTTCTCATTTCCATTCTATGAAAGCACTCAAGCAACCAATAACCACCGATAATCTTTAGTTTGATAAATCTGTGTGTGCAATCTAAAACCTATAATTATAATTGCCATCCTCAATCAGATAAGATAAAAAAAATCTAAATATAATATATTTTATTTATTTTAATTTAAATTATTTAATTGAAAAAAAAAAAAAAAAACATTAAAAAAGGATTGAAATTCTTTTTTTTTTTTAGTAGTTATTTTAGTTGTATTCATTTGTAAAACCTAAATATTTTATCTGCACCTACTCCCCTAGTCTCAACTATTTAATAAAATAGTATTTTTTTGTATTTTTTTTTGTATATTTTTTTTGTATATATAGTTACCACCTACCTCTTTGTACATTTACATACACATATTTATAAACAGATTTTTGTATATATATTTTTTGTATATTAAAAAAAAAAAAAACATTTCCTATTTAACTTTTAAAATCTTGGAATTCATAAACTAAAGTTTGTGTCATATTTGAAATAGCTATTCTGAAGACAATAACAATAATTGACAATAACGACAATAGAAAACGACAATACTAATACTGCCCATCAATTACGCATATTATAGGATTGGAAAACTCCTCCTTTGATTCCAACTACTCATATAATTAGAATCTTTTTGGATTAACTATAGAGATATATTTTATAGTCTAAAGAAATATATATCCTGTATATTTAAAAAAAAAAAAATCAACCAAACCAAAAGTTTTTTTCCCTAGCATTCATATATATCTATTTATTTACATATATATAGATCCTCAGACACACAATCACGTTTTATTGTTTTTTTTTCAAATTGTATTTGCTATATATATATTTTTCACCAAACCACCCTTTATTGTAATTTCATTTTTTCCAACATTGTTGTAATTTTAAATATACCAATACTATATAGTCCAACAACAACAACAACCACCTTCGTACTTTTTTCCCCACATTTTTCAAATAACCTGAATATACAACAAATTCAAATAACAACAACAAGAATAGGAATATGAACAAAATAATGCCTCAAAGAACATTTTCACCTCGTAGTTTTATGGGTGATCGTGGAATATCTATCGACAGTTTTGGAAGAGTTTTAAAGAATGATATACTAGATGACGATGATGATGATGGGAAGATTGTGGCACCTAAACCATGGAAACCTTCACATTCTAAATCTCTTAGCAACTCTAAATTTGTAGATGAAAATCTATTTGAAGAGGCAGGTCAAGAGATTCAAACTATAATTTTACACTCTTTTAATATATTTGAAGATTCAACATCCGATTATCCTCAACAACAACAACAACAGCAGAGTATTAATAACCAACATCAACACTCTGCAGACATTTTATTGACTAGTACACCTACTATCACTAAACCTGCACCAAAGAGTTCTTCTTCGAATAGTAATAATAATAATCAACATCATTTTTCAACTATAACTACTTATACTAAACCTAAACCTAGTAAAAGTAGTAATAATAATAATAACAACAATAGTAATATAGATAGTAATAGCATAAGCGATAGCTTTACTTCAATTAGTCAAACTATCGGAAATTTAATAGAAAATTATTCCCAGGATTCTTTGATTGAATTAAAGATTCCATTTTTTTCACATTCACCTTGCTTTAGCGCAGATCCAATACCTTTGACACCACCAACACGTACACACAATCCAATCACTTTAAATCAAGCATTTACCAATGGTGACTCTTATGGTGTTGAAATTGGTTTACTATCTATATCACCACCATTACATAGATAAACCAATACATAATACCAAACCTCAAACCAAAACCTCACCACTAGTAACATTATTTATAATAATCATCATCATCATCATCACTTTCCACTTAACCTTCTGTTTCTCTATTTTTTTATTAATTCCATCATGTGAATCATATTATGGTAAATCATAGATATCAAATCCTTTTCAACATTGTAAGTCAAGGATATATAACCCAAAACCAAAAAAAAAAAAAAAAAAAAGAAATAAAACAAATTATCTGTAAATATATCAAATACCAATTTAGTATTTATTTATTTTATAGTTTATTTATTATTATTCTTAAATATAAGTTATTATTTATAATTTATATTGAAGATCTAGATATTATATTCTGAAATAACTATCTACCAGTTTTCAGTGAGAATATAAATTGAATTACCATACATAAGAGTTCAAAGAAAATCAATATTATGACAATCCATTCCAGTCTATTCGAACTCTTGGTTTCAATTTCAGATCTGCATGTATTAATAATTCCTTCTAGATGTTCTAATTTTTTTTTGACTAATTTCACTCTAGGTTTGATATCCAAATAAGAATGGAATTTATTTTGAAACTTTTCATATTGAGTTTCAGTATTATTTAATCTAATGAAACAATTTATAATAAATTAGTATTATTTTTCTCTCTTTTTTTTTTGTTATTCTACTTACTCGAATGGTGAAATTATTGATAAATTGTGAAATGTTATTAAATTAGAATTCAAAATTGATTTTAATTTAAAAACATTTCCAATCAATTGACCAGTTTTTGGTTCATTTGCATGAAATTTACCAGTTTTGGCAAGAGTATTGGGTATTTCTTGATAGGTTGTAATCATGTGATCAATGGTTTCCTCAAAATTTGAAATTTTAAGAGACTGTGATAATGTATTACTGGTTGATAGCTTTAATAGTATATCGTTGGTTTCCAAAGAGATGACATCATTGAATATAAATGAACCACTATTTGTTATATTAGCACCATTACTGGATTTAGTAGATGGTGATACAAAGTGATGTGAGGATGATAAATTAATTGGGGTATTTAGATGATGATTGAAATTTTCAATATAAGACATTTCATCAATTAATTTAAAATCTAATGGATCAATTTTGTATTCATCAAATAGTGTGAGTATTCTGTGTTGGAATTGACTTGATAGGTTCCAAAACACCATTACACCATAGTCATATACAACAATTAGACCATCATCATTCTCCTCTTCGGCTGTGGATGGCTGTTGAGGTGATTGATTGTGGTTTTGGGATATTGAATTTTGAAGATTCTCAGTGGATTGTTGTTGGGGTGTTGAGAAATTACTATTGGGGGTTGAGGAAATCTGAGGTGGAGTTTGATTAAACTCATTATTGGCCTGACATGAATAGTGTTGTTGGAAAATACTAGAATCTTTTTTGACTACCAGATAGTAAAAGTTTTTGTGATACTTTGGAGTCAGACCTAGATTGTATACCAGCTTACTACTCTTTATCAAATCCAGTGACTGTGACAAACAAAAACTAGTAACTTTTTTAAATTGATATTGAGGTGTTGGTGGAGGGTATATAGGCGATAGTCCAGAGTTACTATGTGCCAATAGACTTACAATTTGTTGAATAGGTGGCTTTATTTCATTTCCACTATTCAAATTACTGTATATTTGATTTAGATGACCAAATTCATTTCTCTTTCTTTGGTGATCGGAATACTTATAAAATGGATTTTCAAATATATTCTTTTCGATATCATTTGATATCATGTTGGGATTGGGTATATTATACATTGGTATATCTTTCATTTTCTATTGCTATTCTTAAATATTATTGGTAATTGTTTATAAATTAGGTGTATATAAATATATTTTAAATTATTTCTCTATTATTTATAGGTTAACATGGCACCTCTAATAAATGTATAATTTTATAAGGTATAACTTTAAACCATTGAGTGTTGGATTAGATGATATGGTTTTTAAATTTGATTTTTTGTTTTTTGGAAAATTGATTTATATATAGTAATTTAGATAAATCAAAAAAAAAAATAAAAAATAATAGTATTAAAATATGTATTTCTAATTTGGTGTTTGTTTGTTTGATGTTGGAGTATTGTGTTTACTCAATGTTTAGATTAATTACTGTTTTTTTGAATTTATTATAATAAGATCTTTTTTATTTTAAGATAATTGATTGTGACTATATGTAAAAATGGTATACTAACATAGTAGTACTACTTTGATATTTAAACAATTAAATAAATAAAAAAAAATAATGGAAAATTGAGAAAGACAACTAGGGAAAAAAATTATAAAATACAACAAAAAGAATTTATGGAATATATAAAAATATGCATAAGAATTGAGTTGTTAATTATCTCTAGTAGTACTATTTGTCCAAAAGTGGTAAATTTATAAATACCAATGGTACGTTGTTGTGTCAAAATTATGTTTACCGTGTAAATCCAAACATAACCACATATCTAAACACACCACACATTTTGTCAGTCACACACACGTATTCTCTCACCATTTTTAAAAATTTCCTTATTACAATCTAGATAGTGAATCTAAACCAAAAAAATCATAATTATTCCTACCACCTCTTAAATATTTTGACTTGTAATATTACATGATATCGCATAGTGGTTATATTTTATGCTAATTGATACATCTAAACATAGACATACCATTATCTATAAAAGTATAAAACATCCAGTACACCCTAAACTTTACCACCACCCCACTACCACCACCTACCAAATTCACTCCTTACATAAATTTACTTCTTTATATTCTCATTGTTATCATGATTTAAAATGTTTTCAATGAATGAGAAAAATAAAAGAACAACATTGTTGATAAATCATCATTTAATTATTATTTTATAAAACAATGAATTCAATTTTCCGATAGGTTGAGTGCATGAGATGTCAAATTTTAAATAAGTGTATGTCGACAGTTTACATAGACAATAATTTAAAAATTTTTTTTTTTTGATTTTTATCAATCACCACTCTTACAACTAGTGTAATTAGAATTGTAACATGTCAACCGTTGAAAATACATTGCAACAAGAGTTACCATATAAGTGGACTCAAACACTTTCAGATGTCACAGTTACAATTCTATCTGATACACCAGTAAGATCACGAGATCTTTTGATAAAGATTGAAACAGATAGTCTACTAGTCAGAAATAAAACCACAGATAAGACATATATAGACGGTAAACTTCATGCTTCTATAAAGAAATCCAATTCCATTTGGAGTATAGAAGATGGTAAAAATATAGTTATAGAATTGGCAAAATTAAAGAATCAAGAGTGGTGGAAATGTGTCATTCAAGGTCACCCTGAGATTGATACCACTCAAATTAAACCTGAAAACTCTCAATTATCTGATCTAGATGGTGAAACTAGATCAATGGTTGAAAAGATGATGTTTAACCAAAGACAAAAAGCACAAGGTCTACCAACTACAGATGGTAACTAGATTTTCATATTTTAATTTAATTTCTATTTTTTGAGTGATATTTTTTTATGTTAAAATAGAAATTAAGAGTGAGAGATAAAAATGAATTCATTTGCTGATTTTATATTGATTTTTTTAATATTATGATTATATAGATATGGATAAGCAAAATGCATATAAAAAATTTATGGAAGAGGTATATTGATTATTATTCTTTTAGCTATTTGAATTAGATTTTACTAATATATAAATACAATTTTTAACTGTAATATAGAACCCCAATTTTGATTTTTCTCAGGCTGAGTTTAAATAAATTATATTTATAAAAATTTAAATAGATTAAATGAATGAATTGATAAAGAAATTAAATTTCCATATCAATATAAAATTGAATTATTGGAATTAATTTTCATCATTCGAACCCGCCTTTTTTTTTAATTTTGTTTTTTTTTTTTATTTATCCAATTATTCAAATCTGTAGAAATGTATATTGAAGATATTATAATTGATGGTTTTAAATCATATGCAAACAGAACTGTTGTTGAATCATTAGATCCAACATTTAATGCAATTACAGGATTGAATGGTAGTGGAAAAAGTAATATCTTAGAAGCAATTTGTTTTGTGTTGGGTATATCCAATCTTTCACAGGTTAGGGTATCTAATCTGGTTGAATTAGTATATAAACAAGGACAAGCTGGTGTGTCGAAAGCTAGTGTTACTATTACATTTAATAACTCATATAAAGAAGGTTCACCAGTTGGATATGAACAATACGATAAAATCACTGTTACAAGACAAGTATGTGTTTATAACTACTCTTTTGATCAAATGTAATAGTAGCTTTAGTACTAAAACTAAATTTTATTGATATAGGTTGCAATAGGTGGTAGAAATAAATATTTGATAAATGGACACAATGCACAATTGAATAGAGTTCAAAATCTCTTTCATTCAGTTCAATTGAATATAAATAACCCACATTTTCTTATTATGCAAGGTAGAATTACAAAAGTTCTCAATATGAAACCACCAGAGATTTTGGCAATGATTGAAGAGGCAGCAGGTACTAGAATGTTTGAGATGAAGAAGATTGCAGCTCTCAATACTATTGAAAAGAAACAAAAAAAGGTAGATGAGATTAAGAAGATTCTAGAGGAAGAGATTACTCCCACTCTAGAGACTCTCAGAAAAGAGAGATCTGATTATATGACATGGACAAACAGTTTAAATCAATGTGAACGTTTGAATAGATTCACAATTGCCTATGATTTGGTAAAGAATGAAGAATCAGTAAAGAATGCCTCTACTCAATTAGCACAGCTTAATAAGGAATTGGAGGAATCTCATCAAGCTAAAGCTGATGCTGAAAAGGAGTTACAGAAACTTAAAGCTCAAATCAAAAAACTCATGGAAAAGAAGGATCTAAACAATCAATTGTCAAAAATGGAAAAACAAGAGGAAGAACTCTCATTGGAATTAGTTAAACACCAGTCATCTTTTAAACATCAAAAAGAACTGTTGGATAAGGAGTCATCAATGGTAAAGAACCTCTTGTTGAATAAAGAGGAGATTGATCAATCCATTAAAGAAAAGACCAAATCCAAAGAGATTCTAGAGAAAAAGATTGAAAATATAGTTCAAGAGAACAACCAGTTGAATCAAGAACTCAAATCAATGCAAAAGAAGTTCTTGGACATGCAAGCTGGTATCACTGATGGTGATACTGAAAATGGTTCATTTACCGAACAAATGATGGAATACAAAAGAGAGGTTGTTAATGCCCAATCTGAATTGAAACAGGCTGAAATCAGAATTAAACATATCAACAATGAACTACAAGCCAAGAAAAAACTAGTTAATCAAGAGGCATCGGATCACAAAAAGATGCAATCTGAATTCACTGTTGTAGAAAAAGAGTTAAAAAAACTTCAACAACAAATGGATCAATTGAAATTTGATCCTTCTAGAGACCAAGAACTACTCAAGAAGAAAAAAGAATTGGACCCTGTTGTTGGTCAATTGCGTGAGGAAGTTGGTATCATGTCAGCTAAACTCTCTGGTGCTGAGTTTATCTATACTGATCCAAGTAAGGATTTTGATAAATCAAAAGTTCGTGGTGTTGTTGCCAATCTTATAACTCTTCGTGATCCCAATACCTTGACAGCTCTGGAAATCTGTGCTGGTGGAAAACTTTATAATGTAGTTATTGAAGATGAAGCTACTGGTAAGGCATTGTTAGCCAAAGGTAACTTACAAAAGAGATTTACATTTTTACCACTGAATCGTATTGATGGACGTACTATTGAATCATCAAAAGTTAAACAAGCAGAGAAACTAGTTGGTAAAGAGAATATCCAACCAGCCATTTCTCTCGTTGAATATGATAAATCACTAGAGAACGCAATGAATTTTGTCTTTGGTACCACTTTTATTGCAAAAGATAAATCTCATGCTCAAAAGGTTGCATTTGATCCTAACGTAAAGACCAAAACCATTTCATTGGAGGGTGATGAATATAATCCATCAGGTTCATTGACTGGTGGTTCTACCAGTAACAGAGATTCTCTATTGTCCAGAATTCAAAAGCTGAATGAAAGTAATTCCAAATTGAAAAAAATGCATTCCGAGTTGGAGAAGGTAAATTTAGAATTGGCAAATTCAAAATCCTCATCAGATCAGTACAAGAAACTCCATCATGAGCTGGAATTGAAGCAACATGAGTTCCGTTTGATTAATGATCGTTTGAAATTGAATCCTCAGCATCAACTATTGGAAAATATCAAAGAGATGGAACAATCGATTCAAAACGATACTGAATTGATTAGAAAATCAAAAGAAAAGGAAAAAGAGTTCTCTGAAAAGACTAGAAAACTAGAGGAGCAAGCTAATAATTTCCAATCTAATCGTGATAAATTCTTAAAGAATATGGAGAAGAAATTGGCACAGACTAAAGAAGAGGTAGCCAAATCCAATAAGATTGTACAACAAGAGTCACAAGGTATCATGCAGATACAAATGGAGCTAGAGCAATTAGAAATTGAGTTGAAACAAATTCAAAAACAAATTGATAAAGGTAATGACGGTTTGGTATCTAAATTACAAAAAGAGCTAAAAGAACAAGAATCATTGATGGAGGAGACTCGTGAAAGATACCAAGAGCTGAAAGATTCATTGGAAGAGAAGAGACAAGCAATCCAAAGTCAAAATCAAGCCTTTTCAGAAATGACCACCAAACAAGAGGATCTTCAGAAACAAATGATTGATCTGGATGTTACCATTAAACAATTGGATCACAAAAAAACTCGTTTCCATAAAGACCAAGAGGATATAAGTAAACAAATTGAATCTGATCTCAAAAAGTATCAATGGATCAAAACTGAGAGACATCAATTTGGAAAAGAACATGGTGATTATGACTTTAAGAACCAAAATCCACAAAAAGTCAGAAAACAACTGATTGAGCTAACCAATGAAATTGAAAGACTCTCTAAAACCATCAACAAAAAAGTAATGACCATGTATGAAAAGGCTGAACAAGAGTACCAAGAACTCATGAGCAAAAAGGAAATTGTAGAAAATGATAAATTGAAGATTGAAAATGTCATTGCAGAGTTGGACGAAAAAAAGAATGAGTCTCTCAAACAGACTTGGGTAAAGGTAAATCAAGATTTTGGAAGTATATTTTCAACATTGTTGCCTGGAACCTCAGCAAAGTTGGAACCACCAGAAGGAAAAACAGTTTTGGATGGTTTGGAAGTTAGAGTTGCCTTTGGAGATCATTGGAAAGAATCATTGACTGAATTGTCTGGTGGTCAAAAATCACTTTTGGCTCTCTCTCTAATCTTGTCATTACTGTTATTTAAACCAGCTCCAATGTATATTTTAGATGAAATTGATGCAGCTTTAGATCTCTCACATACTCAAAATATTGGTATGATGTTGAAAAAACATTTTACCACTTCACAATTTATTGTGGTTTCTCTTAAAGAGGGTATGTTTAATAATGCAAATGTACTATTTGAAACTAAATTTGTAGATGGTGTCAGTAAAGTCACCAGAAGAGCTTTAAAAGATACAAGAAAACAACAAGCCTCAAAGTCAACTAAATAAACTTGATCACTGATCAGTAGATCCAATTTGTAAATTTCATTATAAATTCACAGGAATCAATTGAGTACTTGTACATTTTAAAAGAAAATACGAAAAGTTAGTGGAAATCAAAAGGATTATTGCGGGGTATTAATAACCCTTTCAATACTTTTGGTTGTATTTTAAGGCTTTTTTCTGGTATTCAAATTTGATCAATTTTTACGGGGTAGGTGAGGCCTCAATTAAACAAAACTCCCCAGTTTTGAATAAATATTTTAAAAGTACAATGAATATTCTCATTTTATATTTACTAAATATCCAAAAATATCATTATCCTTAGGATAGTTTATTATCGAGTTATCTAAAGTTTTAAAAATTTATTGATTGTCACAAAGATTTTATGCTTTCCCAATCAATATTACTCTTTCCAAATAAAATCACGATTTGTAGTTAAAGATGAAAATTCCAATGAATTTTTTTTTTAAATAAATATCCTGCAAAACGTTAATCGCCATTAAAATTTTAAATAAAACTTTTTTTTTTTTTTTCTTTTTTCATATTTTACAATATCATATATACCTTTTTTTAAAAGTATTTATACTCCGAAATTTCACACATTATCTTATATTTTTGCAGATTTTATTAATACATTTACATATTTAAAAAAAATTATAATAATATAAAAAAATATTACAAAAAAAAAGGAATGAAATATTTAGTAGTTTTATTATTGGCAATTCTCGCCTTTTCCTCAAATGTTAATGCTGCTTCCAATTTGGAATGCGAATTATGTGGTTTCGTTGTAAGTTATGTTGAAGGATATGTCAGCAACAACGCCTCAGAAGCTACCATTATTCAAGAAGCCGAAAAGATCTGCACTTTTGTTCCAGGTGATCTCCAATCAACTTGTGACACTTTAGTTCAATCCTACTTACCAGAAATCATCTCATTCCTCTCCAACAAAGTATCATCCTCAGTTATTTGTCAAAAGATTGGAATGTGCTCCAACAAAACTGCCACCAAAACTGTCGGAGGTGCTGTTGAATGTTCACTCTGTGAATTCTTAGTTAGCACCATTGAAAAGTACCTCTCTGGTAACGCCACTGAAACACAAATTATCCAATTCTTAGACAATGACTGTAAGATCTTTGGTGGTCTTGCCAACACTTGTCAATCATTGGTTAACCAATGGGCACCAACCATCATTGCAAAACTCTTAAACAATGAACCACCCGCCACTGTCTGCCAACAAATTAAATTGTGCACCAGTTCTTCATTTGCCAATAAATCCAAAAAAGACAAAGAATCTCAAGTCTTGTGTCTTTTGAAACAATTAGCCAAAGAAGAAGACGCCATCTCATGTACCGTCTGTGAATTCATCTTCAAAGAAGTCGAAACCTTTGTTGAACAAAACCAAACTGAATCTGAAATTATCGCTGCCGTCGCTCAAGAATGTAACATTTTAGTTGTTCCAACTTTTGTTCAAATCTGTCAATCCATTGTTGACCAATATGCTCCACAAATCATCCAATACGTTCTCAACCAAGAAACCCCACAATCTGCCTGTACCTTATTAGGTCTCTGCGGTGGTTCCTCTGAATCTGGTTCTGGTTCTTATTCTGAATCTTCTGGTTCACAATCATCTGCCAGTGGTTCATCTTTCTCTGGTTCATCATTTTCTGGATCATCTTTCTCTGGAACTGGTTCATCCTCCGGTGGATTCAAAATCTTAATCCAATAAATTAATTAAATATATTTTAGAAATATATAATTTATTGGTAATCTATATATATATATTTAGTTTTCCAAGTACTAAATAAATCCGAAATTCAAAAAAAAATATTAAATTTATTTATTAAAACCATACCCTTTTTGTAATTAATTATTGTTTATTATCTTATTTGATTGAAAAGAAAATTACAGAAACAGGATAAAGATCCTTTTAGTTTAATGGTTGGAACCACACATCCATTAATAGGAAATTGCACAAAATACTTTTTTTCAAAAAAAATAAATACTAGTAGTTTTTTAAACCATGAGTACAGATAATACACAACCAACAAATTTTACTAATACTGATATACCAACCTCAAGTTGGAACAATGATTCAATTAAAAAATGGTGTAAAGTCATTGGAGTACCAGAAGATGATATAAAAATAATAGGATCAAAGGATTTAGATGGATATTGGTTTAACTCTAAACGAAACTATTTAAAAGATTTATTAGTTAGATATGGTGTATCCCCTTCTTCTTCCGTCAGAATTCACAATAAATTCCCTCCAACAACTACAAGTACTGGTATGTAACTAAACCTATACACTATTTGAAACCCCTTTTGTACATTGATACTAACATATTTTGTTATATAAACTCAATACAATTTAAACACCTGTTGAAAATTCAACCACAGCGGATAAACCAATTAATTTCGCTTTAAATTCTGTAAAAATAAATGAAATTAATCAAACACTTTTACCTCCAGAGGGCTGGTCTAAATTATTATTCGCTAAAAGTTCTAATATAGATGAGCCTATAATAATTAGAGAATGCTACAAAAACTTTACAACACTAGTTAAAAACTTTATGAATAAGAATCCAACATCAATTCAGTTAGTTACAGGAAATCCAGGTATAGGAAAGAGCTATTATTTGATTTATTTATTGTTCTCTCTTATTGAAGAAAAAAAAGATATTATTTTTCATTCAATGCACAAGGATGGTATTGTTATCTTTAAGTTCCACCATGATATAGATCAATATATTGTGACTTCTCTCCCTTATTTTCCGTATGGTATAAATTATAGATTTGAATTAGAAAAGCTCCAAATGAACTCAAAAACAACTATATACCTCGTAGATGGTATAAAATATAAAGAGCACCTTGAATGTAAATGTCATACGGTTATGGTATCTGCACCAGAAAGAGAGAAATATAGAGAATACATGAAAGTAAGATATATATATATTATAATATTTTAATTAAGAAAATTTTGACATAAAATTAAATAGACACAACCTAAATATTATCAAAAACTCTGGATGGGGCCTTGGTCTAAAGAAGAAATTGATATTTTTATTATGGTAAAAAAATTGGATAAGAATACTGTTGAGAAACTATATTCTTATTGGGGAGGTATACCCACAAAATTATATCAAATGAATACTATAGTGGAGCTTGATCAATCTATATTAGCATGCAAACCTAGTCACGTCTTTAATTTTGCTGGAGAAGTTTCTGGTTTTACCAGCCAATCGTTATCACACAATATTCTTCATGTTATTCCTTTAGATTCAAAATTTAAAATAACAGCTTTTGAATTTGGATCGAATTATATTGCAGAGAAAATAATAAACAAATTCTATGAAAAACAAAGAGAAAAGGTTATAAATAATATGAATGTAACCATATTTCGCCATTCAAGACTTGGTGGTAAGGTATTTGAACAATTAGCACACATTGAGCTTAGTGAAGCAAATTCTTTCCAAATTAGACCTCTTCTTCCCCAACAATCAGATTTAGTTGTAGAAATAATAATCGATAATAATAGCATGTTAACTAGTAAAATAGCTCAAAATGGTTCTTTTCAGTTCAATAATCTACCTCTAAATCAAGAATATACAGTACTTCTTCCTAGCCATAACATGACTACAAATATTCAATCCACACCAACATCTTCATCTAGTAGAAAATTTCAGTTAACAGGGAATATTAGATTATTTTCTTCAATATTTCACAGTATAAAGATGGACAGAAGATACTTTGATTCTATTACAAACCTTGATAATGCAATTTACTGGATTCCCCAATCCAAAAACTATAATGCAATAGATTCACTTATCAAGTATCAAAATATATCCCATTTTTTCCAAACTACAGTGTCTGAAACTCATCCAACCAATAGGGATAATTTTCATCAATTAATCACTGAAGGTTCATTTCAACATATCTTCCTTTATTTTGTAGTCCCAGAGGATAGATATAACAGTTTCTCTTATGAAAACACTTATCAACATGAAAATGTTTCTCAATTTTGTTTGCTATTAAAATAAGTTTTCGTCCTATGAAATTATCTATTTAATAGTTGATCCAACAGTGTGCAGTATATTTTTTATCAGTTTATACATCAATTCAAACGTTTATTCAAGCAATAGATTTGTAGATAAATTTAGTACTCTAATTTTATAATATTGTCATTAAGGGTTTTTTTTTTTGATTTTACATTTTTCTAAAAAAGAAGATTCTCTCTTAGTTTGAATTGTGTGTTGTAAATGACTTACATATTCTAGAATCTATGTTAATCTTAAGTGAAATTTTATTTTTTTTTAAAATTTTTTTATTGTAATTTTCATTTTCAAAATTGTGAACATGAACAATGACAAAATTAAAGTTGAATTAAATGTAGATATTCATTGTAATTCATGTGTAGATACCATAAGTAAAGGTATTAAAGATAACTTAAAACAAACTGAAATTGTACAAGTAGATTTACATGAACAGAGATTGGTATTGGAGAGTAGTGACCTTACTATTGATATATGCGATGTTATAAACTCAACTGGAAAGACTGCAACAATATGCGGTGTAGGATCAGGTAAAGGTTCTGCAGTTTGTTCCATTGGTGAAATTGAAGGTTGGGAGAAAGGATGTGGAGGTGCAGGAGGAGAAGGTGTAAAAGGTGTATATGGTGTAGTTAGAATACTTCAAACCTCAGCCTCACAGATTCTATTTGAAGGTATATTCAAAGGTCTCAATGACCAAGAACAAACAAAAAAACCTACATTGGTGGTTCATGAATTTGGTAATCTATTGAATGGATGTCAAAGTGTTGGTAAACCCTACAAAAACACTCAACAACAGCAACCTGTTATTGGGACTAGTACAGTTTCTGAACATGGACAATCCCAATTCAGGGTAATGACAAAAGATAGATATGAATTTTGGGATCTTATTGGTAGATCGATTGTATTACACTCTAGTGATGATATAGACAGTCCTAACGACAAGAGAATAGCTTGTGGTATCATTTGTAGAGCTGCAAGTGTAGGTCAAAATCAAAAAAAGATTTGTCCCTGTGATGGTCCTCCACCTCCATCTTCTCTCTAAAAAATGGGATCACCTTCGAATTAATAAAATATAATCCTTGTACAGTTTTTTTTTTTTAAACAATCTCCCTAAACAAAGACACTAACTAAAAAATCCTATCTTAGCATTCAAAAAAAAAACACACGCAACAATGGAATAATTTTAATAAGAGTGATTTCATGAAATATCCAAAGAAAACTCTGATTTTTGATTGTCAACCGAGGTATTTTTTTTTTTTTGATTTCGAAAAAAAATATGCAACTGAAATTTAGTTTTTCCAAAATATCAACCTCTTCTTAAAAGTAATTAAATTTATATTTTATCTTAATTTTCTTTTTTTTTTCATCTCTTTCCTCCTCTCTACAATACTTTAAAAGATATTATTTAATATATATATATTAATATCTTGTATATTTATTTTATATTTTTTAAAATTATTTTTGATTGATCTTATAAAATTACCTAATTTAGATCTTATACAGTAATATTACATAAATAATGATTAGTCCAGATTCATTCAGTAAAGGTATTTCATTGGATAGTGATGACGGTGCCAATAAAAACTATGAAGGTAATACCATACCACATGGTGGAAAATTAGTAGATCTTTTAGTTACTGGTGATCAGTTGAAAGAGTTGAAAGAACAGTCCATTACATTTCCAAATTTATTGTTGACTAAAAAACATCAATGTGATATTGAATTACTGTTGAATGGTGGTTTTTCACCTTTGGAGACATTTATGGACGAAGTTACCTATAAATCAGTTGTTGAATCAATGAGACTACCTAATGGATTGTTGTGGTCTATGCCAATTACATTGGATGTTGATCAGACTACTGTTGATATCATTAATAAAACCACAGATAAGAACTTGGCATTACGTGATGAAGAAGGTAATCTCATTGCAGTTTTACAGGTTTCAGATATCTATAAACCCAATAAAGAGGTAGAAGCACAAAAGACTATGGGTTCAGTAGATCCATATCACCCAGGTGTTTCACATATCTTCCAGGCTAAAGAGTACTATATCTCAGGTCGTTTACAAGGATGTCAGCTACCAGTACATTACGACTATCAACCACTTAGACGTACTCCAAGAGAGGTTAGAAAAATGTTTGTAGAGAACGGTTGGAACAATGTCATTGCATTCCAAACTAGAAACCCAATGCACAGAGCACACAGAGAGCTAACAGTCAGAGCTGCTGAACTCAACCCATCTTGTAAATTGCTAATTCATCCAGTAGTTGGAATGACTAAACCAGGTGATATCGACTACCATACCCGTGTTAAATGTTACAGATCCATTATGGGAAGTTATCCAGAAGGGTTGGCTGAGTTGTCCTTGTTGCCCCTGTGCATGAGAATGGGAGGCCCAAGAGAAGTCCTCTGGCACGCAATTATCAGAAAGAATTTTGGTTGTAATCATTTCATTGTTGGAAGAGACCATGCAGGTCCAGGTGAAGACAAACAAGGTAACCTCTTTTACCAACCATACGAAGCACAAGAAATGGCATTGAAATATCAAGAGGATCTCGGTGTTAAGATCCTTCCATTCCAAATGATGGTCTTTGTACCAGCACATGATAAATACTATCCAGTAGACCAGGTACCTGAAGGATTAGAGACTGCAAATATATCTGGAACTAAATTACGTCATTTACTAAGAACCGGTGGTGAGATTCCAAATTGGTTCACATATTCTAAAGTTGTTGAAATTCTCCAACAATCATGTCCACCAAAAATCAAACAAGGTTTTACACTATTTTTCACTGGTTTCTCTGGATCTGGTAAATCTACAATTGCCAATGCACTCAATGAGGCATTGCTAGCTGATGGTACACGTTCAATCACCTTATTAGATGGTGATGTAGTTAGAACTTTTCTCTCATCCGAATTGGGATTCTCCAAAGAGCACAGAAATCTCAATATCAAAAGAATAGGTTTTGTAGCTTCCGAAATTTGTAAAGCCGGTGGTATTGCCATTTGTGCTCCTATTGCACCATACAATGAATCTAGAAATTTCTCTAGATCTCTCATCAATCAAAATGGTGGTGGTTTCATTGAAATTCACATTTCTACCCCTATTGAAGTTTGTGAAAAGAGAGATCGTAAAGGTCTTTATGCTAAAGTTAGAGCTGGTCAACTTAAAGGGTTCACTGGTATTGATGATCCATATGAAGTACCTGAATCTCCTGAATTACGTATTGATACTACTCACACTTCTGTTAAAGATTCTGTTAATGAAATTTTATCATTTTTAAGAAAAGAAGGTTATATTATTTAAATCCAAAATTTATCTGAACAATTATAAAATCAAATTATTTGAAATAAATTTATATTATTTCTTCTTCTTTAACTACTTTTAAGTACTACCTATATTTACAATTTTGATCTATAGATTTTTATTTGTTACAGATCATCCATATTTCTAATAGTTGCATCTTTTAGAGATGTTTTTATATCATAAAGTAAATCTATTGGATTAAGTCTATCTTCACAATCTTCTACAACTAAATGTACTTCTACTTCAGATGAAGGTGCAATATTTACAATTTGAAGTAATTCAGCTTTCATTAGTTTATGTCTTGAACATTTTTCTTTACAATCTAATATAGATTGTTCTGTTTCTTTTGATGCTGGTGTGATTTCAAGATACTTTATAACTGAACTAATAAATTCATTGATTATAATTTGACCTGGAAGTGTTCTTTTATGTTTTAATAAATTTAATACTTCATAATTACTAATTAATTCTTCTTTATCTTTCTTTACTCTATTTTTGAAAAACTTTAAAATTAGATCTAATTCAATGTAATAGCTCCTTGATCCATATTCAATTATCTTACATTTTCATTTTATGAATAAATGAATATAATTCAAAAATTCAAAAAAAAAAACGATCAAAAATGGTGATAAAGAGGGGGACTGTTTAAATGATATTATAGTATTAGTCCAATCTTTAGAATAAAATTAAATATCAAAGAGGGGGTGAATTCATCTTTTATAAGATTATTCCCTAAATTAATAAAATTTAAAATTATTAATTTTTTTTTGTATTTCTTTTAATTTTAACAAACCGCTGTCAATTCATTCAACACACCCCCACACTTGGTATTAAAACAAAAATTTTTTTTTTTTTCTTTTCAAAACATTTCAGATCATATACAAGTTCATAGACCAGAAATGAGCAATAATAATACAGAAGAACAACAAGTACCTGGTAGTGCAAGTCCAACACTGACAGGTAAAAAACAAAATAGATCACAACCTGAATGGATAAAACCATCAGAAAAACAAGTTAAACCCCTAATGATCAATAACAGTTTGACTACTTCCAAAGTACCATTTGTACCATTGAACCCAGACGGTAAAACAGTGACATGGTATACATGTGGTCCAACAGTATACGATGCCTCACATATGGGACATGCTAGAAACTACATTACATTTGATGTACTACGTCGTGTCATGCGTGACTACTTTGGATACAATGTTCAATACATTATGAACATTACAGATATTGACGATAAGATTATCATTCGTTCACGTGAAAAGGGTATTACTCACACTGAACTCAGTAGACATTGGGAGAGTGAATTCTTTAAAGATATGAAAGCCCTCAATGTATTGCCACCAGATGCCTTAACAAGAGTAACTGAATATGTTCCACAAATTGTAGACTACGTTCAGAAAATCATTGATAATGGCTACGCTTATGAATCTCAAGGTTCAGTATACTTTGATACCCAAGCCTACCAAAAAGACCATTTCTATGGTAAATTGGAGCCAAACTCTGTAGGTGATGCCAAACTCCAAGCAGATGGTGAGGGTGCACTCTCCATTCTCAGTGACAAACGTCATCCATCTGACTTTGCCCTGTGGAAACGTTCCAAAGAGGGTGAGCCAACCTGGGATTCAAAATGGGGAGCTGGAAGACCCGGATGGCATATTGAATGTTCTGCAATGGCATCTGATATTCTAGGTCAACAAATTGACATTCACTCTGGTGGCGAGGATCTTAAATTCCCACATCACGACAATGAACTTGCTCAATCAGAGGCCTACTATAATAACAAGCAATGGATTAACTATTTCATTCACAGTGGACATTTGCATATTAACGGTCAAAAAATGGCAAAATCTTTAAAGAACTTTACCACTATTCAAGATGCACTTTCCAAGTATAGTGCAAGACAAATTAGAATTCTATTCTTGATGCACAAGTATGATAAGACTCTTTCTTATTCCCCAGAGTCTATGCAAAATGCCGGTGAAATGGAGAAAACATTTACAGAGTTTTTCCATAAGGTTAAATCACTCATCAGAGAGAACCCAATCAATCTACCACAATTTTGGACACAAGATGAAAAGGATCTCAATGAGATGCTTCAAAAGACCAAAGCAGTGGTTCACGATGCATTATTGGATAACTTTGACACTAGAGAGGTTTTCTTAGCACTAGCAGCATTAGTCAACAATACCAATGCCTACATTGCAAAGAAACTACAGGAATCCAATGCAAGAGTAGCTGTCATTCAAACTATTGCCGAATATATCACCTTTATATTCAATACATTCGGTTTAGTTGATGGTCAGACTACCATTGGTTTTGGTATGGAAGGTGGATCAAGTGTTGAGGATTCTCTAAAACCAATTCTTGATGCTCTAGTTAAATTCCGTGCCTCTGTTCGTAGTAATGCCATTACAAAGGATACCACTGCCATCTTGAAAACTTGTGATGAACTAAGAGATGAAATCTTACCATTACTAGGTGTACGTCTTGATGACAAGGCTGCCAGCTCCAACGGTGGTGCCGTATGGAAATTTGAAAATGTTGAAACTCTAAAAAAAGAGATGGAATTGAAAAAAGAGATTGAAGCCAACAAACTTGCAAAGAAATTGGAACAACAGAAAAAGGAACAAGAGAAATTTGAACTCTCTAAAGTCCCACCACAACAATTGTTTGTCCAACAAAAGGATAAATTCTCACAATTTGATGATAAAGGTATTCCAACCCATGATGCAACTGGTAAGGAAATTTCTGCCTCCCAAAAAAAGAAATTGGTAAAGGAATATGAAGAGCAGAATAAAAATCATCAAAAGTATTTAGCTACTCTTGAAAAAACTAAATAAATTAAATTTATTAATTATAAATTCATCAATTAAAAATATATGTACATACTTTTGTTTAACCACTAAAGTTTTATTTAAAATTTACTCTAAAAGGTGATCAGTTCTTGATTTCCTTTAATTTATACATTTATATTCTCTTCTAAAGACTATTCGCATAAAAAATAAATTTTATGTTTATCAAGAGTACCAATTTATAACTTTACCATTGTGATAAAAAAAAAAAGATTAAAATTTGAAAAAAAAAAAAAAAAAATCGCATTTTTTAAAAATTTAGGTTTGTAAAAATATCCAAAAATCACACTAAGCTTTTATGGCTCAGTCGGCAGAGCGAGCGGCTGTTAACCGCTAGGTCAGTGGTTCGATCCCACTTAAAAGCGATACCTTTTTAATTTTTAAAAAAAAAAAAAAAAAAAAAATTAAAGCCCAAAACGTTACGTCAACAATGATGTAAACGTATTGGATAAATATAAAGACTAAAAGATGTTTGTATAACTAAGATGAATATGTATTATGATGGTCTTTATTTTATGAATACGAATAACAGAGTTGAGCTCGGAATAATAGATGTATGATGTGATCATGATAGATACTATCGTTACTACTACAATGAAAATTAGATAAATTTCAGAGTGTTATTTCAAAGCTAAACTGAAGGTGATTACTACCCACATTTTCAACAATTGTACCCAATGACATTAAACTATCACAATCAACCTAATAGATGCTCATTAAATCAACCCCCTTTTCAAGATCCTCAATTCCTCATCTACCGTTGCTTAATCAATATTGATATCAGACTTTTTGGGTCCATTCTGTTGGTAGTATCCTTAAGTATGTCGCTCTGTAAGGACTCTGGCAGGAAACTCATAAGATAGTATTTTTGAGATATAAAAGCATCGGCATTAGATTTGAATTCATGATTGGCAACAATCTATTCCTGCAGGTCAAAGTATCATCATTTGTTGCCTATACATCGACAGGTACTGTTAGCTCTATTAACAGCATTAGTACAAAAGGAATTACACTTGAGAATATTCCATCTGAGCCATGAAAAAACCAATTAAAAATAAGAAAGTATTTGGGTACTTCTCAGATGGTCCATTTATGACAGACAATATGACGTAATAATGATACCTGAAAACCAATTTACCCATACATATTATGATAATGAGGTAGGTTGCTGCAAATCCAATTCTAAAGTCCAATTTGATTACATCTACTCTTAAATATATTGTAGATAATGATTTTGATGGTGTTGGTATAGATTGGGAATATCCTGGTAAACAAGGAATTGGTTATGAAATGAGATCCAAAGAATTTACTAAATTGAAGGATTAATTTTACCTTTCAATGTAAAACCCTTTCGGTACCTCCTTTCATAAAGTCATTGTTGGTGTAAATAAATCCAAAAAAAACAAAAAAATAAAGCAAACAGGTGAATTGAAAATTTCTAGAAAATTTTTAGGATATTGAATTGTTTATTGATTAGTAAAAGGATCTGCTCTGTTTATTCTTTTTTACTAAATTTAAAATTAAAAGGGGTAGGATCTGAGAAAAAAAAATAAAAGGTAGATATTTTTTCATGTCGAAAAAAAATGATTAAACGAACCAAATGTCCCTTCTTCTGAAATTTATCTCATCTGTAATTGTATAATTTAATTAAAAACTTTTTTAATTTATTTAAAAATATATTTATAGAATAAAGATAAACATGAATAAAAAAAATATAATTATTCTTTGTATTATTGCATATATATGCTTTACAGCTTTAGTAATGTCAGCACAAGTTAGATTTACTGCACATTCTGGTACTCATCATGGTCCAATTACATGGAAAGCAACTGCAGTATCTTCTTCTTCTACAGGTGGTTCAACTACAGGTAAATCAGCTACATCTTCAGATTCTAGTACTCATCATGCTTGGGAAGCAGGTACAGTATCTTCTGGATCAGGATCAGGATCAGCTTCTGGATCAGGAGCTGCATTTGGTGCATTACCAAATCAATAATAAGGTGGACATATCATTTCTAAATAACAAATAGCCTTTTTGATCAAATTTAAATTTGTGATAAATAAATAAATAAATTCAACATACACAATGTGGTATTTAATTTATTAAAGATTAATTAGGATAGTGATCTAATTAATTGCAAACAAGAGTACAATTACCAGCAAAACGAAATGTCTGGGTTGGACCACCACCACATGTTCCACTACCACCAGTTGTAGTTGATCCAGTTGTAGTTGATCCGGTAGTAGTTGAGGTAGTGGAGGTTGAAGCAGGTCCAGTAGTAGAGGTAGTTGAACTACTTGGGGATCTTGAATAACTTAATAACCAATCATAAATGTAATTTTGAGTGTTAATAGCTCTATTGGTTTCATATACATTACCCCAAATATAATGACCACCACTTTGGAAGATAGTGTATTTTGGAGCTGGTGTCAATCCAGCACCATTCAAACCATTAATCCATGCAGTAGATGTTTGATTAATATTTACAGCACCATCATTTACAGCATGGAAAGCCCAAATTGGAACATTTGCATCTACAATACTAGTGTAGTTACTTGGTGAAGTTGGACCTACACTACCACAAATTGGTACTACAGCAGCTACATTTCTGGCATTGGTCAAAGATGCAGCAATCAATTGCCAAACAGCACCACCACCTTGTGATAATCCAGTAACATAAATTCTATTGAGATCAGCATGAGTTGCATAGGCTTCTTTTACAATTCTAACTGCAATCTCTGATGTTACAGGTCCATGGCCCCATGGAGCTTGTGGTGAAATTACAATAAATGGTAACTCTAGTGGCCAAACATTATTTTTGATATAATTTGGTGGTGTACCTCCATTATCAGTCACTCTTTCCAAAGTTGAAAAACTACATGGACCATTGGCAGATTCACCAGCACCATGAAGGAAAACTATTCAAAATTATTCAACTATTGTTAATTTATATAATTTTCAAAATAATATAATACATACTTAAAGCTGGGAATTTTGTACCATTTCCATATCCAGGTGGTAAATATTCATAATAGAATGTTTGTTCACCCCATGAAGTGTGATTAAAAGCTTTTTTGGTATGGACCAAAGCTTCAGTTGTACTACAAAATAGTAAAACAAAAATGGATAGACAGATTATTGAATATTTCATCGGTTATTATTGTAATTAATTATTAAACTTTACTTTTAATTTTTAATTGTCAATAAAATATTATTTTTAAATACAATTTATAACAATGAAAATATTGGATATTTTAGATAAAATTTAAAAATCAGTTGATATTTTAGATAAAATTTATAATAAATGATTGTCTCATCTATCCATTTCCATCATTGTGGTGGAGTTCGTATAACGGGATGAAAATTTATCAAAAAGTGTAAAATATCAATTGATTTTTATTAAAATCTTTATATTCGAGTTCAAAACTATGTCTGTTGATGATAAGTCAAGATTGGTATAACATCAACATTGTAACCCTACATTTTCCCTTTGAAACTAATCTGTAAATATTTGATTACCTATATAGGAACTTCATTTTATATTTCCAAAATTTAAATTTATTGATAACTTAATATAGTTATAAATATCAAATAATTTGAATTAGTGTCTGTTAAAATAATAATAATAAAATTTTTTAGTTTTAATTTCAAATCATTTTTTAATGAAAAAGCGCAATTTTGTTAAATAAATAACATCTAAAGATTTTGAAATTTATTAAAGATTAGATTTCGATGTTCAATTAATGACAAGTACAAGTACAATTACCAAACATTGTAACAGTTTGTGGTTCAACAGCTGGACAATTACTCCCGGTAGTAGATGAAGAGGTGGTTGATCCAGATCCAGTAGTTGATGTGGTCGATGCTGGCCCAGTAGTTGAAGTAGTTGAGGTAGTGGAGACTGTGGTAGCAGGACCAGTGGTACTTGTAGTTGAACCAGTGGAACCTCTTGAATAACCCAATAACCAAGAATAAATGTAATTATTTACATTAACGGTTTTATTGGTTTCATAAACATGTTGCCAAATTCCATGACCACCACTTGAAAAGTTGGTAAACTTGATAGTTGGAGTCAAACCTGCAGCATTCAGACCATTGACCCATGCAATTGTTGTGGTTGTAATATTTACTGACCCATCATTCCATGCATGGAATGTCCAAATGGGTACACTAGCAGAAGCAATAGTTGTATATTGGCTAGATGAACTTGGAGTTGCAGCTGCACAAATTGGAACAGCAGCAGCTACATTCAAACCATTATTAACATTGGCAGCTAAGAAATTCCAAACAGCACCACCACCTTGTGATAAACCAGTAATATAGATTCTATTAAGATCAGCATTGGCAGTATAGGCTTCTTTTATAATTCTAACTGCAATTTCAACATTCTCAACACCATGACCCCATGGAGCTTGTGGTGAAATTACAATAAATGGTAAATCCAATGGCCATATATTATTCTGGATATAGTAAGGTGGTGTACCTCCATTTTGAGTAACTTTAGTCAAAGTAGTTAAAGTGCATGGTCCATTTGCATTTTCACCAGCTCCATGAAGGAAAACTATTAAAGTATTAATTTTAAATTAATATTTAAATGTATAGATAAACATTGCGGGAAATACAATACATACTTAAAGCTGGGAATTTAGTACCATTTCCATAACCTTGTGGCAAATATTCATAATAGAATGTTTGGTCACCCCATGCAGTATGGTTAAATGTCTTTTTAGTGTGAATTAAAGCTTCACTAGTTCCAACTAAAATTAAAGCAATTATTACTAAGGTATATTTCATCATATTTTGTTTTGTATTGTGTATGATTTATCAAATATAACCTTGAAATAATTTTTATATTCAACAAGCTTAAAGATATTTTAGATAAAATTATAAATATCTTCTCCACCTTTTCATAAATTTTATAATAATTATTGTTGTCTACTTAATCCATTTCCATAATCAACACTTTCAAAGAAATTCTGTATAATATCCTCAAAAAACAAAATATCTCAATGATTTTTCTACAGAATCTTAGTTTTATATGAATTCCACAAATTTTTTAAATCAAATAGAACTAATCAAATCTTATGTAAATCATCACTAATAAGATTATAGTTTCAAATTTAAAAATTATCTCAAAGTACTATATTTTTTAAATTATTTAAATATTTATTTTTAAAATGAAAATAAATATTTGTTTTAGTTACATGTGCATGAACAAGAACAATTACCAGAATAGTTAATAACTTGTGGTGTACCACCTCCAACTGGACATGATCCACCAGTTGTTGAACCACCAGTTGTGGTAGTTGTAGTACCAGTTGTGGTTGTACCGGTAGTTGAAGCAGGCCCTGTAGTTGAAGTTGTAGATGCAGTAGTGGCAGTAGTAGCAGGTCCAGTGGTGGTAACTGAAGTGGTTGTAGTTGAACCACCTGGAGCTCTAGAATAACTCAATAGCCAATCATAAATGTAATTTTGGGTATTTACAGCTCTGTTAGTTTCATAGGCATTGGCCCAGATAGAGTGACCACCAGTTGCAAAAATGGTGTATTTTGGAACTGGGGTATGGCCCAATGCATTAATACCGTTAACCCATGCAGTTGTAGTTTGAGAAATATTAACGGTAGCATCATTGGTTGCATGGAATGTCCAAATTGGAATATTTGAAGATACAACAGTTGCAAATTGATTGGAGCCAGCAGTTGGAGCCACACTACCACAGATTGGTACAACAGCAGCTGCATTCAAACCGTTGGTAGTAGATGAAGAAATGAATTGCCATACTGCACCACCACCTTGTGAGAGACCAGTAACATAGATTCTATAGAAATCAGCATGGGTAGTGTACTGTTCTTTTACAATTCTAATTGCTAATTCAACTGAACCACCACCATGACCATAAGGAGCCTGTGGTGATAATACAATAAATGGTAAATCCAATGGCCAAATATTATTTGAGATATAATATGGTGGTGTACCAGCATTCAAAGGAACTCTATCAAGAGTTGTAAAGTTAACAGTATTAAATGGTGCCTCACCCATACCATGGAAAAACACTGTAAAATAATATTAATAATTAGTAATTTGTTAAAATAAGAATTTAACTATATTGGTGAAAATATTACATAAGACAGGGAATTTAGTACCATTTCCATAACCTGGTGGTAAATATTCCCAATAGAATGTTTGATCACCCCATTGGGTGTGATTAAAAGTTCTCTTGGTGTGAACTAAAGCTTCGGATGTATAGACTAATTGTAATAGTACAATTAAAAAAATGATAATTGAATATTTCATTGGTAGGTCGAGTGTGAAATGTGAATTGAGGTTATATTTTAAATCATTTTATATTACCATTCAAGTGACTAAGATATTTTGGATAATTTTCAAAATATCTATGCACTATAAAAATTATAATAAATTTGATTGTCTCATCTTCCATTTCCATCCATTTGAATGAATTCTATGAATACTTGTAAATATCCTGAAAAACACAAATATCTAATTTGATTTTTTTTCAATTGAATCTTAAGTTACACCCCTTTATTTGAATTAAGATCCACCATGTTCTAAATTATATAATTTTAGTAATTTATGTTACCACATGGCGTTCTATGCTCTAATCTTAAACTAATCTGTATAGTTGATCAGTTTGAAATCAAACATTATAATTTTTTAAAATTGAATAAAATGTGAATAAAATAATAGTTTAGAGATACACTTTAGATTATAAACATTGAACATAGGCACTAAGATATTAGATTATCTTTTTAGTAATGTGGTAATGTCTATTCATCTCAACATTTGGAAAATTATTATTTTAATATTTTTGATTTAAAATTAAATAGGTTTTTAAATAGATATCTATTATTATCTGTTTTAAAAATAACAAATTTTAAAATTGACATATAAATCATGAAAATAAAGAAATGATTGTTTGGAAAAAAACTTTTTTTTTTATTTTTTAGATGAATTTGAAATATTTGTTCAGAAAACATGAATGAACTGCCAGATGATATTATAAATCTACCTATACCATTAATAGGTTTAATAGGATCAAATAATTTACATTTTTACATTGAAAAATATATAACAAATAAACAGGTATTAGAGTTTACTAGATCTAATGGAAATGTACAATCACACATTACAACACCACTACCTTTATCCCCATCAATATCAGTAACATCATCACCAGTAATAACTAGTACTACAGCACCAACTAATGTATATCAAAATAGTCCTTCTATTGATCCTATTCAGGGTACAATTATTGATCAATCCAATAACAATAATAATAACATGGCATTATTAGAAGAGGTTTTCAATCAAAAAAAAGAAACTCAAGTACTATCACCTATTCAAGGTAGCTCACCAGTTATAGGATCAACACCACCTCCTCAAATTCTACCTACAGTCAGCTCACCTGTACTAGGTGCATGGAAACTACAACAACAACAAGTACCCATACTGAAAACTCTTACATTGGATATAGGTGGTGTTTCAAATAAAAAAGAAAAGAGAATCAACCATGCAGATACTTTTATACCATTGGGGATATTAAAAGCTAATTGGATACATAAACATATGTGTTCATTACCATCTGTTGTATCTTTCTTTATACAATGGCCTGATGATAAATCACCAAAATCTATAGATCCTATTCTTACTCAAATTGATACTATCAAGTAATTATACATCACCAACAAATAATTGTACAACATCACATTTATACATACTTACCTTTATATTTAACCATAATAGAAATAATTTAAAAAATAGAAATATTAAATTAATGATAGCTATTATATATAATTCAACAACTATTGAAACTAGTGATGAAAGAATTATTCAAATTAGAAAGAGATCAGAAATCTCTGATCCAAAATACTTTTTATTCCTAAATAAATCGGAATTTAATGTATTTGTAAAGAAGTATGTATATATATTTTAAATCTAACAACAAACACAATAGAAGAGAAGAATAATATTAATATGATTGAAAAGATGGGAAAAATTAGCAAACGAATTATCAGATCAATTCTATAAGGATGAATGTAACAATACCAAACAACAAATTACAAAAAATACACATCCATTCTTGATTATTAGATATCACTTTAAGATTGCATTCTACAGTGAATTGCGGTCAGATTATAATACAGCTTTGAAATATTATATATTTGCATATAATTCATTGAAGGATTGGAAACCTACTAATGATCCTCGTGGTGAAAGATTCCAAGAGTTAAGATCAGTAGCCAGTATAATCAATTTCAAGATATCTAAACTCTATTTGTGGAATGGTAATATTCAAGAGGCAGGACAACAGTTTGATAGACATTTAAAACTATTCCGTATCTATCACGGACCACAAGAAAAGGAGTTTACACATAGTGCTTGGATAGCAAAAGAATACCAAATTTTTGGTGATCTTTTAGAGGCATGTCCAAATAATCAAAAATTGATTGTCACTCATAACCCTTCTTATTACTATCAAATTGCTAGTAAATACATGGCTATTAGACGTAAACATTTTCAAGAATTGGTTCCAGATTATGTTAAATTGAATCCAGTAATCTCTAAATTCCGTGACCAGAAACCTCGTTATGATCTCTCCATCTACCAATTCATTGGTCAGGCTCCACCTGATACCTCTCATCCTTTGGAATTGACAAATCACACTCACCAAGAACCAGAAGTTGACATTGATTTCTACAAAACAGTAGCTCAGGAACTCAATATAAACTATTCTCAAACTATCATTGATCTCCTATCAAAATCCTATGAACAAACTCTTATATCTAGTAATCATAGAATTCTCTCCTATATTGAATCTTTGATTGCAGATGAATACTATAATTCAAAACAATATGATTTAGCATTTAGGTATGTACTTTAGTTTCATGACCACACATTTTATTTATATACTAACAATCAAAATAACATATATTTAGATATTATAATAAAAATGCAATTACCTATAGAAGAGAAAAATGGTGGACACTTTTGACTCACTCCATATCCATGTTATTGAAATGTGTCCACTATTTGAATATACCAAATAGTTTTGTAAATTTTGTAATGGAATATCTGTCACCCAAGTTTTGTAATACGCTATTGGAAAGATCAAGAGTACAGGATTCTCTAATTGATTTATTAGTTGACAGTAAAAAACTACAACCACCAATGTCATTGGCATCAAGTTTAGATGTGCGTATGGAACATACTCATCCATTGTTTAATTGTAGAGTTCAATTTCCTAGTAGTTTTACATTTACATCTAGTCAAACTGAATTCTATGTGGTATTTGAAACTCATTTCCCAAAAGCCATTAGATTCTCTAAATTAAATGTTCTATTTTCAGAATCATCCTATAACAGTAGTATAGTTGATCCACTACCCATAAATAATTACAATAACAATAATAATAAGAGTACAGAAAGAAATGATCTATTATTCCTACCGGATGAATCTAGATTATTTACTTTTCATTTGAAAACCAAAGAAAAAATGGAACTAGAATGTAAATCTGTAATTTTAGAACTTCAATCAAGTGATCCATCAATATCATTAAATTTCCATTGGAATATTTCTGAATGGGCTTTAAAATCTGATGAAATTAATCAAAAAGATGATACTTCATCAACAACCACTACTCCTATATTATCATCTAAATCACATAACAATAATAATAATACTAGTAGTAATAATCAAAATAATAATAATACAACACATCAGAAACCAAATCCTTATAAAAAGTTTTTAGAAAGATCATCAATTAGAATTTTGGATCATGAATCATTGATTCAGATTAAATGTAAACATCAACCACCAGCATTAATTAATGAATTCTATGAAATGGAAATGGAGATTCTAAATAATGATATTGAAATTACCAAAGGAACTGTTACATTTGAAATTAATGAAAAACAATTATATCTGGAACCTAGTAAATCCAGTGAGATTTTAACCACCCTAGAACTCCCTCACATTCAAGAGAAATCTACATTTAAAAAGAAATTCTATATCTACAGTCAGACAGATGATGAATCTAAACTGTTGATTAACATCTCCTATGAGACCAAATCTGGTGAGATTTCTCATACCTCTAAACTATTTAATGTACCTGTTCTGATGGGTCTTATCAGTCAGTTCCAATACTTTGATGACCACTTCCAACTTAATGATATGTATGAAGGAAACTTGGTAATTAACGAACCAGTATTCATGAACCTTGATTTGAAATCTTCACTTCCTTATGCTATATCCATTGAAAAGATTAGTTTAGTCATTGCCAATAATGAACAACCTATAACTCCATTGGCACCATCTATGGGTAACACAGGACCTGGATCTCATCCTGAAGAACCATTAGTTAAATTATTATCCATTAGCAACCAATCATTAGGATCTATTGAATTGGTAAAGGATATGGTTAACTATTCCTGTTGGTTTAGTTTGATACCACTGATTACTGGTGAATCTTTAAGTTTTGGTCAACTGATTGTTGAGTATAGAAGATTGAATTCACAAGTTGTCAATAGACTTCCAATACAACTACCACCAGTACGTGTTACTATAAATCCGTTTATAACAACTATTCAAGTACCCAGTCAAGGAGTTGTAGGAGCACCACTTCAACATTGCATCTCCATTAGAAACAATACCAATTTCCTACAGGAATTTGAATTAATTGTTGTAAATCCTCCTTCATACGGTTCCACTGATGTTCCATTCTTTTTCTCTGGTGAAAAAGTAAGTTCATTTATGATTCACCCTGAATGTAATCATGAAATCAAACATACTCTCTTGCCATTGGTTGCTGGTAAACATCCTCTACCTCACTTTAAAATCACCAGTAAGAGATTCAATAAGGAATTACCAAAGACAAAAAATACCAATAATTATTTATTTATAAAACCAAATTTCGATTTAGCTAATTAAAATATAATAAATAAAGTGACTTTATCTTTAAATTAAATAGACATTGTTGCTATTATTACAAGTGATTTGTTTATTTTTTATAATCCAAAACCTCTAACCAAATCTTGTGAAGATTATTGTACCATTTCATGAGATTGATAATTAGAGTTCTTGGTTGTTGAGAATTTGGGTCAGCATTTCCCAATGGGAAAGCTTGTTTTAACCAAAGGTTAAAGGAGCCAATGTTATCTTTACCTTGTGTAATTACATTTTGAAGTGAATTGGAAATCTCATCTTCTTTTAATAGAGTTACAGATCTATTCTTGAGATTGATAATCTTACTTAACAGATCATTGATCTTTTGTAAATTACTATTGAGTTCTTGTTGGTTAATATTCTTTATATAGCTACCAAATATAACTTCTAATTGATTACTTGGTTGAAGTAATTGAGTTTGTAATGTATTAATTTCATTATATATATTTATCAACTCTCTAATTGTTAAGTTTACAGCTGTTGGTTGTGGTGGTTGTATTGGTTGATAGTTATTATATACTGGTGGCATGATATTTGTTGATGAAGATGAAGGTGAAGATGTATTGCTTCCTGAACTTGAATTACTTAATGATAATGGATTAAGAGGTGGAAACATACTATTACCAGATGGTGTAGAAGAAGACGACTGTGGTGAAAAATGTAAACCTCCACTACCACTAACATTACTGTGATCATAGAGTTTAGAGTTTCTCTCAATAACCAATGGTTGATTAATTTGAGAGACACTTTGTTTTTGCTCTAATTTTACAGAGTTTCTGGGATTGGATAAAGTTGGACCAAGGTTATTATTACTGTTACTGTTGGTTAATTGCTTAATATCAGCCACACTGGCATGTTTAGATGATACCTCTCTGACCATAGGTTGCTCTTTAACTTCATCTTTCTTTAGAGTGGAGTCAGATTGTTCTAGGTCTTTTATAACTTCTTTTATCACTAGGAACCACTCCAATTGTTCCACTGGAGATTTGGTGTAAAAATACAAATGTTCATTACCCAAAACTGCAAAACCATTTTTAAATTCAGGGTCCTCTGCTAGCAATGTAATTGCACCTGCCAATTTCATGAATGAAACTGGTGAATATCTAGGTGAGGAATCAAATATATTCTGAACTTTTTTACAGAGTAATAATGCGTCATTAAAAAGGAACAAATAACGTTCCTTCAACTGACCACGTTTTTCAAATTGAATAATACCATCTTTTATATGTTTTCTTGATGGTTGAATCAATTCTATATTTCTAGTCAGTGATGACTGAATTAGAATAGTCTTCTCAAAACCTTCAGCATCTCTTTTAGATTCATTAATTGAAATTGCAAGATTTTGAATTTCTTTAAGAGCCAATTTAATATTTTCATAGTCCTTGTGAATAGATGGTGTGTGTTGGAGTAACTCTGTCAGTAGTAATTTATATCTTGGTATTCTCTGAACTGGTTGTATCTGAAGGTCCAAAAAATCTCTAGACCCCAAATCCTTTGATTTATCCTTGTTTCCAAAGAATTCTTTTACCTTTGGATCACGCTTTTTACATTCATTCAATGTTATAGTTGCATGGTTAAAGTTATTAATATACTGTGTGTACAATTTTAGAAATGGTGTTAAATCGAGAAAACACACAGCTAAACTCTGTTCATTTGACCATTTTGCATACTTTTTCTCAAGTGAATCCAACAGCTCTTTATGTACACCATGTATCAGTGAACAATTAGAAAACACTGATGTAATCTCTGCAGAGGAGAGTAGATCTTTTTTTGTAGTTTGAAGAGGTACTAGAAATTGGTCAATTAGAATACCAAGGTTCTGTACATAGTTTCTCTCAGTCTCCATAATTTCATTAGCACACTTATTTCTAAGTGCAATGTGACGCATCATCTCACGATATCGTAGTCTTTGTAACCAACCTCTGACATGTGACTGAATGAGAGTAATCTTATTATGCATATTAATCTCTAATTTTCTACTGGATATCTGTTCTTCCAGTGCAGATAATGATGCATTTTTAGAACCAAATAGTTTCTGTTGAACTGAATCCAAACGTGATTTCTCTCTATTCAAAATATCTCTTTTTAGAGAATCATCAAAATTAAATGTATCCAAAATTGGTTTCATCTCTTGAAGATACTCATTGAATATCATTTGAAGTTGTTTAGACTTATTCTCCAATAGATGATCAATAGATTTTGAATATTCATTTTTCTTATCTTCCCATTCTTTAACCTCTTCTAATAGTTTAGGTGTAACCTTAAAGTATACCTTTTCATTTATAGCCTTACGATGCTGTTCTTGAAGATAACTGTTAAGTGATATTTTAGGTTTAGTTGAACTAGCTGGTATCACTGGTTTATTATTAAGTTGTTGAATTGGTGGTGACTCCATATCTTGATCTTGAGAATCATATATATTATTATTATAATCATTAAATTCAGATTGATTATCATAGTTACTGCTATCCAATGCAGTTACAGCACTCTCTGTACTCTCTCTAGTTTTATCTACACTCTCTTCATTTTCTGAATTGGTAACTACTCTAAAATTACTAGGTGATGATATAACTATATTATTTTTTGATTTTTTTGACATTACTACATATACATCACCAATCAAATAAATTATCTATCAAAAAAAATTTTTAAAACAAAAAATTGTAAATCAATTTATAACTTGTAAGGATAGGATTTATTTTTGTTTACAATTTTTAAAATTTTTTGGCCAAACTTTGTGAACAAATTTAAATTTTGGACACATAATCTCCTTAATTTCCATTTCTTTGATAAAATTTGCAATTAAATTACTTTCTGGTGTGGTGGAATTGTATTTAGAAGTGATCAAAGTAAGTATTTTTAGATGTTGTGTTTCTTTAATGAGATACTCTATAAGATCATTTGTTAAAAATTTAGATTCTGGAGATATATCAATTTTAACTTCTTGGATTGAAGGTGAGTTCTTTAGGATATTTACAAATATTGAAACAAGTTGAACTGGAAAATTTTTAGAGAGTTTTAATCTTAATAAACTTTTCAATGGTCTATTTCCAGTGATATTAATTGGTAGATTTAATTTGAGTGATTTAAGATGCTCATAAATTGAGCTTTCAATCAGATGTGGAGGGATATAAATTAAATCATATTGGTTCATGTGAGCTGGAACTGAATCTGGTTGAATGATTGAATGGGTTGTCATGATATCACATTGATATCGAAACTCAAATTTTTCATTGTGGCAAATGATATTTCCAATCATTTTAAAGAATCTTTTGGAAACCATTGCAAGATTTGAGATTATATTGATTTTAGATCTCTTGCCTAAATTCAATTCAATTGAGTAATTGAGAATATTTCTCAAAATGAAATCAAATCTAATAAGATCGATTTCAGTTGGTTTCAATTGAATTGGAGCAACTAGTCTTACCAGTTGATAAAATAGTTTTGGTTGAATTTTTACACTAAAGATTTCATGAGATAAATTTAGAGTGAATACATTTGGTTTTTCAACTAAATCTATAACCAAACGATAGACACTTTTAGGATCCATACTTTTAAGCAGGAATTGAATATATTCACCAAATATTGAATTGGGATTTGGTGTGGATAGTAATATCTGATGGAATATTCCATTCCTCTTTTTAGATGGACGTAATTGGTATTGTTTTAGCCAAGGTAAAATCAAGTGGTCAATATCTAATTGTGATTGTTTAGATATTAATAATATCTGCAGAGCACTAGTATACTGATATTTTGTGATTTCTGAATACTTTTCGATATCTAAAATCTTTTCAACATATGGGAGACCATATTTTAATTTATCACAAACAATGAGATTAGATACAAGAATTTTAGCATTTTGTGTAAGAAAATAACTTGTTTTATCACAATCATCTATGTATTTGTCTATGAGTAATTGAAATTTTGGAAGACCTTTCCCATTCAGATGTTGATTGATCATTTTAGTGAATTTAAATGAATCTATGTAATCCAATTTGCCAAACATTAGACTGGAGATTTCGGTTAACATTTCTTGTCGTTCATCCAAATCAATATCGGTTAGATTGTCTATATCTAGATAGAGTTGCCAAAGGAATTTAAAACTCTTAATTTCATGAACATCAATTGACATCAACCTCGATTTATCTGTATATAAATCCAAGATATACTTTTTATAACTTTTCCAAAATTGTGTTGGTGTTAGATGAACATTATATTTATCAAGATATTTAGTTTGGAAAGTTTCACCCAAAGATACCATCAATGTGTCTAAAAATTTAGTCCAATGAATGAAATCACCTTTAATTTCCGACCAATAAGAATGAAAGTTCTGTTCAAATGACATTGGATACCTTTTGACAATAACACAAAGGTAATCTATTAACTCTAAGGAAAATTTACATTTGTGAATATTAGCCAATATTAGAGATAATTGTTCCTCTCCATATTCAATTTTGTTGAATTTCTTTGTGATCTCATTTAGAAGTGATATTGATTTTAAACTTCTTACTTTATTGTCGAAATCAATTGCTAAATTAAATAATTTCCTATTGAAATTATTAATATGTAGATTGAATATTAAATTTGGTATATATACATACATTATTATTGATGAGAAATTTGATTGAATAAAGTCAAATGCTTCAAAATGGTGAAAGAGGAAATCAATTGACATATAATATTCATTTTCTTTTTCATTCAAAGAATCAATGAGAAATTTCACAGCATTATCAATACCAATATGACTACTGAATAATTTTAAAGATTGACTACATTCTGTCAAATATTCTCTTGGTTCGATAGTATTAATATAGTTGTTGGATGCATCTAATAAAGATTTAAAAATAGGTTGAATACTTTCTTTTTGTAAGTCTTCAGGCATTTTAGAGAAAAATGTCATGAGAATATACAAAAGGTCTGGAAATTCATAATATGAATAAAGACAAACTTTAAAAGAAGTTGATGTGATTTCAAGATGATCAAATGTAACCAAACTTTTAATTGACTGATAAACCTTTTGAAAAAAATTTAATAAGAAGTCTTTGATTTTAAAAATAGATGTATGACCTATATTATTCTTATTGCGCCAAAGAATATTTTCTTTCTCTAATAACTAATTTGGGTTAGTTTAAATGAACTTTTATTTTGATTATTCAATAATATTTAAATATTTATTTTGAATAATTATTATTATTATTAAATATTTTTACATACTCTAAATAATGGATTAAAGAACGATTGATTGTAATTTTCAACAATATAGTAAAGCGATGAAGGTACAAGGTCAAGTTTGTTATTAAGAATGATATCTTTTATATATTTAGATAATTGGTGGTTGCTTAATTTTTCGAATATTGTTGATTTGGTTTTGTTATCAAATTTATCAAAATTTAAAAGAATATCTTTGGTTGGTAAATAATGAGTAATTATAGTTAAATTTATACATCATTGTTAAATCATACCTGAAAAAAACAAATAATCGTTTGATATTAATTTATGATTCAATTTATCATAAAGCAAATATTCTATTCCTTTTAGATGATTTAAATATTTGTTATAATATTGAGAGTAATCTTGAAGTGTAGTTGGAAGATAAGAATATGGTTTTCTTCTACAGTTTTTTGTTCGCGCCATTTAACCTTATTTAAATTGTTTTAATTCATTTGCTAAATGAAATTGAAATTTAAAAAATAAAAACTGAAATAAATTTTAGACAAAGTGCAATCAATTTTTTTTTTTAAATTATTTAATCTGTATATTTTGTTCTGATATTTAAATCCTTAAATATCTCAAATTCAGTTGGGTCCTGGGGTTTGAGTTCCAACTTCAGAAATAAGAGAGTAAAAATTTTAATGCTCGATTGAAAAAGTTCAAAATCTTAGACAATTATGGTGAAACTATAGTTGAAGATTCTGAAGTTGAAGGACTCATAGTAAACTATGAAACCACTCTAAAATTTTATATGTTATAATTGGAATTGCCAATCGAGAAATTTTAACCAAGGATAAAAGATTGTATAATTGTTAAATTATAAGAACAAAAAACTTTAAAATAAACTCATGTACTTATCATCCAACTACACTTAAAGATTATTCTGAATATTATAGCAAATATTTAAATCATCTAAAAGGAAAAGAATATTTGCTCTATTATAAATTTAAAATTAAATTATAATTTTTTATCTTACTCTCTTTTGAAATTTCTATAATAATTACACTAAATATATTCAGTTTTTTTTAACCAAATTTTCAAAACAAAGGAATGAAATGACAACACCAGTTAAGGATAAAAGATTTTTCTTGACACAGAAACCACCTGAAGGCTATATAGCTGGTATTGGTAGAGGGGCAATTGGTTTTACTACTAGATCGGATATTGGTAATGCTAGAAATACAGAGGCACCAAGTGGTGTTCCAGGATTTAGAGGTAAAACAGCACCTACTGCAAGTAAATTTCAGAGAAAAGATAATGGTAATACAACATCCACTGAGGAGGATGACGATAATGATGACGACGAGACTCAGGGAAATGGAAAATTTGATGAATTTAATGGTGATCAAACAGATAGTTTTCAAGATCAGAATGCACAATATGATCAGGAGGATGAGGAAGCTGATTTGATTTGGGAGAGTATAGACAGGAAAATGGATTCTAGAAGAAAGACTAAACGTGAATTACATGAGAAGGAAGAGAGAGAAAGAATGGAGAAGTCTACACCAAAGATACAAGAACAGTTATCAGATGTATCTGAACAGTTGTCTACAATGACTGAGGAGGAGTGGTCGTCTATACCCGATTCTGGAGATTACAGTAAAAAGAATAAACTAATGAAGAAGAAATATGACTTTTTCACACCTATACCTGATTCACTTATAGAGAAAGCAAAACAAGAGAATGAGACAACGACTATTCTCAATACTCGACATCAAGGTGGTACAGAGTCTACCGATCTTACCCATGTAAGCTCAGCTAGAACCGATTTATTAAAGATGCAATTGAATAGAGTTTCAGACTCGGTATCTGGAAAAACATGTGTAGATCCAAAAGGTTACTTGACTGAGATGAATAGTATACATATTGCATCCGATGCCGAAATTGGTGATATGAAACGTACGAGATTACTATTTAAATCAGTTGTAACAACCAATCCAAAGTTCTACCCTGGTTGGTTAAATGCTGCAAAATTAGAGGTGTTAGATGGTGATATAGCAGAGGCAAGAAAGATTATAGAACAGGCTTGTATATCGTGTCCTGATAGTGAAGAAGTGTGGATTGAGAATGCAAAATTACAGACACCAGAGAAAGCAAAGTATATTCTAGGTCAGGCAATTAAGATTCTACCACATTCTGTAAAGATTTGGTTGTATGCAATGAATTTAGAGAAACAGGTAAAGATTAAAAAGAAGATTATTAAAAGAGCTTTAGAGTTCATTCCTACTTCTGTTAAGCTTTGGAAAGAGGCTGTTGAACTTGAGGAGGATCCAGATGATGCTAGGATTCTTTTAGGTCGTGCATGTGAATGTGTGACTGATAATGTAGAGTTATGGTTAGCACTGGCGAATCTAGAGAGTCATCAGAGAGCCAGAGAGGTTCTGAATAAAGCCAGAACTGAGATACCATCTAGTCCTGAGATTTGGATTGCTGCAGCTCAGTTGGAGGAGTCTCAGGGTAATAGAGAAATTGTACAGAAAATCATAAAAAAAGCTATAAAATCTCTGTCGGTTGATTTACAGGTTATGGATAGAGAAAAGTGGTTGGCGGAAGCAGAGAAGGCGGAAAAGGCAGGTTTCATTGTTACTTGTCAGGCTATAGTTTTTGAGACTATTTCCATGGGAATTGATGAAGATGAAAGAAAGAGAATATGGCTGCTCGATGCAGAGGAAGCCGTTCAGAAGGGTAGTATAAAGATGGCAAATGCCATATATGCACATATCCTAACTGTTTTCCCTGGAAAGAAATCTGTTTGGTTTAAAGTTGCTCAATTGGAGAAACAGTATGGAACTAAAGAGGCTTTGGATGCAACATTACAAAAGGCAATTACAAACTGTCCGAACTATGAATTGTTTTGGTTAATGAGAGCTAAGGAAAAGTGGATTCATGGTCAAGCACAAGAGTCAAGAGAGATCCTTGCAGCTGCTTTTAAATTGAACTCCAATTCAGAGGAGATTTGGTTGGCTGCTGTAAAGATTGAGTCGGAATTAAATGATATTAAAGTTGCAAGAGCTTTGCTTACTAAAGCTAGAGATAGTGCATCTACTAAGAGAATTTGGATGAAGTCTGCCATGTTGGAGAGAGATTTTGGAAAAGATGAAACTGCAGAGTTGCAACTGATTGATAAAGGGTTGGCAAAGTTTCCAGATTTTTATAAATTGTGGTTAATGAAGGCACAGCTGCTGGAGAGACAAAAGAAGGCTGTGGAAGTTGTAAGATCTGTCTATTCACAAGCTCAGAGTAAGTGTCCTCATGAGGTACCTGTGTGGATTGAAAGTGCAAGATTTGAAATTCGTAATCAACAAATTAATAGAGCTAGATCTCAATTGGAAGTCTGTAGAAATAAGAATCCAAAATCACAAGATATTTATTTGGAACTCTCTAGATTTGAGTTAAAGTATAATAGTTCACCACAGATTGCCTCTCAATTGTCACAAAAATATTTGGCAATGGGGTTGCAAGAGTGTGGTAATGAACATGGTGGTAAATTGTGGTCTGAAATCATTGCAAATGAACCATCACATTCCAAAAAGAATAGATGTGTGGATGCATTGAACAAATGTAACAATGATCCTAATGTACTGCTACAGGTTTCCATAGTCTTTTGGAAAGAAGGTAAACTTGAAAAAGCTCGTGAATGGTTTCAAAAACTTGTTGGTAAATTCCCAGAGTTTGGTGATGGTTTTGCCTTCTATTATTGCTATCTATTGAAAACCTCTAGCTCTAGCAACTCTGAGACACCAGAGTGCATTGAACTTATTAAAAAATGTCAAGAATCTGAACCACGTTATGGTGAACACTGGATAAAAGTCTCCAAAGCATTGGGTAATTCAAAATTAAAATCTGATCAAATTCTAAAACAAGTGTCATTTACCATCTTAAAAGATCACATTTTAAAATAAATATTAAATTTTCAGTTACCACATAAATAAAAAAAAACAAAACTCTTTTGGCTGACCCCAATAAATACCAAGTCCAAAATCTGTATAAATTTATTGTTTTAGGGATTAATGTTTGTAGAAAATGTTGTTAAATCGGATACATTATTGGCTTTACCAATATATATTGGTATCAAATTTACCAACAAAAATGACTCATGAAATCCATCTTTATTAATCTAACTGCAATGAAATACATAGCAGTGTTTTTATTTGAAATAATTGATGATATCGTTTTGTTCATAGATTTTAGTAGTATAAAGATTGTTTGATGATATCAGATCTAATGCAACATTGGCAAGAGTGTCCACATGTACAGCTTGTGAAGGTAATATTTTAGGGAGCCATTTAGACTCAACTATGCCAGCAGGTCTCAAGATACTGAGAGTAAATAGATTAGGCAATCTTTGTTGAACTTGGGTTAGTTCTTTTTCAGTTTTTCCTTTTACATTTCTAGTTGGCCCTAATAGATAGTAATATGCAGATTCACTTTGATCAGCATACTTTCCAGATAAATAGAGAAAAGAGAATACTTTAGATTGTTTTTGAATAACAGGTTCAATCATCTTAACAAACTCATATACCATTGTATGTGATACCTTAAAGTGTTCTTCTAGTGTCTTAAAATCCAAATGTTTACCACCAATTGCCCACAAACAACCGTCATAGTCGGTAACCATCTTTTCAATCATATCATTATCATATTTTGTAAAATCATTGTGTACTATATTTATCAATTTATCATTCTTCACCTGTAGCTCTCTTCTAGTTAAACATAAAACCTTTTCAATTTTTTGATTTAAAAGGGCTTGTTTGAGAAAATGACTACCTGAGAATCCTGTAGCTCCAAATATAATCAATTTCATCTATTAATTAAATACGAAATAAAAATCTTCAATTATAATAAATCAAAAAAGAGTTGGTTTTTTTTTTTTAATTAACTTGAAAATATCTAAAGTGAGTAATCTACAAAAATAAAAAGACTCTAATTAGAAATTCAGTTTTTTTTTTAAAAAAATATCATTCTTACAACACCATCATAATGAAATTTATCCACATATTTGTAATATTCTTTATAATATTAAATGTATCACCACATCTAGTTTTTACACAAAGTTCTGAGGGTTCAACTAGTTCATCTAGTTCTAATAATACAAACACAACAGAATCAGTATATTACCATTTGATACCTTATGATGATCCTAAGTGTGAAGGTACTCCATATGGTGTTAGTTATATAGTGTATGTATCCTAACAAACCAAAACTTTCATATACTTTTTTTTTAATTTTCTTTTTATATTTTTATTTTGTGTTTTGATTTAAATATACTCATTCACTAATATAATGTAAACTAAAAAATAGAAAAGAAGGAGAATGTACAGCATTACCTGATAGTGTATTACATTATTCAGTTATATCCTCACTAAATGGTAGTGCTATAACATTTAAATATGTTGATAATACTAGACCTAAACAATGTACAGGTAATCAGGTTTATGATCAAGAGTATAAAGTTGGTGAATGTCAACCAGCAGGATTTAATTCGAATATAGGTACAAGTTACGCAAAATACTATTATGTAAATAAGACAGTTGAGAAACCAACCATACCCAAAACAGAGTATAAATCATCAGTAGTCTACACTTTCCACACCCTAAATTGTAAAAATATAACATCACAAGTATACACAATAGGATATCCTATTGAATTACTATACTCTGATAATACAGGTGCAAAATATTTTTGTAAATTAGCAGTACCTAAATACACCTATTGTAAAAATTTGATAGCTAATGAGTGTGATCCATCTATTGATTTAGATAAATTTCACAATAATATATGTAAAGCAAATTCATCGTTATCTTACACTGCAGTTGTTCAGTGTCTATAAAAACAAATAATCTCACCTATCCAATTTTGTATATAATTTAAAATAAATGTTTTAAAATATCAGACAGTCAAAAGATATTTAAGAACTTGATCAAATCGTACATGTTATTATTTCTCGTCTATTTCTCAACTACTTGAAATAGTGAATTTCCATTCAATTTAAATACAAATTTAATTTTGTTTTTTTATTATTTTAGTATTTTGTGTGTTCAATGGCAAGAACTAAAGCAACCAGAAGAAAAGCTTATAAATATCTACCAAAATCTATAAAAAAGTATTCAGAATACTATCCAAAGTACTTGAAATATCTTAGTGGTAAAGTTGATTTAAAAGATAAACTAAATCATGATTTAATTTCATATGATGTATTTTTCATTTCAGGTGTGTATTTCAAAACTTTTTATAAATAACCAAATTCTAATGGAAAACAATCAAAGATATTCTTTTAAATTATGATAAATTTAATAACAGTGAAAGAATAATGATATACAAAAACTTATATACTCACCAATTATCTAAATATGCTATAAAAGAAGTCAAAGATTTCAATATGAATCCTAACATTGATATGGAATTAGCCAAAGAGGTGCTTAAATATATTGAGCATTTCTATGGAAGAGATAGTTTACTTTTATTTAACCCATTTTTTAAAGTATGTAAATACAATATTGACAAAAAGTTAAAAAATTTACTTACAAATTTAAATATTCAATAGCTATTTGAGAATACAGAATTTTCACCATTTCGTATAAAATTGTGTGAAAATATATTTAAAAACACTTATGAGGAAATTAAAGGGTTATCGAACTTGAATCAACTTGAAATCACACCAAAATCATTTAAAATTTTACTTAAAGCATCTTCTACTTATCCAAACCTATTATGTATTCTCATGACATTTTTCTCTAAACTTCCTTATAATACTCAAAAAGAATGCATCCAACCTATTTTTAAATCATTTTTAGGTTACAATGGTACCTCTGATAATTGGGAAACGTTCAGTCAATCACTGAAACTATTCAGTAATCATATTGGTATAGATAATACTGTGAAATTTCTCATAGATACTCTAAATTACAATGAATATAATCATTTTATTGTAATTCATTTACTTTTTCACTATTTCGAAGCATTTGACTCTATTCAAGTAAATTTCTCTACAATAATAGAGTAAGTATTTCAATTATGTTTTATAGTAGATCCTAAAACTTATTAATTTCAAATTCTAATATTAGAAAACTATTAAATTCAGCTTTTGATAATGAAACAAGTAAAATTTTACTTCTTCATGTGATCACAAAGAAATTCAACAAGATTGAATATAAAGAAAAACATATCTCTTTTATTAAAGATAAAATGAACAATTGTACATTGTCCAAAGAATTGGTAAATTACCTTTGTGTGATTGTCAAAAGGTACCCAATGTCATTCGAAAAGACGTTTCCATCTTATTGGAAACATTTTGATACAAACTATTGGTATAAAATTTTAGATACCCTGATGGTATCTTTGGGTGAAACTTTCCAAACTCAATATCTTGATAAATATAAAGTATATCTATCACCCTTAAGATTTTGGAAAAGTTATAAGAAGTATAAGTTTGTAATAAACTCTCCTCCTGAAAACTCTAAATTGGTGTCAATGAATATTAGAAATATCCAAAATGTTAAGCATCTCTGGCAAATCTATCTAGATATAGAGGAAATTGCCTATACTGACTCTCAAGTACAACAACTAAAATTAGATGAGATTTTTGATCGAATTATATCTAATTTACAACACAAAAAACCTTCTAAAATCACCAAAATTATCAAATTACACCTGAATAGGAATGATCTCCCAAATTTTCAAAGTATATTCTTTGAAAACTATTTGAAAACAAGAGCTCTATATGAAAATTTTATAAACAGTTATGTTATAGGTTTGGCATCCAACTTCATAGCAGTTGATAATTTTGGACTTCCACTCATTGAAAAGGTTCTAAATATTCTAGAAAAAAGGTCAAAAATCTCAGAGAATGACTGTGTTGGTGCTCTCAAGTTATTAATGTTAGCCAAGGAAAATCAATTTAAAGTTGACTACTTGATTTTACCATGGTTAACAAAATGTAAGAGTTTTAGAGATGATCTCAGTGATTATTTTCATCAGTTATTGTTATCTGCTTCGGATCCATATTCAACTTTTGGAGATTATGTTAGATATATGTTAGAGTGTATGAATCCTGAAAGTGTCTATCGTTTAGTTATAGATTTAGTTGAAAACCCAAATATATTCACTCTAAATATATCTCATGAAATCTTTAGTGTAAAAATTCAACCAAATCTATTTTATCAACTGGTAGAACTAGTTGCTCCAATTCAATTGACACCAACTGAAATCGATCTGATTGGATTTGATTTCATTTTGAGAAATATTCTCAATTACTCAATTGAATTGAATTTAGGCAAGAGTTCTAAAATCAATATAATCTCAAAGATTCTTTAAAATGATTGGAAATATCATTTGTCACAATGAGAATTTCAAGTTTAGATATTGTTATTTGGATATCATGACAACTCACTCTATAATTCAACCTGGTACAGTTCCAGCACACATGAACCAAAATGATCTTGTTTGTATACCACCACATCTGGTTGAAAGCTCAATATATGAACATCTTAAATCACTCACATTGGTCTATCCCATTAATATCACTGGAAATAGACCATTGAAAAGTTTATTAAGATTAAATCTCTCTAAATATTATAAGGGTAAACCTATGTCCATTTTTATCAATATCTTAAAGAACTCACCTTCAATCCAAGAAGTTAAAATTGATATTTCTTACAACCCTCAATTTTTAACTAAAGAGGTTAGTGACTATCTCATTAAAGAAGCACTTCTAAGTAAGCTTACCTTGGTTACCCCTGAGAAAAAATCAACCAAAACAACCAATATCAAAAGCATTGTCAATTTTATAAAAGAAATGAAATTGAAGGATCTCATTTATCCATATTTTACATTTATTCACAAAATTAGACAACCCCGATCCTAATTTTAAAATAAATAAATTTAGATATTTTTTGATCAAAGACAAAGATGGGGAAAGAATCCCTTTGATTAATTTCCTTATTGATAGTTTACTTTATTTTGGGAGGTGGTACTTTAGGTTTTAGTAATCTAGCTAAAAAGGGAACTGTAATAATGGTTATAGGTGTACGAATAAGTGATGATATTTTAGTGAGAATAAATGCAATAGCAAAGACACCAAGGTTCTCTGTAGTTTGAGTTTGTGGTAAATGTAAGAAATCCAATATCTCTTTTGGATCGACACCTGCAGATAACAGTAATGTAAATCCACCCAATGTTGCAAAGTAAATGCTAAAATGTACAATAAGAGCTAATTTACCATATCTCTTAAGAATAAATTTAATTTTTTGTGTCATTGACAGTTTCTTTAATTCCTCTTGCATTTTTTCTTCATCATGATCATCTGTTTCGTTTTTGTTGTTGTTTATTGGTTGTTCGGGTTTGGGTTTATTGGCTTCAGTTGAATAAAATCGTTTTGGTTGAATTAATAGTCCCTTATGTGCTATAGTACTTTGATTGAAAATGCTATTTATGGATTTAGTGTTACTAACAAGTAAGCCTTTAGTTGGTGATTTTGAAATCTTATAATTTATATTTAATGGTTTTTGTAATTGTATCAATGTTGGTGTAGTTGAACTAGAATAGAATCTATAGGTAGAGCCTTTAATAGGAGAATTTCTCAACCAATGATTTCCAATTGAACGAGTAAAATTGATGGAAATGTTCATTTCTTAATTATCTAAAATAAAAAAATAAAAAAAAAAAACTAAATTATAAAGGAATTGGGATTTTTATGTGTCAAGTGACAAATAAATGACTATGTTAATTACATAATTTAATTGTTTTAAAAAAAAAAACAAAAGGGTGATGAATCATTTATTACTATTTAATTTTAAAACAAGAATATCTTGATAAATCTGGATTGTGGTAGTAGTTAAACTGTCTACTGAGATTTGTAAAATTAAATTTACATTTGGATTCAAAGACCAACTTTTCAATCGAGGGATGGTATTCCAAATGGTAGAGAACCTGTTGAATGAGATCCTGATTAATTTCACCACAACTGTCAGAGGTGAGACAGAGTGTCTGTAAAATTGTATTTCTTTTGAGTGCTTCTAATATTACATTGAAATGACATTTATAGATATTAGTTTTCAGTTTGGTTATGGATTTATTTGATGACAGTAACTGTGCAACTAGTCTATTGGTAGTAGTTCCAAAACTATTTAGAGACAGTTTCTTGAGATTTGATCTATCTTTGAGTAACATATCTGCCAATACTTTAATCTCCAAATCTGTATATTGTCTCTTGTTATCTAAATCCAGTTTCAGAGATTGCAATGATTTTGCAGTGACATTGGTGAGAATGGGTGTGGTTAACGAAAGTTTTTCTAAATAATGTTTTTCTTGTAACACACATTCAATAAGTGGTTGAACTATTATATATTCCAGACAGTTACTGATAAAGTCTATTGTCAATCTCTTTAGTGATTGTTCTCTTTTTAGATAATAAATCATCCATTGTATATCAAAACCATGTTCAATTAGAGCGCTAGCTGAAATACAGAAATCTGTGAGATTTGGTAGTTCTAGTAACCCTTTAAATAGAGATTCAGGTGGTATTCGTATAAAGAAACCTGCGTCGTCGTATATCAGTACTAGTGTCTTTAGATTTCGTAATCTACCACAATATATAGCGTCCAGTACCGTAGAGTATAAATTTAATGAAGTAGACTCCATATGTAAATACTCAATCTTTGAGTTTCCAGATTCCAGTAGTTGTTTAAAACCACATAATTTACAATCATCAATTTCCAAATACAACAGAGATAGTCTATTCAGAGTCTCAATGTGTCTAGACATCGATTCAAATATTGGAAATTCACATATACCATAAAAGAGAATAATCAATTCTCTCAATGGATGACAAACCGTCAGAATATGATGAAAATCCGATACACATTGGTTATTGGAATCTGGGAATTCAATCTGTAATTTCTCTAATCTTGAAAAGAAACCAATATTCTTTTGTATAATAGTCTTTGTACATTGGTTTGATAAATGTATACTATTATTACAGTCATTCATAGTAGAAGTACACTGTTGTAATAGTCTCTGTTTACATGGTTTAAAAAGTATATTATAAACATCTAAACTGAAATTAAAGTATCTAGGTGGTTGTTTGTATAGCGAGTATTTTGTATTCCAATGATTCTGTATCATTATATCCTTATCACCACACATTTCCATTTCAAGGTCCAACTGATTAGATACAAAGTCACTTATATAGCAGTGAAATGGCCAACACACTAGTGATAGTGATACCTTCCATCTTCTCGATACATATTTATCCTTCCATAAATACCCCAAAATTTTTTTAAATAAACTAAAACAAAAAAATCTATTATATTTATATTGTGAACAATTTTTACTATTATTACTATTATTATTATTATTATCTATTTCCATATTATCCATATTGTTATATTAGGTGTGTGAAGTAGGAAGTTGGATTGAAAAAAAAATATAATTATTATTATTGTTATTAGTGCATTTCTCTACTTTAGTGCAAATCAAATACCAGAATATTTTGTTTGATTTTTTTTTCTTGTTGAATTAATGAGGAAGGATGTAGAATATATTCACGAATATATGATTATTTAAAATAAACGTAGTTTTGTTGTTGTTTTTTTTTTTCAATTCCAGAATGGAATCAAATTGGGTGCGGAGCAAAAATTTATGGTATTTGTGTGTTTGTTGTTTAGTCAAAAAGTGAATCTAATAAATTAGATACTTTATTAAAAAATTTCTCTGTGTTGTCATTTTTGTTTAAAACAGACGATAACACTATTTCACATTGTTTTGGTGTCTCTTTTGCCACTGGTGAAATTTCAGAATCCCCTTCTTTTTCTAAATGAATGTGTTGTTTTTGTTTTTGGAATTTTTTTGTTCTATTTTTGTTTTTGTTCTTTTTGGATTTATAGGTGCTATTGGGGTTTCTAATTTGGTTCTCTTGGATTCTGTTTAATCTCTGATCTCTCAATGCTTCTATTCTTTTTATTCTATTATTTTTGAACTCAATTGGAACATGTTGAATGTCATTACCATTCATAGACGATTCTACATCTATTTGTTCTATACATTCTTGTTGTGTTTTATTCGTCTCTTCTACACCTACTTTCCACTCCCACTGTTTATTCTTAACAATATCATCTACTAGAACACCCTCATTCTTTAAATTCTCTATTACTTCTTTGTAATCTGGGTGTAAATGTTTCTTACAAAATACCTTTTCTTTCAACACTGCTTTTAAACACTGTCTTTATATAAACCAAATACAAAATTAATAATCAAAAAAGAGATTTATCTTTAGGGGGGAGTATTATTTATAATTACTTTTTAAATTTTGAACAACCTCTACATTGTATATAACCACTACTCTCATCCATGTAGATATGAGATTGACAATAGTTAAAAGTCACTCTGGTATCCTCTTTAAAGAATAGTTTATTTTTACACCTCGTTTTGTCATGTGGTTTTATAAAGTGACATTGATTTACTTGGTCACTTGGAACATGACTTGGGATGAGCTTCATCCATTTTCTTTTTGATTTTTTATTCAATTCTTTTTCATTCTTTACAGTAGTATATTTAGTAGAGGACTCAATGACAGTACTCTTTAATCTCTTATTCCGCAACAGAGTATTTTCAAAGCTAAGTGATCTCTTTTTTTGTTTTTCAGTTAATACAATGTTTTCTTTTGACATTATTTATTCATCATTTTTTGATTAATATAATGATTTGAAAATATAAGAATTCAGATCTTTTTCCTATTTCGTTATTTTATGTGAAGTGAATTTTTGGTAACAAAATGACGAAGAACTCCCCCAGAATAAAAAATTTTTTTTTTTTTTATTTAGAAAAAATTATTGTTATCTTTGACAATATTTACACCTAAACTTTGGTTCAACACTTATATTTTAAGTGGTTTTTTAATTTAATTCATTTCAATAGATATTTCAACAAACAGATATCTACTACATTTATTTAACTGATTTCTATTAGTTAAATATTATAATTTTTTTTTTAATTATTTTTATTCATTTTTAAAATTACATAATAACAATACAATCGATAATGCCATTATTCGAAACTATTACACACACTTATAAGTAAGTTGTTTAAAGAGATTTTTGAGTATTGGAATGTATAGAGAACCGATTACTAATACCTTCAAACAATGTCAGACATTTATGGTCAGATGTATCAACAGGTAGTTGGAGAAAGTATCCATCACCAAACAGACCAGATATATTGAGTATTGATATGTTGACTAAAGAATTTGATCCAGAGACTGGTGTATTAAAATGCACAAAACTCATTATATGTAAAGGAAATACACCCAGTTGGCTACAAGCCGTTATGGGTAACACAGAATGTTTCTTCTTTGAAGAGACTATAGTGGACCCACAGAATAAAAAGATGGTATTGACAACAAAGAACCTCAATTTTACAAATATACTAGGTGTAGAGGAAGTTTGCACCTATACACCACACCCAGAAAATAACGAGTGGACACTATTCACACAAGAGGCAAAAGTAACCTCATCACTCTTTGGAATAGCACGTAAGATGGAGGCATTCTGTTTAGAGAAATTCAAAGCCAATGCACATAAAGGTCGTAAGATTATGGAAGATGCTATACAAAAGGTAAAATTAGAGGCTGAGGAGTCATTAGCCAATCTCGAAGCAACATTAGATACACTTAAACAAGAAGTTGATGAATCCATTCAAGCTGTTGTATTCCAAACTACCAAACTTGAAGATCAAGAATCACAATCCAACAACCAATCCAAAATTTCCTATAACAATATACTAGCAACTAAACTCTTTGAAGAAGAAGAATACACCAAAAACAATACCAAACCTACAGATACTCATCAACAACAACAATATATATTTTTAAATACTCTTTTATCAGATACCCAAAATGTTTTATTTGATTTTGATATTCCACTATTATCCAATATCAACACCAACAAATATCATATAGAATAAAAATATCAAAAATAAATTTTATTTATATATTTAATATTTAATCTTATAAAAAATTTTTATTGTTTCTAACAATGACCAATGAAAAGAAATTTGTGGTCTCAAGTCCATCAAATAAAAGATCAAATTTTTTCTTAAGGTATTTTTTTAGATATTTATAAAAAGCAGGTTTTCAAATAAAAATCGAAAATTATCAAAAACAATATTTTTTTTGTATTTTTTTTTTTTATTAGTGTAAAAACGTCAATAAGTCATTTGTATTATTATCATTGCTATAAATAAATATATATTATTTGTTTATTGTCATAGGTTACTTTATCATTTTTCATAATATAAAAGGTAAAACAAAAAAAAAAAAATGACAGACTAGACAGGTTAAAATAATTCGTACAAAAGATCACAATAATTTTATTTTTGGTGTGGGTGGTGATTGGTTTTAATTTTTTTTAAGCACATAGACAATAATATCCTTCTATACTTTTTGTTTTACACAAATTGTGTATTTAATACACTCCCTCTCTCTCCCTTCTATTTAACACTCACTCTGTATATCTTTCACAAAATATCTCACTCCTCAACACTGTTTGTTTGAGATTTGATTAAATCACTGATAAAGAACACACTCACCCTCTCCCCTCCCAATCACACACCCACCACACCTCTTTTAGGGTATTATTATATACTTTTTTTTTTTTCTAAATTTATTGTGTTTATCTCTTAATTATATTACAATTCCAACTAAATTTTTAAAAATAAAACAATTAAACAACAACTAAACTTTAACAGGTGTACATAAAACTCAAATCAATACTAATACATTTATTTTTATTTTTGCATATTTCCAGTTATATTATTTATATATATATTTATATAAAGTCGTACACTTCAAACTCAAAAAAAGTCTTTAATTTTGAAACTATAATAACAAACAGCATCATATACACTACCACTACTAGAAAATATAAATATGAGTAATATTCTAAGAGTTGCAGTCTCTAAACAAAAGAGAAGATATCAAAAAGATGGTTTTGACTTAGATTTAGCATGTATGTATATGCACAATAGATTTAGAATACAAAGGTTTAGAAAACAAGCAGAGTGTATATTTACATTGTTGATGAATTTGGTAATATTTATAGATATAACTGATAGAATTATAGCAATGGGATTTCCAAGTGAAAAAGTTGAAGGTGTATTTAGAAACCCAATGAAAGAAGTTCAAAAGTTTTTAGACCAATTTCATAAGGATCACTATAAAGTCTATAATTTGTGTTCAGAGAGAGACTATGATCACAGTAAATTCTATGGAAGAGTTGGATGTTTCCCATTTGACGATCACAACGCACCAGCATTTGAGTTGATTGAACAGTTTTGTAAGGATGTAGATCAATGGATGAAAGAAGATCCAAAGAATATTGCAGTTATTCACTGTAAAGCAGGTAAAGGTCGTACAGGTCTAATGATTTGTTGTTGGTTACTCTACTGTGGATGGTGGCAACAAACTGAGGATTCATTGAAATACTACGCAGCATTACGTACCTACAATCAAAAGGGTGTTACAATTCCCTCACAGATTCGTTATGTTCACTATTTTGGTAAATCCATTCGAGAGAAGATTCAGTATAGTCAAAAACCAGTTTTGATTAAAAAGATACTTCTCAAACCTCTGCCAAAAGAGACTAATCTCTCTGATGTCTCTTTTACCATTCATGTTGGAAAAACATTAGTTTTCTCTTCCAAAGATGCTCAAAATGTCACTATACATCGTGTAGAGAAAAAGAAGAAATCAAAATCCGATAAGAAATCTTCAAAAGGTAAAAATCTGCATAAGGAGAATTCTCAACCTCAACTCACCTCCTCACACGACCAGAATAAGACTTCTTCTAGCAGTGGAGGTACAATCAATGGAGGACATGGTAAAGTCTTTGAACCAAGTCATTCTATGTCTCAAATGTCGATTGCAAACGGTGGTAGTTCATCACCAACTCTAGAGGGAATGTCTAGATCACAATCCACTAATTCCATTTCCAATCTAGATTACCAGGCATACAGCTCCTCAGTGAGTTATTTCAAGAAGGCTGAAGGTGAGGCTGAAGATGAATATATAGCCTATGATATCGGTAGTCTGCCTTTAGTAGGTGATGTCAAGGTTGATTTCAGCGACAAAAATGAAAGAATGTTTATGTTTTGGTTCAACACCTATTTTGTCAATCCACATGAACTCGTTCACAAGATTGGTTTGGATAAGGCATACAAGGATAAGCATCACAAGACTTATCCTGAGGATTTCCGTGTTGAAATGTTCTTTGAGAATATTGAAAATACATCTTCATCTTCAAATGATAATTCTTCATCTTCTGCAGCTACTTTAGTTGCTTCCTCTCATCAAATTCAACCATCTTCATCATCCTCCTCTTCATCCTCTAATACTTCAAATGAACACCAAAACAACAACAGTAATAATATTAGCAATACATCAACAACAACCACAACTACAAACCAAGAAATACCTCAAACTACAACTGTCGAAAATTAAAATTCAACTCTTTTAAAACAATATCTTCATTTTTTTTCAAAATATCAAGAGTTGATTATTATCTCAAATGTTATAAATATATTTAATTTGCCAACATTTTATTTTTTCACCCCCTTCCCTAAAAATACAACCTTACATGATACACACAATACCAACAGAGACAGACAAATAAAATATGATTAATTTGTTTTTTTATTTATTTTTTTAATATTAAATTTAGATTTTTTCATTGTTTTATTGCGAAAAATGACTTGTTGTCAACATTTAAATTCGGGTTTTCATTGAAAAGTTAATCAATTATTTTTTTTTGTGGGTGGTCCAATCAAGCAAACACATTTTTTTTCCACAACGATTACTTTTGATCAACAATTCTCTATTATTTATTTATTTATTTCAATTTTTTTCTATTTGTCATACACCCCCCCAATTTTACTTCGCCCACTCCCTCTCAATCACACACACCCACACTTTTCAAGTCAGACATTAATATAAAAAAAAAAAACACAAGCTTATTAATTTTCATACAGAAGTAATATTTGTATATAATAAATATATTTAATTTAATTTTGAATGGGAATAGGAGAGTGGAAATGAATGAAACAGTTACTATCAATGATTCTTTGTATAGAAGTGTACAGCAATTGGAATACTACAAAGAACTCTGTCAAGTAACTTTGGACCAATGTGACAACTCATTTATGGAAACCAAAAAGATTATCATTGAGGATTTTGATACTCTGATAACCTACCTCTCTGATAGAAAAATTGAAATACTCACGCAATTGGCTATCGAATTAGAATCACATAAACAAGATCTAGAGAAAAATATTGATCGTTCCAATTTACTAATTCAGAAACTTAATAAGAAAATCTCTACTAATAATACTAGTAGTATTAGAAATAGTAATGGTAGACTACATTCTTCAGACTCAAGAGTACAACCACCTCAATTATCACATAGCAAATCATATAGTAATATACATAATAGCAGTGGTGGTAGTAGTACTATTGTTGGGTTGGGTAGTAAATCATATAGTTCAATGAATCAGAGTTATTGTGATTTAAAGGGTCCATTGAATAAGTCAATGTCATTTGATGATGTAAATTTTAAGACTGAACAATTACAATTACTAAAACAGTCAGTTCAGGTTATAAATTGGAATTGGATTGGTGAATTTCAGAATACTACAACAAGGGTAAAGATTGTTAGATCTGAAACTCCAATGTCACCTAGAAGTGATATTGATCAACAAAAGAGTGGTGAACATTCACCTAGAGATAATGAATCAATATCATCATCTTCTACATCTTCTATTCAAAGTCCAAGTAAATCATCATCGTCACCTTTAAAACAAACTTCTATATCTTCGTCAAGTAGTGCAACACTACTACGGAACAATGGTGAGAAACTGGTTAATCAATATGGTCGTTTGGAATTCAAAACTAAACAAAATGAAGAATACCAAGAACTCAAGAGTATATTCCCTCGAAATGAGTACATTTATTCAATTGGCGGTAAATTGAATGGATTCGATCAGTATGCTTTAGAGAGATTTGATAGTGCTGAATGTGGTGGTTGGAGATCTCTTTCACCTGTCCCTTCAATGGATAATGATTTTGCAGCTGTTTACGATCAAAAAAACTATATATACCTCTTTGGTGGTAGTTTGGCTCCTACTAGAATTCTAAAATACTCAATATTAGATGACCGTTGGGAGAGATTGAAAATTGAGATTCCAGATGGTGGAAGGTTCCTTCACTCTGCAATCTATGATCAAAAACAGTTTATATATCTAATTGGTGGTTTTCCAAAATCTACGCACATTTTGAAATTCAATTTATTTACTGAGGAATTTAGTAGACAAAGTTCACTTTCAAAGTCACTTTGGAATACCTGTGCCTTGTATGATGACAAGTCAATGTATCTACTAAATCACTCTCTATTGTCAGTAGCTGGAAGTAGTGGAATGGAAGATGAAATTTCATCATCATTCAGCCAAAGACCTTGTATATATTTAATTGGTGGTTGTAATGTTTCCAGACAGAGTAGAAGTACTTTTGAAAGATATGATATTGAAGAAGACAGGTTCTATGAGATGCCCCCTCTATTGAACTCCATGTACAGTGGTGGTGCAGTTCTCGATCAAGAGAATGGATATATATATGTAGTAGGTGGTTTCTCATCAGTATCTAATGAGTGCCTTTCAAGAGTTGAAAGATTCTCATTCCAAAGAAATCAATGGGAACTATTATCCTCTTCTTCTTCTTTATCTGATGATACTACCAATCCTCAACCCCAATCAGACACCTTTTCAACTTCTGATTTGCCTGTAAAAATGACTATATGCAACTCCATATTTTTAGATGACAAAAATCAAAATATCTATGTTATTGGTGGCTATAACCAAAACACCAAAGAATATTATGATAGAATATTTAAATTCTCTTTGATTACATTTAAATGGGATACTCAATCTACTGTTCCTCCTTACCAATATTCAAAACAAAAAGGTGGATCTTCTATTTATATATCAAAGTAACATATACACACCTATTTTTTAATAAACTATATGTTATAATAATGTGTAATCGTAATTCCTTAAATTAATACTTTTTAATAACATCTGATAAATATTGTCTTAGTTAAAACATAAGTTCACCACTTAGCTTTTGGTGTAAATGTAAGGATATTGGTACCATAAATCCTTTTCAACTGTTATAAAGTAAATACACAAAATATTTCTAAAATTCAACGAAATAATAGATAGCAACATCACCACCAAAAATAAAATTTTGAAAACAACTTCTGTGAAATATTAAAAATATCTAATCAGAAGGAGTCAGTTTATATTTTATTATAATCCAAACAAATCATTTTGTAAAAGAAATCACATTTTCTGTTCTTTTTATTTTTTTTAATTATTAAATTATAAGATGAATAGATTAGTATTATGTTCAATAATATTATTGTTTTTAATAAACATTAATGTTTTATTTGCAGTTGAAATATTTAAAAATTTTAAAAACTTTCCTCTTACGGATAATGGTGAACAAGTGACCTATTTGATGGGTAGTTCGGGTTTTAATTTTATTTGCATAGTTGGTAGCACTGGATCTGGTTCCAAAATCTATGCACTAACCACGCAAACCATATTAAATTCTACTGGTTCATCAATTCCTTTACCAACTGGCACATTATTGAATAGTTTATCAGGAGGTCCATTTCCGAGTGTAGATATTTTAGCCATTGCTGCAGGTTATAATCCAGGACAATGTTTCGTTAAAACTTCAAGCACTATTTTTCAGATTTCATTCTCAGATTCAGGAATAACTTCATCATATGCCAGCGCAGCCACCTCATCACACCCTAATCAGTTTATTTTTGCTGCCCGTGGAAGCGGATTTAATGCACCCAATATTGTAATGTACAGTATTTCATCTGGTGGAACAATTTCTGTTTCTGGCTACTTATTGAATGAAAACAATGATTTTCAAACTATACCCACTGGATTCCCTGTTACTATTGGTACAGCTCCCATTTCTTACATGAACGCTGATGGAATGAATATGATCATCAAAAGTGCTTTATCCACTAATATATTACCGTATTCAACTTATATCTCAGGTACCTCAAGTCCAGTTACATCAGTTACCTTTGATTCTGTTTTCACTCGTACTGGTTTGTTTTTAAACTCTGGTTTCATTTATTCATGTGCCAAAAACGCAAGTGGAGTTTATTTGGAGGCACTCAGTTCATATGATATGCAAGTAATGTATAATTTCATCACTGTTGACAATATTAACTGTGTGAATTTCTACTCAGAACCATTTCAAATTAGAATGATAGTTAGTGCTATTTGGCCAAATAACTTGTATGGTTTTGCTTATGTTGGTAAATTCCCAGCTGATTCCCAGAGTGAAACTACAACAGTTACACCAGCTATTACGATTCCAGCTAATCCAGTTGTTGGTGATTTTCAACTTGGTTTCTATACTCCCTACAGAAAGTCCATATTCAGTGCCATACCAAGTGTTGGTATTTTGAAATTTGACTATACATCTTTCTGTACTGATGATTGTAATAATCATGGTGTCTGTAATTTCGGTAATGAAGGATACACTTGCACTTGTACACAAGATAACTCTGTATATTTCTATGGTACCTCATGTGATAAACAACTCCCTAAAATCACATATGTAAAAACACCATACTTTGGTGGTTTGACAACTATAACTGGAAACTATTTCGCTTCATCTGATGTTGATTACACAATATCTATAAACAATGGAACTAGCATTGTGTGCTCAAACATGCAATTTATCAATACTACAGCAATTACATGTAATTTTGATAGACTGTATTCAGATCCAACCAGTGTTTTAGTTGCATCTGTATATTCCCTAAATGTACAAGGAGCTGAATCAGGATTTGGTATTGCAAGTTTCTATGCTACCCCTATAGTCACTAGTGTCACACAAAATAATGATCAATTAACTTTGACTGGTACCAATTTTTTGGCTGAAACCTACCAATCCATTGCCTTTGGTACTAATACACTAAGTTGTCAAAGTTCATCTACCCAAACTGTTTGTGGATTGTCATCTACTCTTGTAAGTGGAGTTATGAAAGGTAATATCAAATATGGAAACATGGATATATTTTATAATCAGAATTACAATTTCAGACCATGGATTACTGGAACTCTCCCACAATTTATTCCAACCGATTCATCAGTTGTTGTACTTCAAGGAATTCTCTTTACTGCAAATCCAACAGACACCTATAAAGTAAATTTTGCTGGCCAAAGTATATCTGTTCCACCAGGTAATATAACCTCAACTTCGATTACAGTAACTTTTCCAGATGGTATTCCAGTCTCTAGACAATTGTCTATAGTAGTTGGTGACAATTTAGCTACTTCTAATTCATATTCTATTGTTTATAATGAACCTGATCTCACACAATGTACTCAGGATGTAGATACACACAACAAATTCACAATCACTGGAAGTAATTTTGGTAATCTGACCCAACTCGTTACAGTTTCAGTTGAACCTGTTTCAGGTATCTACAATGCAACCGTTCTTTCAGTATCAAAAACTTCAATCGAAATTCAACTTCCAAATGATGCTGAAAAAGGTTTGATGTTTGCAACTGTAGCAGAACAAGATTCAAATTCAATTGTTCTTAATTTGCAACCAAAGATTACAGGTATTACTAGTCTCCCTTCAACAAATGGCTCCAATTCAATCACTATTCAAGGTGAATATCTTAAGGGAACACAATATACATTCAATGGTGTTGATATCACATGTACTGCATACTCAACATTGAATTATCCAAATTCATGGGCAGAATGCACTTATCCTTCAGGATCAGGTACAATTGCGCTCAAGGCCTTTTCATCATTAGAGAACCAAGTTTTAACTAGTGAATACCAAACTCACTACAAAGCACCATCCATTTTAACAATCAGTCCATCATCCTACAAGAAATCACAAAATGTTACATTTGTCATCACTGGATATGATATAGTATTTACCGATATCTATATTACAATTCAAGGTGAAGATTGTCTCATTATTGAAAATAATCTCCCAGCTAATATCAGTTGTAATCTAAAATCTGAAATTGACCCATCAACAATTCAAAATCCAGTTTCAATCAAAATCTCATCCAACGGTATTGTTGGCTACAACAATGCCACATTGATTTATGAGAAATCATGTATGAACTCATGTTCATCACAAGGTACATGTGATGTTACTTCTGGTAAATGCCAATGTAATGATGGTTTTACTGGTGATGATTGTTCTACTGTTGTTGACACTAGTTCTGATATTTCATCCTCACCAATTATTAAAATCACCCTTTTAATGACTATTCTATTCAATTTAATATCAATCTTTTTTTAAATAAATAATAGTATTATTGTCTATTATAAATATGTATTTTGATGATTAAAATAATGATAATGAATTAAATATTCACCAGCCAATTTAGCAAATTGGTTTGCAAATGGATTGTTTTCTACGATTCTTATAAGTTTCAAATAATTTAAGGTATCATTGTTTGAGGCTGCTTTTTTGAAGTTTTCTATACTTTCTAGAGAGAGCTCAGAGAATTTAATGGACATAGGAACGATTTCTAAATTTGATAGATAATTATTATACTCAATGATTGGTAAAATAGCATTGAAATAGTTTTGAAATGATTCTTTCATTTCATTTAGAAATAGGATTAAATGATTAACAGTTTTGTTTTTAGAAATTTCTAGAGCGAGAGTTGTAAAGGAATAGGGATTTTCAGGTTCTACGATAGCAGTAAACTTTCCTAATTTTAGATTACTATTTAGTAAGTCTATAAATGTTTGTATAGTTAGGGATTTGAGATAGAGGGTATCTAGGTTCTTATACGCAGAGTTTAGATTCTCCACAATAGCACCATCCAAAGGATTAGATTGCTTTGATAAATATAATTCTTTTATATTTGGTATACAATCAAATAGTAGAGGAACTTGTTCATCGTTAAGTTGGGTTGATAGTGTTTCTAAGTTATTACAATGGTTTTTTAACACTAACAGAGTGGAATCAGTAATTGGTGTAATTTTCAAACTACAATATCTAACCCTTGATTGACCAACCCACTTTTTAAGTATATCCAATTCTGGTATTTTTGTTGAATTTACACTAACATTGAGATCAGTTAATGTTTGGTTACTAATCTTTAGGTCACTTTCATTTTCCATTCCATTAATATCAAGATAAACTAGGGCAATTTTCTGAATTAAACTGTTATTATTCAATAGATTGATTATATCATTTACATGTGGTTGTAATGATAAATGATATTTAAAAAAGCTAGTAATGGTAGTATTTTCATGGAGTTGTTGATATACCTGCGCCTCAGGAACTGTGTCTTCTTTTTGATAATATACATTTAAGCTAGTGAGTGAATGGCAATTCTTTATAATATTAATTACTTCTTGATTAGAACCATTAATATCTAAAACGGTAATTTGATTGAAATCTGAAAGTAAACTACTATTTACCATTGATCTAATAGTAATACTATTTACATTTGGAGTACATCTTTTAATTCCATCAAGACTTGATTCGAGATTAATGTTCTCATTTAACATGAAATTTGGTCCAAGATATACTGAGGTTATTTGATTATGGTTTTTACTATCCAACCAGAATTTATCCATATCCTCTTGTGTACCATCTAATTGTAATTGGGTGACTTTAGATCCTATAAATTGGTTACATTCATTCGATGGTATTTTATACTTTGTAAATTTTATTTCACATTTTTCTAATAGATCTTTAACCAATTGATAGTATTCACTATCACATGGTAGAGTACATCTATAAAAAGGAAGACTTTGAATACCTAATCTTTTTAATATTTCTAGCTGTGTAATTGTTTGTGTATCTAGTGTCCATGATATATTTACTGTAAGTTTTGGTACAATATATTCTCTCCATTCTTTTGAGACAAGTCCTAGTTTATATAGGAGTTGACAATATATCTCTAATGTTTTATTTCTAACTGAACCTAATGCTTCAATCTTTTTGATAAGGAATTTTAGAATGTATAAAATAACTTGTCTTGATAGTATTACTTTCATGATCACAATACTAAAATAAAAAAAAATATTAATATTAAAATTATTCTTAGATTTTAATAAACGCCAACCACCAAATGCATTCTTCTTAACACTAACTCTATTGTTGTTAAGGATGAATAAAAACGAACCTTTTTGTTATTACATATAATTTGTCAGACAGATCAAGATATTAAAATCAAAAAAAAAAAAAAGAAATTCGACACTTTTAAAGAAATCAATTTATTTACAATTGTTTTGATTCTTCTTGCATTAGACCCTTGTATACCTCAAATTTATGATTAATTGATTTTTGGGTGTGTATTTTTATAGTACTACCAAGACCACCTCCAGGAGTTGAGCACCCATA